>VWZW01001499.1:1537300-1710571 GCA_013397115.1 Edolisoma coerulescens
GTGCGAGCTGTGGGCATTTGTGTGCTGGGAGCAGGGAGAATGGAAGCAGGGCAGCGGGGAGGGGGCGGGTGGGAGAAGAGCCGGGAGTGTGTTACTGTGTCTCCTCTTTGTGCACCCCTGGGGGGGGTTACCCAAGTTCATTTCCAGCAGGTGGATTTAGACAGGGAGTTACTTAACGCTTGACCGCCAGTTTTGAAAAAAAGGGAAAAAGGGAAAGAAAAAAAAAAAAAAAGGACCTGCTTCCTATGTCTATTAAAGGAAGCTCCAATTTTTTCCCTCTCTCTCCTCTCTCTCTCTTTCCTCTCTTCCTAACCAGACAGCGGGAGGGTTTCTGGCTCCTTGCCAGCCCAAAAGCCTCTAAGTGTTTTGCACTTGTTTCAGGGAGCCCGGGGATTTTTTTCAGCATTTTCACTAGAGAACAAAGAGTTCTTTACAAAGGAAGGGGGAGAGCGAGCTTAACGCCTGAGATATGTTTTTCTATTTTTATTAGGGATTTTTTTTTCCCCCTCCTAAAAAGAAAGAGAGAGAAGCAAAGCACAGAATGTGTGGCAGCAACAAAATAGATTGAAAGGAAATGCAGTTCCCTTACCTCCAAATTATAATTTGGAATTAATAAGAACAGGAATGGAAGGGGGACAAGAAGAAGTGAGTTTGGTATGTCGTTCTTTTCTCCCTTTTTTTTTTTTTAACTCTCTCTTTAAATTCCAATTGCTGTTTTGCCAACTTACCTAGCATCTTTTTTTATCTTTTTTTTTCTTTTTTTTTTATAAAAGTTATACTGCAAACGGTTTCTGTTTACTTAAAAAATCAAATAACAAATTTTTACTGGGGAAAAAAAAAGAGGGTAATGGGGTGGTTTCGGTAAAAAAGAAGCAAATTAGTGGGAACAGAAATCTTTCACTTTCTGTCACTTAGAAGAAAAGTTGGTAATGGCTTGTTGAAGCTAGTATCCTAAAATACAGATGGGGCACTAACGTCTGTGTCCACGGACCCAGCTTTTCCCTGACCATCTGTCTAAAAGTCACCTCTCACTGGCAGCTCAAATGATTAGTTGGAGCTCAGGGATTTTTTTTTGTTTATTTGTTTGTTTGCTTGTTCCTCCTGTTCAGTGGGACCCTGTTTTAAATGGCTCCATTTCACCTTCTGAGTTTAGTTCTTCAATCGAGCCCCAGACTGAGGGTTTAAGGATAGACTTCCTTGCACTGTAGATTTTTTGTTCCTCTGAATGTGTTTCTTATAGATACACTCTTTGTCTATTTGTACATGAAAAAGGCACGTGTAATATAGAAGGGAATAGCGCATCACATTTAAGGAGATGTTTGATTTGAATTTTATTGCATATAGTATATAGCACACAGGATATCTTCTCTAGCGTCTCCTGTGCAGTGGTTAGGATGTTTGAGAATATATACTGTTGCAAATTCAGTAGCTTAAGGAAGTGCTTTCTTGAGCCAAATTCTGCCTTCCTTCCTATATTGATTTGTATTTTCCTGGCTTTGACAAATTGCCAATCTAAGAACAGCATCATATAGCAGAGGTACAGAAAACAAGAGAGGAAACTGTATATGATATCCCCCTAAAAATCATCAGCACACAATACACAAAACTAGATCAAATTATTACAGAGTTACGGTGATTGTTTCTGGCTGCACTACTACTACAATACCTTGATTTTTATTTTCATGCTGCAGGCTTTCCTCAGAAGAGGTTGTCTGTTACAGCTACGTAGGTATCGCATATGTATTGTAACACTGTTTTTAAGCAATACCTATGCATTGTGTAAGTGTCCACGGAGAATTAGTCCATTTACATCTCCTCATATGATGAAGGGGAGAAAAAAATCCTTCCTTGGGCTCTGCTTGCACCGCTTTAGAAATCTCAGTACCCTACACTGGCAAAACATCCTGCAGGATACAGCCTGTCCCTTGCAGAAGTGAAGGGAAACTGTCCATTACAAGTGAAACCACCAGTTAAAACACAGTTTTGTTTTCATACCAGTATCTAGACTGGGGGCTTGCACCCCCCCAGCTTCGTTAGGCGGGACTTTTCCCTCTCCAAAGCTGCAGTGGGCACAGCTCTCCCAGCAGAAGTTGGGAAGTCATCAGAGGCTGAAGTCCCCCGCTCCGAGTACAGGTTCCTTTGCTGCAGGTAACCTAGGTGTTCTGCCTTTCCATGGGCAACAGCAATAGTGGTGCCAAGTCAAAAGTACTTAGCAGGCTCCCCAGTTTAATGTGAAATGCTTGGCCGAGAGGGATGGACCACCATAACAAATAGAAAAACTTTTGGCAAATTACAAATGCCTTTCTTTTACTTAAAATCCTTGCTTTCCTCATTCCTCAAGGGAGTTTTCCCAACTCCTGATATTTTTCATGGTCTGAATATTTTCTGTGACTTTCCTCTCTTGCTCTCTCCAAAAAGGAAAAAAAAAAAATCACAGGAAAAGTAAGCAAAAGAGAGCAGAAATGGGACCTGACCTTTGAAGTTTTCCATAGGATAAAAAGTCTCATTTTTTTCTGCCTGAACCTTTTTTCTTCTCCCTCCACCCGATCTCTCTCTCCCCCCTTTATTTTTGTTAAATCTAACAGGTTTTTTGTGAGAATTTTGTATCTGCAACCCTGGAGGTGGTGATATAAGAGAGAGGTCAGAACAGAGCTGAAACCTAGATTTAGCCCCCTCAATCCCAACTAGAAGGCATCTTCCAGTGGCTGTCACTGCATCCAGAAGTAGGGAGAAAGACGATAGCTGTCTTTTGGGGACTCCGTGGACCTGACCTGAGAGTAACACATTCACAGTACAGGAGAAAAGAGAGAGAGGGGAAAAAAAATTAAAAAAAGGGGAAAGAAAAGCTCTTTGAGCAGTAACACACTGGCTCTTTCTTCCTGCAGGCAATCCGCTCCAGCTCCTGGCGACGTGTCCTGCACTATCAGATATCATATGACTCTTTATTTGGACTCCCGTTAGCAGTATGGGCCTGTTAGGAGGCTGTTTGTTTTCTTTTCCTTTCATTTCCTTCTCCTTGGTTCCCCCCTATTTTATGTGTGCCCGTGTGAGCGTATCCCCTTTATAATCTCTCTTTTTGTGCTGAAGCTTTATAGAAAAGCAAAAAAAAAAAAACTTAATCATTTCCCAGGGCTGTCTTTAATCCTCTGCCAAAATTGAAGTTCATTGTCGAGTTGTAGAAATAAATAACACCTTTCAGCTTTATTTCTCTCTTTTACTTCTTCCTGTGCCCTTTCTGGCACTTCTCGGTGCGTCCGTATATTCTTGTGCGTGTCTCCCTGTGTCTCCTGCCTGAGTGGGTGAAGTTGGGATACACCTGTGTCAGTCTAAGGAGGAGTACAGAGCTGCCTGCTGCCGCTCCTGCCGCTCGGTGCTGTTCCTTTCACTTTCATAAACTTCCCTCTGTTTATTTATTTATTTCATTTGGGCACCTTCTCCACACCGAGTTTGCAAAGCTGTCAGGCAGCGATCCCTGTGCTGGGCTTTTCTGCATTTAGGTGAGCAAATGGGGGAAGTTAAGGCTGTAAGAAAATGAAACACTGTGCTTAAGGGAGAGAGGATGAAGTGCGAGATAGAAATTAGACACACTTTGTGTACGCTGCCCATAAAAGTTTCCTGCACCAGAACGCTGGTGCCTAATAATAGGATGGGGGGAGCCAGACAGCAGCCAACAATTGGAGGTGTGTAGCAAAGTAGCCTTGTGGCAGCAGCATTTCTGATACTCAGTCACATTTTAGTTAAGGGAGATTATATTTTTCCCTGTTTGTGCTGCCTTTAATATTACATTATTTAGGTAAACACCGCTGCAAAACTTTTTTGCCTGAAAATGCTAAGTCACGTCAACAGAAACACTGAATTGAAATCAAATTTACTAAATCGTTGCAAGGAAAAAGGTCTGTCTTTCCAAAAGAGAGGTAATGTTTTGTTTTGATACTTTCCTATGCAATGTTTTAATTTCTCTTTGTGGACTAAGGTTTTCTATTGAGAATTGTTAAGAATTGATTTTTAAAGGTGGGGGGGAGGAGAATCCTTAAAACATTCCAAAATGAGAGGTTTTGAAGGGAGGAGATTTACGTTTTTTCGGAGGAATTTAAAGTGTTTGGGGTTTTGTTCATTTGCTTCAGTTTTTTGCAACCTGAATCGTAATATACTTTGTCAAGCAAACCAGTAAATGAGTTTTTTACACAACTTTGCTCCCTCTGTAATTACTGCTGTATTTTTATGGAACTTGGTGTTTAATTTGTCCGAATTTGGTAAGATCAGCAAAGCCGAAATCCTGTTTGCACTGTAGAGACACAAAGGAGTTACTGATACTTTCTGTCAGAGGGAGATGCTTTGGCCAGCCAGTCCTTCTACCAAGTTGTGCTGTTCAGCAGTGACTGTGTGCGGGCTGATCGCCACGCTCCGGGGGAAATTATGGACAGATTTTAGTGTGTGATTTATATACATTTTGGGCTGATATTCCTATTAGCACAGCTGAAGAACTATAAGTTTTAGTCTTTCCTCTCCAGTGTATACTTAGGCCAGTGTACAAAAGCAATCTTGTAAGTGAGGCAAATACAGACCAGAGGTTTTTTTGTTAAGACTCCAGAAACAACTGCATTTCAGCCGTACTGTAGGTGTGTTGAACTGAATTGAGGTCGCCCTGCTGGTTGGTGGTGTTTCTTACTTCTCATCTAAGACACCTTCCCACTGAAGTCAGTGCAGATTTTCCTGAGAAATGGTAATGAAAAACAGAGCTAGAACATCAGGATTTAGGGTGGTCCCCTTGAAGTAGTGTTGGAAACCAAATAGCCCAGACTGTGTGCTTGCGCAGCATAGCATCCCTCTGGAGCCTGCAGGGTGCACTTGCTTTAGTGGAGATGCTAGAGCTGAGTTGAGGTGACTCCTGCAGTCTGAAACTTCATTTGTGTATGCCTCCAGTTCCTCCAGATAAGTACTAGTGTCTGCTTTGCTCTCAACAGCACACGCGTTTCTTTTTATTTTGTTTTTGTCGGTTGTCCCAATGAGGAGTAACAGACTCTTTGACCAGAGACATTTTCAGGCTTCTTTACTTTTCTCTCTTCCTCGACCAACTTAAAACCAGCTTTACTTTAACGTTTCGTGCTTAGGCACATTCATACTCCTGAGGAAGCGATTACAGACTTTGTTGGAAGAAATCTGGTTTTGGAGTAAGTGTTACGAATGTTTAAGAATTATGTGCTCCGCGTGCACGGTACATGATGTTCCCTGGTACTCTATGCGTGCTCCAGTGCTCAGAGCAGTCCTAGCTGTGGGTATTGTATTTATTTGTCAGCTTGTTCTGGTAGCCGCCCATGAATTTAGTTGACTTGACAATCAGTAAACAGCTCCACGATAAGGCTGAAGTTTGAGAGCAATATAAGTGGGAATTAAAAGGGTTCTTTCAAGTTTTTGTCCATTTCAATGGATTGTTGCTCCGCATTTTATTTATAGGAAAAAAACCCATGCTCTTCAGACTTCTTCAACATCATCTCTGCAGAGTGGATTCTTTTGTTTCAAAGATGTTACAAGCTCAAATAATTATAAAAGACATATTTAGCTACCTCACGAAATAAATATAGCAAAGAGGTGCAGAAAGCTGAAAGCCAAGTGCTGCAGCTAATGCCTGAAAGCATGGCTCTGGGCTGGGCAGAGAGGGACAGGCTTGCTGCTGCTCAAGTTTTGTTAGCATAACTTGGACTTGGTGGTATTGCACCAAAGTTGTCTTTTGACTTGGCTTAACTTCACTGCTTTCATCTGACTTTTTTTCTAAGCCAGCCCAATCCAGATCTGTTCAGCGCTCGGGAGGGTGATAGCCAAGGGACAAAACAGCTTGTCTAACACATGTCTCTTTAGGGCACCAGTGTGTGTCTTGTGAGGCCTCAGACTGGATAACCACTGTCGAGAGAAATGTGTTTTCCTACAGCGTAATAAGTTGTCCTGCTGCTTTCAGATGTCAGAGATCCCCAGTTCAGCACTTGGTGAAAAGGTCTGCTCTCAGAAGAGGTTTCCCTTCCATTTAACATTTCATTAGTGCATGCAACTCATGTAAATGTGATGTGGCCAGTAGGAGCAACAAATTCTGGTTTATTTTTGCCAGGATGTATGTATTTATTCTATGTCTGTACTAATGTTATGGTGAGATGGTATTTCAACCTAAACACCAATTTCAGCGGCTTACCGCTAAAAAATGGGCTGAGTTGAAATGTCAAGTAGTTGTTCCAAGCTCAGAGGTGAAGCTTATATTGTTTTGGAAAGTATGAGGAAAGTCATGGTTACTTTTTTTCTCTTTTTTCTTTTTTAATGTGTTGGGCAGCCACACTAAGACAGGAGCATTTTCTGATTAACTAATTACTGAAACCCATTAATTTTTCCATTCTCATTCTATTTTTAATTTTTCTTACTTCTTCAATACAAAATGAAAATTATAAAGAGCTAATTTCCTTAAACTAATTAGACTTACAATTTTAATCTCGCAAAACCCAGGAAATTCCAAGCGATGTTTTTTTGTAACTCTGCCATGTTGCACATGCCTCTCTCCTCTTTGAAACCCTTGTATTGGCCTTCAGAAAATCCTGGGAAAACACTCAACACTTGCCTGAGCCAGCCTTCTCGGTCCAAACTCTCCTGAACTTCTGGCACTGCTGGCATCCAGATCCAGATTTTGTGATTTGAGCTCATCACTTTTGAAAATAACAACATGGAATTTCCAGACATTTCTTTGTAAGAAATTAAGGGGTTTTTTTTAAAAACACAAAATTAATATTTAGAGTGAGTCTGTCTCCACTGAAGCCAGTGCAGGCAGAATCCACATCCTCTGGCTAAAATTTCTCATGGCACTTTCCAAAACTTGATTTTTGCTCAGATGGCCTTTTCAGTTTTGACCATCTGGAGAGCCGTTAAGTTAGTTACATAGAATATTCTTTAGGCAGTCCTCTGAATAGGACTCCTAAAACTCTTTGACCTGTTAATCTCAACTACATATCCCATCAAGCCAGCGTGAGAAATAATTTTTGTTCCGTCCTCCCAGAGAAGAGGGTTTAGTGATGATTTCTTTGGCTGGAGAATCAGGAAATACCAGTGAAAGCTCTTTGAAACGAAGATGCCAGAGTCTTCTTCAGTGAGATCAACTGTTCTAGATAGATAGATAAATCTTTTTTTTTTCTTGTTGAAATGTATCTCCACAATTTTCAGAAGCCACAGAAAATTATCAGTGCCACAATAACCGTGTACAGCTGGAGAGTGCTAAGCAGAGCGGATCTGAGGCAGACTTCCCTGCTAATGAGAGAAGCTACCAAGTTGGTTTCAAGCTTTAGTTTGTGCCAGTGCCTGCACGTTGCTGAAGCACCATGTTGTACCCTACAAGGAATCTTCCTCTCTGTAATGATTTTAAACATCCTCGTCTAATTCTTTGACTTCTATTTTCATTAAATTCTCAATAAAGTCATCTCTGTCTGACAAGCATGGCAAAAATGGACCCTCTCTAAGTAGTCTCTACTACTCACACAGTTAAAACTTCCATCCCTCATAAACAGCAAAAATAGCAACAATAACAACATCAAAAGAACATATATAGTAGAAAGTAAAGGTGAACATTGATTTTCAGCCTATTCATTTTGTATTATGCTCATGTCAGACACTGTAAGCCTTTTCTGATGCTTGCTTTGGAGGACCTTTGTGAAACTCTGTAGAACTGCACCAAGCAAAGTCAGCGAGTGAGAAGCAATCTTCTTTCTGATCAAAATGAAGGAATGTGCCACCTAATGATGATAGAAACCTGGAGACCTCTAGGTGCTCTTTTTTATCAGACATATAAAAATAGACATTCAGACTGCTGTTAAAGATTGAATAATGTCCTGGCTAAATTTCAATGACCGTCATTGTATTTGGCCTCCTTGAATTCCCTCTGAAGTGTCAGTTGTGCAGGACAATATTCAGTTCCTGGCCTGAACCACACCATAAGGGTATGGAGCATAGTTAAGCAGCTGCCACCTCCCACTCTTGGGGTGGCTGTATCAGCTCAGCTCAAAGTAACCACTTTGCAATTTGATCAATGACTGACTCAGCAATGACAACAGACAACAGCTCTCTTCCATACCTTCATTTGTCTAAAATGCTTATTATAAAATCTGACAGCTTGGGCCTCTTCCCCTCTGGTGAAGTTTGTAAGAACTATCTCTGTTTTGCAGATGAGGAAACTGAGGCACAGAAATGTCTGAGTGACTTTTCTAAATGCACACAGTAAATCAATGGCAGAGCCAGGAGGATAACTTGGGAATCCTGGTTCTCAGTCTCATGCTCTAAGCACTAGGAAACACTACCCCTCTGAATGTAAGTTATTGTTATTAAGATGTGGTTTATCTTTCATGTGAGTCGCCATCTGTTATATTGCCTACTTGCTATTAGTTATGAAAGCTATTCAAATTTTAAACTGTTTTGCATTCTCACAGCTACTTAAGCCCACAGTAGACTTTTTGACAGCAGTAACAGCGCTTCTCATGTGAAAGAACTGGACAAATATTAACTCATGTTTTTTCAGTAAATTTTTGCGATGCCATAAACCCACAGTTTAGACTGAATTTAAACAGACCTTGAAAAATACATGTATTCAATGCTGATTGGTTCCATATCTGTCATTTGTACTTCAGTTAAGAGATGACTGTATATTCTGATAGATATGATTAAGAACATAAATATCCAAATGGTAATTTAATGTAAATTGAGTCATTGATAACTTCATGTGTCTTGGGCCTAACAGCTCTGTGGCTGCTACGGTCCTTTGAACATGTAGCTGGAAAATGTATTAATCTTGAGCTCTTAGTGATGCTTCTGGGGACCTCAGTGAGCCAAGGAGAACTAGGTCAGGCTTACTGGAGGCAGTCTGGAAAAGCCCTGAGCAGGAGCTGGGGCAGGGACTGGAGCTGTAAAATGAGAAAAGGCTTTTGAAAAGTAGAAGTTGCTCTGTTTTTCTCTCAGCCTACAGGTGGGTGCTAGGGGAATACATCCATTTAGATCCTCAAAGTCACAATTTTTAAAGAAGCTGTGAAGCCCAGGCTTGAGAAAGGGTAACCTCTGCAAACAGGGAGAAATAGACTTGTAGCTGAAGAGGGGAAGAATTGTCCCAAACTATCCAATATCTGCTAGCAGGTGGAAGAACAGGGACACTGCCAGGCAGAGTCTGAGACAGACTGGACACTGATGCCTTTCGTGTCTGAAGATGGTCAAGCAGGAAGGGCACTTCCAGTAGTCCTAACTAGTTTCTTTTACGAGATAAAGCCTACTGACTTTCTGAAAGCACTTTTGTTCTGCTGAGCTAGAACATATCTTTCAGGAAGACAGATAATCCTAAAGTCTTTAAGTAATCAGGATATGTGGTCATCAGGAATGACCACATATTTTAGATAATTATTCTGAAGATTTTAAAGTCTGTTCTGCTTGTTTTGAGTCTGAATTTGACTTAACTTCAGCTATGCCTTTGTCTGATGTATTAAGGAGCCCTCTACTGTCAGAAATCTTCTCCCCATGGTTGGTATTAATAAACTTTGCTGGTCTGGCTGACTGATGGTAAATTTTTGACACCCAGAATAGTTAGAGAGGATAGGGAGGTGAGTAATGGAATTTGAAGTGAGAGGTGAAGAGTTAATGGTGGCAGAAGAAGTGAGTGAATAGAGAAGAGAAACAGTATGCAGAGAGAGTAGGTTTCTTTTTCTACTTGAATATATAAGACAGAAATGAAAGAAATATATGGCTAAAGTCAAAGATCCAGTTATAAAGAGGAAAGAGATGGGAACAAAAGAGAAAAGGTCTTGAGAGTAGACACAGAAAGTAATGTGAAAAGAGAATCATCATAAAGCTACTAAAGAAAGGAAAAAGAAACAAGTTTAATCTATACTTGTCAATAAGGTCAAAACAAATGGTGAAATATCAGAGTATGTTAAGAATGTAACAAAAAGTAGCAATAATTCACCTTGGACTAGGGCTTCTCAAGCAGCGGGTACTTGCCCATCTCACAGGAGGCCAGCGAGCTTAGCTCATTATGGCATTGAAAATGCACTGCTTAATCTGAAGGTTAGAGAGGGGTTGGTACAGTTTGAAAGGTCTGAACACATTCAAACTTTGTGAAAAAGACTGGCCAAATTTTCTGCCCAAGGCCTCTCTGTGCTCAGGATTAAAACTCCAATGTTCAGGGCATAACGAAAGGGGGGCCTAATTAGGCGAGAGAAAGCTCTTCTGACACACATAGCTTTTGCTTCTTTTTTTCTTTTCCCTACCAACAAAGGAACAAAGAATAGGGTAAAACTTTATTACGGTAAGTGTACTGTTAGTTTTCTCCAGTTGTTTCTCTTCCAGCCCTCTCTGGAGCACCACCTCTCTTTCCTCTGGTGGCTGGGACATCACGAAATGGACTCATTCCTCACCCGCTGCCCACTCATGGTGCAGCCTGGAGCAGGTCACTTAACCCCTGGCTTCAAATTACTTCAACCAACTCTAAAAGCAGCTGGTGGTTTCCTGTCTCAGGGGCAGCTGAGAAGATGGCATCAACATGGCCTGCGAAATGCTTACAAAATAATTAGGTTCAATTGGCAAGGTTGCCTTTGTCTTTGGATTTCACACAGTTCAGTATGAAGAATTCTTGCATCTTCAAATATTGTATCATTTCTCTGCTGTCCTCCTTCACCTGTGAAACATCTCTGGTAATGCTCATCATTGAGTGTGAGTGTAATGAGGCTTTTGTGCTTTGAAGGTATTAGTGTTTTCCTCTTAAAACTTGATGAAAGCCTCTGGCCAAGGTAAAAGTCTGGGTCGTTTTTATTAAGATAGAAAAAATATTTTTCTGAAGGACATTGGTTTGCTTGTGAAAATACATGACTGGTCCTAACCAATCTGGCAAAATAGAGTAAGAGAAATGATAGTTTCAAAGTTGCCATTGTAGGCCAAGCACTGAACTGGGGCCAGTTTGGATCGTTCAGACTCACTTTTACAACGATAACGTGCTTTTAAAAAGATTTAAAAACAAAAAAAAAAGTCATCCCTTCAAACTGGTTTTGTGTGGCTGACTTTTCTCCGATGTGAACAAAGTGCATGGAAGTAAATGCCATGACACTCAATGCTTGCAAGAAACACATATCTGGATATTCTTGTTGATGGATGGATTACTGAGTGTCATATTCCAAAATCTTTTTTAAAAAGGCTATCCTGTTGCATTTGTGCAAGCAAAGAAAAAAATATTCAAAAGGACAAAAAATCAAAAACTGTTAGGAACATGAAAGTCCTTTCTAAAGCCATTTCTCCCTGTCACTGGTATGAGAAGAATTTTCATTCTCTTTAAGGCTATTTAAAATATACTTTGGGGCTAAAATAACAGAGAAGACAATCCAATGCATTCTCAGCCCTGAAACCACAATCGGTTACAGATCCTTGTTGCCACATCACATCCAGTGAGATAGCTTACTGGAAGAGCTGGTCAAAAAAAATCTCAATATTGATTGAAAAAAAAATGTGAAAGAAATTAAAATGTTCTTTTTCTCCTTCCTCTCATTTTTTTTCAAAACAGGAAAAAAGCAAAACACTGGTTTTTATTATTTAGTTAAATTAAATCCCTGCTTTTCAGTTATTTTGCTTTCTGTGAATTTTAATTCTTGGTTTTTTACGTGAGATGAAATACCAGGAAACTGGGCATGCAGTTAAAATTTTCATTAATTTTTTTGTTGTTGTTTTTAATTTGGTATGAAAGATTATTCTCTCAGTTTCTGCTGCCCTCCTATCTCTCTTTTCCATGTTCATGCGCACTCCTGGCTGACTCTGAATGGCACTTAACTGTTTCACTCATTAGAGAGAGCAAGTGGTGGTTCTGTAACTTTGTTGATTTAAGGTGAGATCATGGTAGGGACAACTCTGGATTCTGGAAATGATACAAATTCTTGAAGACATTCTTTGCAAAGCAAGTAAGGAATGTGATAGCATCTCTTCTAATCAGGATGAATATCACTGCAGTCAGCAGTAGGTGTCACAAGCTGTATGGGTACATCAGGGATCTGACACGAGAACACTTGTGTTCATAATGTTTCTGTCACTTACCCAATGCACAATTTCTGACTTATCTATTTTGGCTTGTTTTCCACATCAGGACAACTTGGCACAGGTGATAAACCTAAATTTCTTACATTTGTCTGACAGACTACTTGAGGAGTTATCTAAATGTATGGCACCAGTATTTGAGGTTGTTCCTGTTGGAAGGCCAACACCACTGATTTGGTCAGTGCTAACATTTATCTCCATGTTGAAGGCATGATTTGTTTTCAAAACATTGAATAATGCTGAAATTAGAATGCGCTTTAATGATGGAATTAAACCCCATAATTTTAGAATAGATGTTGATACAGCATTGCAGTCCACCTGTAGCATCTTTCCTATTACACCGAGGGAAATGGCAGTAGTATTAAGGAGGAAAACTTAAGTGGGTGTTATTGACCAGATGGATGCAGCTGTTCTGTTACATTCCCACCATTTTGCATTTGAGCTGCTTATTTTCACTCTCTGGCTGTCAGTCATCACATTAATTACCATTGAAAGACCTATCCCTACTGCAGGATCTATAGTTATGGATCCACCAGTCTGCAGGAGTGACTGTGCTGTTTAGTTCTGTCTTCTCCAGTGTTCCGCCTTTCCAGGTGGGCTTCTGCAGATTGGTATCACAGTTTACTCTACTTCCAAGAAGTGCCAGACAAAAGTGAGGCAGAAATTTGTCCCAGTAGGATTAGAGGAAGCCTTGAGTGATTTGACCCAGTCAACAACTGTCAGGAAGCATTGCCGCTTGAGGAAAAGTAAATGCCTCATTATTGCTGCTAGACAGATGCACCTCCATAAAACACCTGGAAGTGGTCCACAGACCACAGACAGAACGTCACTGAGGTTGATTTTTCTTTTTTTTTTCAAATGGGGAGAGATAGCAGACCTTGTGTTTTTAGACATAAATTGTTCATCAGCTGGGGTGAGGAAGTAATCTGTTGCAGTTGAGTCTCATGCAGAAACCAAGCATGTTATAAGGTGATGTCCCTTTCATCAGATGTTGACCGCAGTAGGGGAAGGACATCAGACTGCCTGGGCCATCACTCTGAGGAGAGAGCTCGCAGGACATGTGTTACTTGTGGTGAGACTGAAAGTGAATGAGGTAACCACAGAGAAAGCTGCTAATGATGTGGATTGTGGGAAGCACTACTGATAGGAAGCAGACAGTTGGATTGATTAGGGCAGCCCCAGGGACTAGTTGTTTTTCTTTCACCATCCTGGGGTGAAGTTAAACCTGCTACGGGTAGTAATGAAGAATAGCTAATACAGATCAGACTCTGCCAAAGTAACAACAGTGGCATCAGGAGCAGAAAGTTTTGCAGATTTGTCTGTGTGTGCACTTGCTACTGGTGTTCCTGGTGGGTGGCTGAATCATCCTGATGGCATTCAACAGGAACCAGCTGCTGAGAATATTAAAATGCAAGCATTTATTCCTCTAGAGAGACAGTAGCATCTGCAAAGTTTTCCTGTCTTGATAGTACAGATAATCCCGTGGAGTATTCTCTAGTAGTTTTTAACTCTCAATTCATTTATACATGTATTTTAAAGCTGTAAGTGCTTTGTGTCTGCACAGAAAGGAGAGCCTAGTCTTACATCTGTGGCCACAACTGTCCTAGGCAGGTAGTTTGCAGCCCTGTACTCAGGCTGAGGTACCTTACATGGGCAGAAAGAAGCTGGGATTTGCCTCCTTCTCCTCCTCCCACCTTTTTTCTTCACCCTCCTCTTGTCAGGAAGAACTGCCTTGGAGGCTGGTATGTCACAGAGAAGGAATCCTTGGCTGTGATCCTGTAACTTCCATATCAGGGTAAGCTCTGAAATTTATAGTAGCAACAATTGTAAGAAATGGTAAAAACTGTGAGAAAGCAATTAAATGGTCTGATAGAGTAGGATGTTCGACACACCCATTATTGTTTGTATTTGCTGTTCCCGGAGAGGAACATGTCACTCCACAAGCCTGTAAGCAATACTCCCCAGCCCTAAACTGCTTAGAGTCTAGGGGATACCTGTGGAAAAGAAACTGGGCCCTAGCAGCTTTGAGTGACCCATCAAAACCAGGGAGCTCTCGGCACCATCAGAAGCTGGCTCTTAGTCCAGCATGGTTGTAACAACAAAGGTCATAACCATAACGAGTGAGGGAAGAGAAAAAGCAGATGGTAGCAACAGTGGGGGAAAAGATGGTAATTTCTTCTTTTAAGTCTTTGCTTAGCTCTGCATATCTCTTCTGCTTCCCCTAGAATATGTTCTCATGCAAATAATGTGTAATTTCACATACTAATGGTGTTTACAGGACTGGAGAGGCAGAGATCCTGCCCATGGCATATGATGTGAGTAAAGGTGCAGGATTGTTTTATGGAGAAAGGGAAACCGAGTTCTTTTGCAGTGTGGCTGCAATGTTGGCACAGAGAGAAGAAACAAGCTGTAGGCAGCCAGAGCTGTGTAGCAAAAGAAAGGGTAAGGTTTATGATTTTATTTGAAAAGGAGCATAACTTGGTGCACTCATCACAGTAGCATTTTATTAAGGTATTTTATCCATACCTAAATAGCCTTGTGTAAAATGCCTGCCTAATACCTCACGGCTGTGAATAGTTTGGCTATGTTTTTCTAAGCCAGAATATTAGTACATGATGTTAAAAGAACAAACTCGCCCAAGGCAGCAAACCTCCATTCCTACTTCCACCTTTTGTCATTTCCAGTCATCCTCAGAGCCTGTCACAGTGCGTCAACAAGTCAGGGTTTTGACAGGAACTTACAGACACAAGAGGGACCACAAACACCACTCTACAAAGTTTATTGATAGCCTCTCTCATGATGTGACAGGCCAAGGAAAGCTGTTGCAGGAGAGGTGACAGCAACGGCAGCACTTTATAGCCCTTCCTTATCTCAGCTTCTCCTTGGAAAGAGCTGTTGAAACCTCTTAGCGGTGTTAGACATACAGTTTAATCTCAGTAAGACATCACAGTGATGATGCATACATCCAAGACTCTGTTGTGTTTTCCCCTTTTTATGTGAGTTATGTTTGCTCATTTGTTTTAAAAAAAAAAATAGCGTAATGATTTCAATTTTAAGAGGCTTAAGCCCAAAGCTTTGGAAAGTCTTAACAAAGAATGATTTAATGAACTGGCTATTGTGTTTATTGTTGTGCTCAGCTACTTAAGTGTGTCATAGGCTCTGCAATACAAACAATTAATGGTCAAGCTTCTGAGCTCAAGTGCTACGGTCTTCTGCCTTCAGAAAAGGAGTAGCAGCATTTGAGGTCTGTTCCCACTTAAGCACTAGTGCAGTAAAAATCCAGTGGATTTAGACTAAATGCCTTGGGGTTGGATTTGTTGTTTGTTTGTTGGTACAACACAATGAAGTAGAACTTAATCCTGAATAAAAGCGGCACTGGAAAATTTCAGGAACGTACTGAATAATGCTTAAACATTTTCATCCCAACATTTCCTCTAAGGACACATCTCTCTTAAAAAAGTCATAGGGAAGAAAAGACTCTTGAGCTTTGTCTTGATAATGCTGAGGGCGTGAGTGAGCTTTGCACTGGGAAGATCATGCCCACCAAATTTAGGAATGGTTGATCTGCATTGCATACCCTGCTGTTAGACTAAAGGGCATCATATGGCTCTTAATGCAGCTCAGCTGATAGTATGATGTTGGTACCCATCCTGAAAGCCACACAGGATGTATGCCAACAAATCCTGGGGATTTTGGTTCTCCAGTGAGATATAGGCTATGAATAATCTTTGAAAGTGATCAAATGACTTTTTTTGCTGAAAATACTTTTGCTCTTCAGTTTTATGATTTCTATCATGTCAGTTAACTACTGTTCCAAGTAAAGGCAGAGGAAGTATCACTTTAATGCTTTTGTATTTTGTCATGGGTATTTCACATCTTCTATTTTCTCTGCTTATCTGCACTTTGTATTTATCTCTGCAAAATGGTGATGAGAAGTTGGGGGTTAAAGAAAGTAATGAATTTTTAGAGCTGTTTATTGTCCTCAAACAGCATGGACCTCTAGGGCAATACCCCCCCACCTAGTCTAAGCAGCCAGCAAAGAGGCATTTGGACACAAATTCAGCCACTAAGAATGAAGTCAAAGCTCAGAGCTATCATAAAAAAATTCCATCCTGAGAAGAAAGGAAAGGCTGAGGCTGCCAGTGGAGCAACTGAGTATCTACAGAGCTGTGACTTGGTTTTCCCTTTGCCATCCCACAGCTGAAATCAAACTATATCTCTTGAGTTATTTACCTCTCTGGCCACAGGAAAATGGCAAACCTGAAATTCCCATCAGTGCTGTCCATGTAGCAAGAGCTGCCCCTTTTTCACCTCTGAATACTGTCACTTCTGACTAGCAAACTACACTAACTCTGTAATAAATATTATAACAATGGTTACTGCTGCATTATATTTTACTAGGAATGCTTTTCATAGTAAATTTGGATCAGGCCCTCTACCATTCTCCAGCCCCGTCCCATCGATGAATGCCTCCCCTGACAGCTGCCTGTTCAGTCAGCCCTGTACTGTGGTAAATAAATGTGCTATCAGCATAAGGTGTCCATACCAACTCCCCTCTTCATCTCCAGTCTATTTACATTCTGTGTAATTCTTGGACTCAAACCATCTCACTCACAATACTCTGTCCTTAGCCTTTTATTCTTCAGCTCTCACTCTGTGGGTGAAAGGAATAAACAGCAGCTGCTGGAACCCAGTGGCTGAAATGGTTGAGAGTTCATATTTCTTTAGATGATTTTTGCTCCTATCTTTTTTTTTTTTTCTTCTTGAAGATTTGGAAAGAGTGCCATGTGTGTGCTCTGGCGTGGTGACTCTTCTTTGCAACCTGAAACAGTAGTTGTTCATACTGACATTTCTAAGAGAAAACATGAATTCAGCAAATATACCAGGGCCACCAAAGAAGGACTGCTGTAGCCTGCAGACTTTCTTGCAGCCTGTTGACATTATCAGGATTTTTTTAAACTTCCTGTGTGCTATTACCTTTTCACAGGGAGATCTCCTCTGAAACGTCTCACATTCCCCATTCAGGTGATACTCTCTCTAGCTGGGAAAAGGAAATGTAAACCCATGGGGGAACACTGTTGTAGGAAAATGGGAAGCAGATAGCAGATGCATTCCCTGTGTGGGGATGCAGAGGTCCTTGAGTGTGTTAGGACACTCTCTGCTCTTTCAGGAGAGAGTGGCATGGTGATCTCTGGCACCTCCAGGCCACATTGAACCAATCCAATAACTAAATCAGTGAACTGTTAGTTTGCTGCTTTAGCCAGGAAGACAACGATAGTTTAAGCCCCGAGACAACTACTCACATAGCACAGGTTTAATAACATCTTTTCAAATAACATTAATAAGGTATCCTATGTTTCCACTGTATTTTGTGGGAGAAAAAGACAAAGTTGGGGCTGGAAGAAGAGTAGTGCTCTTTAGTTTATCGAGCTACATACATCTTTATGTCTTAGAAAAACAGAAGATTTTCTTGCATTTTAAGAGGGGTGAAAAAGTTGTGAAGATAAACATTTCATACCCTTAAGATTTGATTTCAAAAGTGACTTCTAAAATTCTGGGTAGTATGTTTAGAAATGTGGAATTCTGGAGCAAGTGAAATTTCATTCTAGGCCCATGGAGAGCTTTATTTCAAATCCATCTCTTTAGCCAAGACCTGGTTGTGAGCAGGTATCTGAAATTTAGCATATCAGATTGTGAAAGTCTGTCAAGACTCTACACAAGGCAAATGGGGTTGGGCACCAGGCACAATAGTGTGTTCTTCAGTAGACATTTTGGGGAAATCTGAGTGAGCCTTCCCCAAGGTTTAGCAGAGGGCTAAAGAATCCAGGAGACACAGAATAGTTTTTGGCTTCTTGAGATCTGTGATGCTGAAATACACACAACACTGTGAAGAAAGAAGAACAAGTCAAAAAGAACATTTCTGCTCCCATAATTTCTCTGAAAAAGCCACCTTTGTATGGTAATTTCTCCATTAGCTTTCAGTTCCAGCTACAAGCTAAAGGGATAGATATTCATTCAAAGATGATGAAGCCTTCATTATTTTTAGAAAGTTCATCACAGCACATTTACTCGTACACCGTAAAGTATTTTCACAATTTAAAGCTAAGGAGTTGTCAAAATAAATGAACAAAGTATGCTCTGTGACACTTTATCCTTTATTTATTTATATTTTGTATTGTCTGTTCAACTGTTCGTTAATTTGAGAAATTCAGCTGTTTGTGATAGGTCAGCATCCTCGCTGTTCCCTTGAATTAGCGAGATCGTATTCTTTCCCTGACTACATGTGCTCCTAATGGCAAACGCATTAGCTGAGACAGTTAATGTTTGGGCTGGAGGAGCTGTGGTCTCTTCAGATAATCCAGAGGATTATTCCATGACAGATTATCCTAAATGAAGGTTTTCCCAAACCGCCTGCTTTCTGAAAGGTCGCATCACTTCTGTGCGACTCGGAGTGAAGCCACATTTCAGCGCTTGCAGGAGGAGGAATTCCAAAGGGAAGGGACGGAGGTGGCAGAACTGGGTGCCATGTGGTAGGCATGTCAGCGGAGGGAACGGCATGCCACACACCTGCTTGGGGCTCTGCCGTGCCACAAGTTAACATTTTGATGAGCAATTTCCATTCTGTTGTTTTCTCTCAACACATGGGGTTCAAAAAACAGTTAAAAGAAAACTGTACCCATTTGCTCATCTCAGAAGCCTGTGATTTCAGAAGAGTCTGCCAGATTAATTTTCACATATAGAGTATTTCAGAGTTGAAACACACAGAGGAATGCAGTTTATCTTTTGAAATTGTAGTGCGATGGCCAAAGAAGAATAGGTATGTGTTGCTCAAACTTCATGGAATGACACTGACTGATGGCTTATAATTGTCAAAAAAAAAAAATCTTTTGCTGTAATCACGACCTTCAGAGATTTTTCAAGTCTATGTAATAATCATGAATACCAACCTCTCCAGGAAGGGGTTTTTCGGCAGCTATATAAAAAAAATTAAAGACATGCAACAATCATTTTGCTGTCTGCACATCTGTGAAGAACCTGCTTTCTGTAATAACTGTACTTGAACTATTTTCCCTTTAAACCTGCACTTGGATGATAGAATAAAATCTATTGATCTACTACATTAAAAGATTTCATTTTTGTCCATACTGTCTCCATAAAACCCTGTTGGGTGGGGGCAAACAGGAGGGCAGGGAGGGGAAATGTCTGCAGAATCCCACTGGCATTGCTGCAGAAAGGATGCAGGTCTCACAGAGCGCTCTTACCCAGACTATATTTTAGTCAGAAATAGGCTACTCCTTTGCTAATTTACCCTGAGCAGTAGCTGTCATGCGGTTGAGGAAAGAATTAGACATGTATTTCCTGGTTAAACCTCTAATCTGATATTCATATAGCCAATTTGGTTGTAAATTTTGGCTACTGAAAATTTTCTGGCTTGCGGTAGGCCTGTATCTGTGTAATTGGAAGACAGAAGAGATTCTCTCACTTTAATCTGACGCTTATCTCCATCCTCCTTAAGGCAGGAGAAAAGCCAAGGGATTTAGCATCTTCCTTGTTTTCTTGCAACCTACTGAGATTAACTATGGTTAGAAGCTCTTCTTGATGCATTTTGTAGCAGGATGTCCATGCTGCTAGATACCTTTTGTTGCTGAAGTCTGAAGCATTAAATTATTCAATAACCCCTTGTTGTCTTCCAGGAGAGTATCAGCTTGTAAAAAGTGACATGATGAACACAAAAGTCATCCTCTGGCATGCCCTTGCACCCACAGATCATGTTCATGCACTCGCTAGTACAGCAGTTTTATAGGTTTCTCAGTAACCTTTTACAGAGTTAATTTCACTGGTCCCTTTCAAGGGGTTGTCTTGATTATGTATCAGTAAAAAGAGATGGTATTTGAGAATGGTTGATATGCTCACAATTTTTGTAAGCAGAGACCTTGACGAGTTCCTCCACAGTCAGTCTCCTTGGGCTAAAATTTCAACCTATTACATGGGGATTTAGCCACTCATTTCCCATAAACATCAATGGGAGTCATGTGGCTAAATCCCTGTGCAACACATTGAGAATGTATTCCCTTATGTTTAAACTCATTTTGATGCAGATGCTTTCTTCTGCAGGAAACAAGCGAAACGTAGAAGCCATTTATTTCTTTCATTTGTCTGCCCCAGATCTCCAAACTCCCAAATTATCTTCTCTTCTGCCTAGGTACCACAATATCCCACAGGATTCGCTGAATCTGTGTGTGACACCAAGTTAGAGGCCAAGCTTCAAGACGTTAGGACAATGGATGCTAATTGGTATTTATTACCTACTCATGTGTGGGGAAAATTGGACAGATGACAGGCTGTCCCTTCACCCATGAGAATGAGATTTTTCATTTCTCTCAGTTCTCCCTCACCTGCTGTATCACATATTAAAGGAGGGCCCCCATGCTGTTTTTAACTAGTGGTCTTTGACGATGAGTTGCAGCATAGGATCGTTGCTTGGCTCTCGGTTGATGTGTGCTTTGTGATACTCCCCCACAAGGTTAAGGGATCTGCTATGAACACAATACAGAGACTCTACTAACTTCCTTAGTCAGGAAGAGGGTCTTTTAGACTAATTATTGGAGGGAGGGGAAATGAAAAGCTATCAGGATGTAGGCACAAATGTGAATATAGTATTTCAAAATCACTGGGCATGATTTTCAGTAATGGCGTATGTGTGTTAAGATGCAATTTTGTGCCTGGAAAGAATTGTGTTCGTTATAAATGGCAGGTGCTTTTAAAGCATTTAAATATTGCATTTTCTATTTCCACCTGCACACCAGGTAACTGGGTATTAATATGCTACTAGTTGAGGCCATGATTCATTGCAGGTGCAGGGCTTGGGAAATCAAGGATTGCATTGAGGTCCTGATGAAAATCATGCCCTCAGGCACATCTGAGCTCCATTTTGATCAACAAGCCAAAAATAAGACTTTTATTTCAATTACAGTTCGTCTGATTTTGAACTTAATGATGCAACTTGAAGTCTATTGGCTTAGCTCCTGAGACCCAGGAAGGAGGATGTCTGGGACCTTGCCTATTCAGTGGAATAGAGGTTCCCATTAAATTCACTCTGATCTCATTACATGTCTTTTATTTGGTCAGAAGCTCTATTTTTGCTCTTCCTGGCCTTATTGAATCTGTTGTTGATTCATTGTGCAGACTTGGTATTAATGAAAAAGACTGCCTCACTCAGGTCTCTCTGGAGGGTGAGATTTTCCATAGCCCTGTGTCTGTAGCACACGTTGGAAGCACAGACTCTGATGGGTTGCCTTGTGAAACTAGATTCGAGCAGAGCTTTATTAATAGGCTGATGAGATGTATCAGCCTGGCGAGGCTGCCTGCCTCCATAATGAGCGAGGGCTGTATTTTACTTCACTTAACGAACAGAAAAATCCTTAGCAATGCCTTTTCTGTACCCCTGCTATCCCGGCTCCACATTCCACTTTCAAAGACCTCTTTAAAGGTCTCTATTATTCCAGCTGCCTTTAGGTGTCACTCGAAGCTTTGGGTTCCTCCTGTTCATCCGTCCCTTTGTGTGCTGAGCCCGGCCCTGCCATTCAGCTGCCCCAGCAGCTTGGGGGCCCCCTGGTCACCCCCCAGTGCCTGCTTCCCTCGCTTTGTGGTTGCATTGCTTGTCCACACGAGTTGCACAACATTAGGTTGAATGAAAATGAAAGTAATTCATTTTGGTAGCTTTTCTCATTTCCAGCTAAGCTGTATGTCAGAGGCTGCACCTGCATTATTGAACTGGAAACTCTGCCACAGGAGAGGATGGTTGTCCTACAAAATGTTGTGGGCTGAAGACCTGCATTTTTAGCTTGCATAGGAGTGGAAGGGCTGACTTCTGTCCTGCGTTTTTCAGCCATTGTCAAAGTGTCCTAGCTCCTTTTGCTACTAAATTTCAAGAACTGTTAATCTGGTCTTTTCTGTTTCAAGATAGATATGAATATTTTTGAGTGGGCCAAATACTTTCTTGGCCTTCTGACGAAGCTTAGGTCGCTCATATGGTAAATCATTAATTTGGAGACTATATTCCGCCTTTGCTGGGAGTTAGGAGTGGTGTTCTAATAGCTTCCTTCCATCTGGAACAGTCATAAACCAGATGGATAAGGGATTGGCACCACTTATTTTGAGTCTTTACCCAATTCACCCTGTGTAAAGGGACCTTGCAATATTTCCCAGACAATTGTTGCATGTATCCAGAATCACAAGTGAAAAATATCAAGATCAGATATGTGGGCTGCCTCTTGGGGAAAGGTTTGAAGGGGTGAGCAGTAAAAATTATACCTTTCTTTAGCAGTGTTATTTTGGAGGCCATGATTAGGAACCATATGCAAGATTTTTTGTATCTAAGTATTTTTTGAAAAGGTAGTCATCCAGTTTGAATTCCAAAGTTTATAGCACCTTGGGTTAAGCCACTTCAATGCAGTATTTGTATCTGATATGGAATGAAAAGGCATAGGTTTTCAAGGATGTTGTGTATAAAGATGCTGGCATCTTCTCTTACCAGATTCATTGTCTTCATCCGTGTTTTCATGAAAATGAATTCATCACACTGCATTTCAGTACATTCCTTTAATATGATTTAGTACGAATGAGAATATTGCCAGAAAACTAGAAGTTGTACCTGTATTTATTTATATTTTTTTAAATTAGAAATATTATTGTTTTCATTAGTGAATGGCTGGAAGGAAGAAGTCAAGCAGTTGTGCAAATAGCATTTATTATGGAGAGTGTTTTCATTTATAAAACACCGTTAAAGAACTGTTCTTTGGCCCAGGCCATACTGCAGTGTTTAAGAATTGCTTCAAGAACACTTCTGATGTTGCTGAAAACCAGAACAGATTCATAATGGTAGCCTATTTTATTTTGGCTTAAAGAAAAGAAAGGAAGAAAAGAAAGATAATTCAAGGGAGACAATAAAATTCAGGTGACAACATGGAAAGGTTCATAAAGACTTCTTACACGTAGCAGAGACATGGTATTGCAAAGTGCAGGAAGGAAAGCAGGATGGTGAGTGTGCCTAAATGGGCAAAAGTGGAAGAGGTTGTTCAAGTCAGAAAAGCACTTTTCACTAAGCACAAGTCCAGGACAAGCAGATCCATAAGAAAGGTATCTAAATCACAGATAAAAGGTACAGAGAAAAGGGTGCAACAGTGGTTGAAAAAGCAAAGAGCAAACCCATAGAAAGAAAAGGTTCTGTACTTTAACTTGAGTTTGAGGGGGAGTAGTTGGGGACATTATCAAAGCAAAGAAGAAGGATATAAGGATAGGAATACTGAGGCATTGTAAAGAATTTCTTTTCATTTGTCATCATTGTTTATATTGAAGAACTTTATGGTTTTCAGCCAATTAAGATCCTTTATAGGCACCTTCCACAGAGGGCGTAGTGGCATATTGTCTACGATCATGTTGTGTATGAATCCTAGAGCATGCAGGGAACTGGGATGGGTGGTGTTGGTGCGCCTAACAAAAAAAAAAAATCCGAACAAACAAACCAAATAATGCAATCTGTTCTGAAAGTTAACTGGGGAAACAAGGAGATTCAAAAATTGCTCAATTACTTTGAAAGACCAAGTGGTTGTCTTATGAATTAATTTGGCAAACCTTGTTTCAGTAGTTTATAAATTGTTTACCATCATAGTTAAAACCATAAACAATTTTTTGTAGGCTGCTTAGTCTTTAGTGACTCTTTCCACTTGGCTGGAAGAATCTGTCCATGCCTGAGTGCCTCAATGCCTAATGCCTCCTGTGCTGAACAGCCCATCCCTCTGGTCCCAGGTGTCATCTCTGCGGATGGGCACCTTTTGAAGCAGTAAATGCCAGGAGGTTCTGTCGCTTCCCGCTACCAGCTCGGTGCTGGTCTGTGAAGCAGTAATTGGCAGCCAATATTGTGTATTGCATCCAGGATCCATTTCCCAGGATATCCATGAGGATAGAAGAGATGGGGCAAATGTTATCACTACAGAAGTTAAAAATTCATTCCAGTCTGTCTTTGTGGTTTTACGATAAGGAGTGTATTAGAAGAGCCAGTTCCTTTTAGCAGTTTCTCCCTGAAATGTGCTGGAATGAGAAGTGTTCAGATGAAATCCTTTGTGCTAGCACCTCTCTCTCTTCATCTTCTGCCATTCCCAAATTGCAAATTTGTCTCAAGAAAGATGCTAAATTGAGGTATTGGGTCAAGTAATGTGTCTCTTAGAGCAACTCATTACAAAACACTTAAAATACAGCTGTGCCTCTTGTTATAAAATCAAATTAAACTGAACTATAAAAAAAATTATAAGAGAACAAAAGCACCAAAGTAATAAGCAGAAACATATTGGCATTCAACATTAGTTCACCTAACCCTCATAATATGGAAATACCCAAATTAATCAGTTATTTGAAAACTGAAGACAAGAGCACGACCTGCTAACAGCAGTAGTCCTGTTTCCCTACTGCCATGTTTGTAGCGCCAGTACAAAAGAGGGAATAAAATTTAGACTTACACCTAGGTTTTGCTGCTAACTCCTTAAATTTGTGCTGGATGAACGCCAAAAACTCTGCTCAAACATGGGACCAACAGGAAATTAAAAGCTTTTCTCTCTTAAAATGCCAGAGATATAGAAGTTGCACATCCAGTACTGTGGTTCTCAACTTCCTGAAGGCACATAGGCTGTTTTTCATTATTTATTCCAATCAATATCAAACTTACAGTAGTTTGGTGATGGTCTTGCCTTTTGCCATTTTGTTTCAATTTATCTCCAAGTCATCTCTTGCTAGAAACTAGAAAAATTGTTAACAAAAGGCAAGTTTCACTGATGTCAGTGAGAGACCCAAAATAAGAAAGTCTTGTGAGGATTAGGCTCTCAGTGGTCATACCAGCTGGAAACAGGTTGGGATCCCATTCAAATGTCAGATGGTGGTGGCAGCTAGTGCTGCTTGATTTTGAAACCTGACATCTTCTGTCCTGCCTGTGTTAGAGGCAATTCTGTGGCCCCACAGCAAAGCTTTCAGGGCTAGTGTCTTGTTCCAGCACCAGTTCCAGATGATGATCCACAAAAAAAAGGCAGTTCTCTCTGTCTTGAGTGCAAAGGAACAGCACAGAAACACAGTCTTGCAGAATGACATCTTTAGTTAAGAGAAACAAAAAGCTACGCTGGGAAGGTCATTATTTTGTCTTTTCTTGCTTATGCTTGCCTGATTTCTAGCTTTAGAATTAATATAAAACATATCTCCTTTGCTTGTCTGTTTTCTGTGACTATTTGTATTATCTATAAAGAATTGTTAACACTTTACAAAATGTTTTTTCATAGCTCACCATGATGATCAGTATATTGGAAATAGAGATCTTAAAATATGGATTACTGATGTGATCATTTGCCCCAGCTTCAGCCTTTCTAGATAATCTCTAATACAACAGGCATTAAAAAATACAGCATGTGATAACAGGAGCTGCTTGTTTGCTCCCTAGCAGAGCTATGAAGAACTCTGTGTTTTCACTTTGCAAACCTTGGCAAAGATATAATACTGTATATGCCAATTTTTTAAAAATGATGGAATTTTGCTTTCATGCCCAGGATTAAAACTGCCTAAGGTACCAACCAATAGAAAACTTGACAGTGGGGGGAATACCCCAAGAGCCTTGTATGCTATTTTTTGATAGACCTTAGACATTGGCAGATATTTAGACATTAGCAGATATTACTACAGCAGGACAAAGAGTTCTCTGGACTTTTTGCTCTAAGAACTACAAAAATAAGCATCTGTCATTAAACAGAACAATAAAAATACCTTCCCAAACTGTATCCTGGTTTGACAAATTTCAGCTGAAAGTAAATGAGATAGCTCAAATGCCAATACCCTGACAAAAATGGAGGAGAAATGTTAGAATGAAAAAAAGTACAACCTAGGTTAGTAATTGCTCTTTCTGTTTCTAAAAAATTGAAAAGACGAGTTAGTAAACCCTGGATCATTCAACTGCTAGCTTACTTAATAGATCGACACAGAAGTTTTCCAAATTTCTCTCAATTTTACAAAACACCAGTTCATTGCTGCGACCTGGAGTGAAGCTGTTTACAGCTCTGTGCTAAGTAGAAAGTTCAAATCAATTCCTGTCCATTAGAGTTAGGTATAAGTGATGAAATATCCCCAGAGGAGCATTGTAAATGTATCAAGATGTCCTCCCCCATTACAGAAATGGGGAGGCATGGTGAATTACTTACCTTCTCTCTTACACTTAATGTCTCTGAAATGCTGCCAGGCAGAAAAGGCTTATCTTGTCTCACTGGGTTTAAGGCAGGTCTATGCTGTAGTCTGGGATACAGGGAAGGAAAAAAGGTAGTAGTACTGAGGGTAGACCCATATTAGGCTTTATTACCAGACAGGACCAAGAACAAAAAAAAAAAAAAGCTATTCAATAACCAACAGTGGATTCAAAATACATGCAGGAAATATCTGATCCAAAAATCAGTACTAGGGAGTTTTTAATAACGTAACTGAAATTTTTGTGCAGTGAGCTATATAATAAATTCACTCATTAAAATATACACTGAAATAGCATTGGGGCAGAACATACAAACAATAGAAACCAAGAAATCCATGCTTAAGGATGTCTCCAAATGCCAAAGCACAGTGAGTATGGTATTGAAAGTAATTTCTCTCCATCAGGAAAAGAGCCTTCAGCCTACTTTTCACTGCTATGAATTTGGCTCTAGGACTGTACTTGAAGTTGTAAAGAAATACGGGAAGTCTGGGTACTTGCATCAGGGAGCCTTTTGTATAAGGCCTTTGCTAGGGGTGTAATGAAGTTTGTGGCTGCCAGACACACTTTACATTTTATAACATGTGACTGAGATGGTCCCAGTCTACTCTTGCTGCTGACATACAAGATGGATCAGTTATGGGGTCAGAGTGATCTCAGCTGCATGTGACTGTCTGCCACCAAGCTCAAGACAGCAGAGCAGAGGGGAAAACACAGCGTAGTGAGACCATTTGAAGACTGAATGGCAGAGAAGAGAGAAAAGGAGACACAGGACTGGGAGTAGCCATGCTCCAAACTGGTCTGTGAAAGTGAATCTTGATGTAGACAAAGAGTTCAGGTTTATGAAACACTCAGTAAATATCCAGTGCCCTCAGAGCATTCAGAAGGAAATCAGAAATACACAATGCAATTGGAAGAAGTGTGCATCCCCCCTTAACAGAAAATGTTGCCATACCAGGCTATGGCCTATGCTGCCTACAGAGAAACTAGAGTTGCTTTGCAAGGTGCATGAAATTTTAAGCAACTCAATGAAGCAAAGGGAAAAGATAGGGTCAGAAGTTTAAAAATCTTGTGTGTGGTTTTTCTGGCTCTTGGGGCTTCTAACACATCAGCTTCTACTGATCTCAGTTGCAACAAGTGAATGCAGAAGGAAAAGCAAAGGTGGAACAGGAATAATGGAAGTAACTGGGAGGAAAAAAGAAGCATTCAAAACAAAATGTTTGTTAAGTAAAAGCACAGGACAAAATCTAATCAGGTATGGAAAAGCTTCAAGGACCAATTTAATTATGTGGGAGAGCAGGAGGAAAAGGGTCTTCAGGGTCTTAAATTACAAAGTGGACAGTGAAACTATTCCAAGAGTTAAATCACTGGCTTGGAATTGTAAAGTCCAATTTTCAGATTTTTGCTTATTACTTTCTTCTGTGACCCTGGCAAGTAACATCATCTCCAAGCCTTAATTTCTAGCCTGGAAGTTAGGAATGCCTGCACTTCAGTAACCTACAAGGACTTTATGAGACAAAATATTTAGAAGGTCGTGCAATGAGATGATGTTTCAGCTGTGTGGTTTGCATAAATATCTAAAGAAGAAAGAAATATTGGGAATGCGCATCATGAGTGAGACCTAACCTGAGAGCAGTGGAATGTAGATTTGGTTGCACAAAATGCTCTTCCATCATAAAAGAATGATAAAAAGGTGTATGGTGATGTCCAGCTCTCCTCTCAATCTCAGGCATAGTTTTCAAAGGATTTGACTCATACCAGAATGCATTAAACATGCAACTGAGCATTGGAATCTAGTGGATATTGAGGCACAAGCAAAATTCTATTGATATCATTAGTATATGATCTCAGCACTGCTTGTAATCAGAAGAAATCATTGTTGTCAGGTTGGACTTTATGTTTTTTATTTTTCTCCCTGATTTTCCTTCCAAGCCGTAGTGTCTAAGACAGCCTCTTTTGAGAATGCCCGTCAATGCGTTAGTGGCACAAGGAAATAGTCTGATCATTCTACATGACTATAAAGAAACAGGTTTCATTTATGATGGATATCGTGGTGTTCCCTTCCCCCAGCAGAAACCCTCCTGACTCCTCTGTCCAAAGCACTAGAGCCGGCTGCCTCTGCCCACCCCTCCCATACCCAGTCTGGGGAGTGTTTTCCCCACGAGCTGCTCTTTTTCTTCCTGCTAAGGTCTTTGGGGGAAAACAGCTCTTTGAAATGCTCAGGGAGCATAGCACAAATGGGCCCAAAGGCTGCTGCTTACAAGGCCAAGGAATAATCATTTAGACTCCCTGCACTCCCAAGATGTATTTCCCTGCTGACACTACTGTCACGTACTGCTGTAGACATCTTTTCTCTGGGAAGAGAGAGCTGTATATTGCTTTCAGCCAATCTCTACTTCTCTCCCACTCCTTCTGCATGGAGAAGGCTCAAGGACATGAAGTGGGATTGCCAGAAAACAACAAAATGCAGCCACAGGTGAAACTGAGTGATTAGTAGGAAGGCTTCTGTTCTCACTGCTGTGATGTAGCTAGAGAATGTTTGACATCTGGCATAGCATGTTTAAATTTTGGGAAATTTTCCTGGAAAGTAAGGTCTCTGATCAGTCAGTAATGTAAGTCTTCCCATATTAGTGTCAGAAAGCCTTAATCCCACCCTATTTCACTCTCTAATTTGTCACATGCAATTCTTTGTGAAGTAAAACCATTTGCAAAAATATTAAGAGTTCCTTATTTCACCTATTTGTATTTTGAGTCTTCAATCTTAGGCCTGGCAAAACACCACAAAATGGCATCTGTGCATACTTGTCCAGATTCTATTTTATTCTGCCATATTTCTCTTTTAATGAACATTTTCAAAATGTTCAGGTGAAGATTTTTGTGGTTATGAGTACTTATGCATCATTTGGAATCTGTCCTCCTGCTTGAAAAGTTTGTCATTCAGTTAAAAACAGGAAGCATATGACTTAGATGACCAGATTCATGGTATAAATAACAAATGGTAGAAAAGGAATCCTTCATATACTGCCAAAGGGATATATACCATCTCTCCAGACTGCTCAGCTCATGCAACTGAACAAAAACATCACTTGAAAAATTAAGACTTGTACCAAAAATAAAAAGGGGGTAAATTTTTCCATTCTGAATCACTTGTACAGTCAACTCTACTAATCCTTCCTGACCAGCCTTGGAGATAGGGAACAGCTGTAAACATATGTCAGAATAATTGAATAATTGCATATATGGCTTTTCTGTACATAGTGTTGCTATAAATAGCATTGCTGATCTCTCAGGACCTTACAAGCCACCTTTAACCCCATTCTGCATATCCTCATTGAAAATCAAAGGAATTGTATTGCTTCAATACAGAATTCTTTTATTTCTTTTCATCATGAATTGCAAAATTCACACCTTGTATTTGTCATTGCTCCAGGATTCAAAATTGCCATTAAGGAACTCTGGACCGTTTTAGGTTCTGGCCTGTGCAATTGGTAAGATGTAAATAAGGAAAGAAAGAAGAAAAATTAATTAGGGAGCAGGAGAAGAGGTTGTTTTCTCAGTAAGCATTAAAAAACTTGAGATATTAGAAATTGTACTGTGGAGGAGAAGCTTGTGAGCAAAGGCAGAAGAATCACTATTTGCTGTAGCTCTGCTTAGGGAGAGTGCTGGGGTAGGAATGGCAGACATACTCATGATAAGATACAGATAATTTGTAATATCCCCAGCTGACATGAGCTGGGGATACACATACTCTCCATTTCCAAGTGGTGCTGCTCAGCCAAAATAAAAGATGATGCGGGGAGAAGTTTTGGAGTCCTTTAATGGCATATACATACATACATACCTACATATATATATATATATATGTATATCTGTATATAAACAGAAAAGTGCTTTAGGTAAGCCTTGGGCATAGTGGGTCTCTTTTCTGTAAGTACAGGAGTGATTGACCTTATCCCTTCATCTTCAACCAAATAATTCAGATATCACGAAAGAGACATCACAAAGCTCAGGTAGTGCTCAATGACTGTCAAATGCTTACAAGTTACATATGTGAGTTTGTGTATAAGTACATACACAAACATGCCTGTAAATATATATATGTAAAAATTAAATAGTTGCTAGCACATATGCATGCATGAATATGTATGCCTGTTGAAGTTTGGTGGGGGTGTGTGCAGATGTATATACTTATATTTGTATGTTAAATATGTGAGATATATTCATACAGTCACTAATTTCAGTCTAGTAACAGGGTCAAAAATAAGCATGGCATGTCTGATTAAGAAACCTGCTCTCCTTTCCAAAGCAGTGACATTGACCTTCTTCTAATGCAAAATAGAAATTGCACATGAGACAGAATTTTGGATGAAGACTGGACCTTAGGTTTCTGCAGTCCTAATGAAGAATATTATATCTGAAACAGAGAGGAAAAACCTGTTTCCTTCTCTGGGAAGAAGCAGTTGCTTGAAGGTGCATGGGTTGGAGAATTGTTTATCTAATTCTTAGGGGGACACCTTAGCCAGCAGGAGATGCTAATGTAGGACATTAAAATTACTTCTGTGAAAAATTAATTTAGAATACACGTATATGAGTCATTACAGGTCTGTCTCTTTTACATACATGATATATGGTGCTTTCTGAAACTTGGTCTTGTTAAGAGCTGAAATTATCTGACTGAGAAAGGTTGTGGCTTTATAGATTTCATTCTAGGAGTTTTGAGCATTGGAAGCCATTGAACAAAAATCCTGGAAGGCACAGATCACCTTGGAGTGGCTGCAAACAACTCATTTCGGAGGAAAATAGTAATAGTGGGTACTATAGTCCACAGGTATTCAAGGACACTTGTCCTCAGTCCTTTGGGCCTTGTATCATCTTGAAGCAGATGGATTCTTACTGTGACCATGATGCAACAAAGGTTCTTGTTGATGTGTTTCATCAAAACTTGCTCTAATCCACTCTTCTGCCTGTAGCCCTTGGAGATCATCTTCACTGGAAGGAGGAGTCGAGGGAGCTATAGTATTTTGGGGCTTTGTGATGAGTGTGAAAAGCCCCTTTCCGGGTGTTTGGAAGGTAGACTTGGTGTATCAATGGGTCATCTCCGTGCTGTTATAAATAGGCTGCTGTAAACAAGAGGACAAATTAGTCTGACTTGTTCCAGACAGACATCCAGTACGTGCAGCTCAGCAGGCAGCTTTCTGAGTCACTGTATGCAAATGAAGCCTCCCGTGAGACTTTGCGATAAAACAGAAGAAAGCTCCTTGTTATTTCAGTAATCATGAGCCGCTGAGCCAAATAAACTAAGGCTGCCCATAGAGCCACCCTTAACCTGGGGGAAGGACTGTCTGTGGCTCCTGCTTTCTCTTCCATCACTCAAGGCACTGGAATTCCCAAGAGTCACTGGGCCATCTTGATTTAGTCAACTGTTGTGTTTGGTTTGACTAGAAAATTACGTCTTAAAAATGAGCCTATCCTGGGCAGTCAAAGGAAAACTTGACCACTTTTGAGTCAGAGTCACAGTCCAGACTGGCTGCTGCTGTGCTTTTCTCTCTGGATTACCTAGTTACCAGAGCCCACTCAGCACTTAAATAGCCACTGAAAACAGTGCATGATGTCTTGCCTCTGAGCAAGGAACAGTCAGAAGAGTCTGAATAGACTGATCAGCACCAGTAAAGATCCAGTCTGACTGAGCAGATATAGGAACAAGCTTTTTCTATAAATCTAAGATACAGCCATCCAGGATAGATGTGCTCACGGAGGGGGCTCGATATGTGAAATTGCGGGAATCATTTGAGAAAATGTTTGCACAGATAAATGTAATGAATTTCCTTTTCTCTCCTTTTGCTTTGTCATATTCCCCATCCGTACAAAGGCACAGTTTATCTTTCTGTTCTCAGGAGCAAGGAAGCTGCCAGGCACAAATTGAAGAGCCCACACTAGCGCAGAATGCAGCGAAACATTCTCCATCATCTGTACAGATCTGACCATCCTGTATTTAAGTTTTCTCTCTGTGCAGGCACAAATGCAATTAGAAACCTGTGATTTCTCCTGAGCCTTGCCAGTCTGACAGCTTGGGAGAAGGAAGTGAGGAGAATGCAGGGAGTCACTGGGCTAACAGTGATCGGCAGCCGCACTCAAAATGTCTGTTCAATCAAGGAGGGCGTACCGGGCACAGAGGTCTCACTTCACTCCACAAACTGCGGCATCTCAGCACTTGGAGGCACCGTGCTCATTGTCAATCAGTCTGTGACAGCCAGCACTGCCTCCACAAGCACTTCATTCCCCCTCCCGCCTTCTCTGGAGTGGTAGGAACTGAAGATGATAGGAAACCAGAGTTAATGACAGGTGAGGGTGTCAGACAAGAGAGAGTTATCCTACTAAATGCAAGACAAAGGTAAACACATAAACTAAAGCCCAGGTACTGTGATGGCATGGAATGTTGATGGTGCCAGGAGAGGTAAGCAGGAGAAACAGAAAGAAGGTGTATACTACAGAGTATTACAAACTGTCTGTGTGAAAGTGGAGAACAAGTGGCAGGCTAAGGGACTGACTAGAAATGAGTAAAGAGAGACCCAAAAAGTCAGATAAAGGGACAGGCAGAAAGGAAAGTGTGGAAAAGGAAGAAACACGGTGGAATGGATGGGTATCATTTATACTGCGTCCTCTCATGAGATTCTGTGCCCAAAAAAATAGAGGTGATAGAATCTTTGAAACCTTCAAAAGAGATTAAACACACAATTTACATTAAAAAAGAAATGAGGGTTGTGAGTGTAATGCAAGAAGCTGGTCTTAAAAATTCTTCTCTGTATTCATAGCAGCATACAGTAACATCAGCATGAACTGCATGACTTAGAGCCCTACAAATCAATGTTAGCACGGGCCCCAAACACTTCATTAAACTCTTACCCATACACTGTGCAGTGTCACTGTGTAGCAAGAGGTTGGGTATTTTTTCTCAAAAGCATGTATGTGTTTGTTCCCTACATGTTATAGATAACTTTACATAGATGAAGTTGCCACAAATTGCTCATTCTAAGATTTTGGTGAGTTGCCAATTACTTTACAGTCTTCATACCATGGAAACACTGTTCTGAACACATACACGCTGCATTCCTGTCCTGAATTTCACCACAGATTTGCTTTCAAAGTTGCATCTGTGCCATTCCTTGAGACTTAAACCAGAAAGAAGTTCTGGTGCATTTCTTGAAGAAATCATGATATAAAAGTCTTTTTTGGAGGAAGCAAAGAGCTGCATGTAAGAAAACAGGCCCATAACTTCCACAAGTGAAATTTTTACAAGAGAAGTGGCAAATGGAGTCAGCTCAGCTCCCACTTAGAAGAAAGTTTCATTAGAGCTGAAAAGCAGCATCTGATAAAACACTTCTCTAGAGCCCCCTAACCTGTTAACAGGAATAGGAAAACCTTTAAAGTGACTTTAGAGTTTTACTCAGTATATTGCTCATAGCAAGTACCACAGCCATGTGACAATACTGAACTTGTATGGCTTTGCCTCTTGTAGATAAATCCCAAGCCAAGTGATCATTTGAGGCTTTACATAGTATGTTATTTTCCTTTCATTTTACACGGGTATCTATAATTGCATATTACAGTAAGTGGTGAAGAATGTGGGGGGTTTAATGTCCTAAAGACTGCAGTGGCCCCTCAGGCTGAAGCCTCCTGCTCTAAGTTTCAAAGGACAAGGAAATACAATGACAATTATGCTTCTCTGAAATAGAAGGTTTATTGTGTACAGCCAGGGCAGATGCTCACTTAGCTGTAACTGAGCTGCTAAAACAAAAGCTGTGTTTACCTGCTGCTGCTCAGTAGATTTGAAATCTGACAGATCTGTTTGCTGCAACGTGAGAGGAGCCATGAGCATGCTTTAGGTTTAATGGCACACCTCTTGATGACCCCTGAAATACTGCTCTGGGAGGTGAAGAGGAGGTGAAAATACTCTTCCCTCAGTCAGAAACCATCCCTGGACCATGAAATACACTTCGGTTAGGAAAAGGTGCATCACAAGGGTGTCAAAAAAAGCACAAGGGTCAATAAAGAACCGTAGACAAAATCTGTCAGATTTAACAGAACATTAATTCAAGCTGCTAGGCTTTAAAACCAAGCTTTTCTTTAATCGATTTCGTGGGAATGTTAGTGAAGAATGTAAATTGAAGCCCAGCTGATGAATCTGGGCAACTGTCATGTGATTAGTTTTTGTAAATGTAAATAATAAAAGGATGTTCAGTAAAAGATAACCTGTTCCATTCTGCTTTAAAATAGCCCTATTTAGAACCAGTTGCTTTTCTAATATATAGCACATGGATTTCCCTTAGCATGGTTGAGATGACTTCATGCATACCCTGGGGCAAATTTTGGCCCCAGATGTTCTATAATTAAGTGCTAGTGGCTCACACTGTAAGCTCGAGATTTGGATAACTTACTTAAAGCTGTTAGCATTTAAATGGCCACGACTGGGGCCTTAATGTTAATGCCCCACTAATCCCTCTGCTCTGGGAGTCGGGTTTTCCCCACTTTAACATCTGTTGCACCAGCAGTAGGTGCACCTACACTGACAGTATGCAGGCAGTCAGGTATACAGGGGACGGTCTGCAGATCTCTACTAAAGGGACTGTTCTGGCAGACCCACAGTTTATGTTGGGTGGAGCCATGCTCATTGCTGCTGCCTGAAAAACCATCTTTATGTATCATATCCAGCCAGGCCCAGTAATACCTAATGCTTTTTAAAAATGTCCGAGACTTTCATTTGGGTCCAGCAGCATATCTTATTTTAGCAGGAGCTGAGTCAGACATAAAATAGAGGTTAGGTTTCTAATGCCTAATATATTATGAGCCAGAAAAAAAAAATCTTTGCACCCTTTGGATGTCAAGATAACCTGTATTTTGAAATTAAGATCTACTTGACTGTCTTTTATTGCTCTGGTCTCAGAAATCTTAGACTTGTCAGAGATGTAGATGCTTTCTGAATATAGAAGCATGGTGTTGTTTGCATTAGTATTTGGGAGGTAGCGTAACAAGATCTTTCTTATTGTGGATCCTACTATGATTATCTCTGTGGGGGATGGTTTGAAAACTTCAGCTCATATACAGAGCGAGTTCTTGCTTGCATAGAATTTAATATTTTAGCACTCTCTGGATGACACTGACTTCTAGGTCATTCTCACGCATGATCTCGGAAATACTTTTTGACCTTTGAGGGGCTTTATGAGGCTTGGTTGCTTTCTTAACAGCTGAATTAGCCCGATTAGTTCTGCCATTGATTCTCTTCCATGCCTTGTCTCACTGGTTACCCTGGTGTACCCTTCCTTGGGGAAAGTCCAGTATTGTTTTTCTGGGTGGAAGAGCCCTATCTATTTTCCCAGGCTTAAGTGGAAGGCTATGTAAACTGAGGAAAGGCTTGTTTCTGTGAGCTGAGTGGCCTTTTTTTAATGGTGGTATGAGGCAAAGTCAGACTGTTCTTTGTATATGATTTTAGGCAACATTTGCGTACACACATGAAACTTTTAGGTAGGCTTATTTTATAAATCCTAGTAAATTTTAAAAATCCCTTTACACTTAAAGAAGGTTGTCATAAGTATTGTCAAAGTGATAAAAATCGCACCACTTTAGGCAGTTTGAGTCGCTAGTGACTGCAATGTTATGCTTGGTGTTTAGAAAAGCTCTCAGCTGTCAGTCATATCAGCAGTACACATAGGGGTAGGAGTGCTGGTTTGGGCAGGCTGAAGGTAATTAAAACATCCCCTCTATAAGGACTCACAGGATGAGCTTTAAAATTAGCTTGCACTTGGGGGAGTGAGCAGCATTGTATTTCTTCCTCGTATTTAAGTGTTGTCCTAGCCAGAATGGGTGTCAGAAGTGTTTTGTCTGTCAGCTGCTTGGAAGGTCCTCTGTGACATACGCGGGACTTTAGGATGCAGGCCCTGTGGAAGCTGGGGTAAGCCATGAAATATTACATGAATCTTGTAAGTGCAGGGGTCAGGTTATCAGTGCGCATCAGCTGGAAAATAAACACACAGCCTCCAGCCACCTTTGTCATAAGACTCCTCGGCACCAGGCAGACACATGGTGGGCTTGTCTTCTGTCAGGCTCAGCAGGAATTCCTTTCTGTTCTTTAAAAGAAGCTATATTTGGCTCTGCAGATGGACAGGTACATACCATTAGTTAGCAGAGACCTGCAGAAAGCTGAGAAGGAGCACAGGCTGTGGTCGGTCGATGCATGGGCTTCAGGGACCAAACCAGTTGAATAAATTTCCCTCTTTGGCTGCTCAGATTTGCCAACATACTGCACAACTCTCCCACTCATCTCAGCACAGATGTTTGTAGAGTCAAGTTACGAACAGAGACCACCGATCTTCCTTTAAATCATAATTTTTTGCAGGGATCGGGGAGTAATTTTTTGTAATGGCCTGCGGAGTAATGAGAATACCTTATCTGATACTGCTTCTGAAATCACTATTTCATTGGACCTCCAGCCTTGGGGCATGATTTGCAATGTAATCAGTACTGCATTTATGTTTACCATGTTGCGCAGGAAGCACCATTGCTGATACAACCAGCTCGACTTCTTCAAAGATGTATCTTAATGCTGAATTTGGAGTTGAGCCCCTGAAGGTAGAGCAAGGGGAAAGTTTTCTGGATGTCATACTTGACCAATGAGGAAGGTTAGCAGAAGTATAATTCAGAAGGCAATATGATCTTTGTATAATGTCACCTGAAACTTTGTGAGATGTTCTCCCTTCACACCATGGAAGGAGCCAACAGTCAGCAGTGCTGTACTCGTAAGACCTCAGGCTGAGTGAAGTGTCAGGAAGATGCTGCAGTGTCAGGAAGGTGCTGCCTTGTCAGGGCTACATGGCAGCATAAAATCTGATAGCCCCTCCTATGTAAGGACACAGGAGTTAAATCACTTAGTGTCTCTGGTTCAAAGAAGGTTGTATTTTTTCTCCTTTCTTCCAAAAAAATATAAAACCAGACGCCACTCAAATGAAGATACCACTAACCTAATTTTTCTCTTTGATAACATGACTGCAGTAAAGACAGACTTTGTTCCTCTTGCTGAAAACAGTCAATAAAAAGTGTATTTCTCTGTCTCTACCTTCCCCTTGCTTCTTATCCATAAGGTCTTTACTTTCCAGTTCAAGAAACGAAGGATTATTTCCAGTAGAGGCTGAAATCAGTCAGGATCTGGTTTGTTTTATGTAGTAACTTCTATGTCTCAGGTTTAGTGGTTTTCCTGTCTGCACTCCTTGCTGCCTGGGGAGGTTATGGATAGTGACAGCAATGTTTCATCTCACTGTGTCCAGACACTTGCACTCCCTTCACTGCCACCTCCTGCATGTCTCTGTCATACTTTTCGTCTGTGTGAGCAGCTTTTTGTAGTGTTTCAATACTCAGGGAAGTGGAGTATTATTTTTTTCTTTTATAGGCTTATATCCATGGTTCAATAGTATGGAAGAGTGAAAGACTCACTCTGTCTATCTGTCATTTACTTTCTTAGGATACTTTCTAGAGAGAGACAAGCTCCCTTTTTGCACACTCAGCTTTCTGGATTTGTGATGCAAGCATTTAACCTTTCCATAGACTAGTCAACTTGTGATTCAGGAGGTCACATATGCTTTAAAGTCATTTCCCCAACTGCATTCTCACGTCTTGTTACCTGATCCATATATACTGGTCTCTTTTTATGCAATGGATTAACCACTCTGCTGTGTGGCTATTCCTCTTTGGGAACCTGATGCTGAAAGCCATTTCCTCGACCTGGTAGGTTTTACCCCTTGCTGGTTTACTTCTTTCTTCATATACAACTCTGCCTAATTCATAGGCTTATCCAATGAACATGAATTTAGTCTCCTTCTGGTTAATCATCTTCTAACCTACCAAAGTGTGTTTCATGTGTTTCCATATTTTTATGGATGTCTTTTTGACCAGAAAAACACGGTGTACCTTGGAGTCATCGCCATCAAACTGGAAAAACAAATCCAGACCTGCTCAGCCCATCTCCCCAGGGCAAATGAAGGATGTGTGCATTGCATGTCTAGTGTTTTGACTAGGGCAGTTTTAAATACACAGTCAAACTCCAGTTCCTTCCCTAAGGAGACTACTTTTCAGGTTTATAATACTTGCTCCTTGGAATTTCAGCTTTATGTTACTGGTCTTGATTCCATCCATATACCTTTAATTATTACCTAGCCTCTTTTCTTTCTTTTTTTTTTCTTTTTTTTTTTTTTTTTTTTTTTTTTTTTTTTTTTTTTTGTCATTTGTACCTTTAAATTATATTCAGCTTGTTTTCATGCCTTTGCCCTCATCTGATAGTCACTGGCACGTAACCAGGCTATTGCAGATGTAGCTCTTAATTTCTTTTCCCTAATAGCTTAGTCTTTCCACCACGCTGGTTGCTTATGAGGCTCTTCTCTGAACTGTCTCCAATCACTCTGATGAGGAGTGCCCAGAAACAAATGTCACATTCCAGGTGATTCACCTCAGAGCAGAGACAGAGAGACTACTGCTGTATCTTGCTGTTATGTGATGTGATTACTTAGCTTTTAATGGTGATGATTTGTCTTGACTTTTCTTTGTGTGTTCAGTCTAGACTGTGGCCATTGTCTGTGGTTCTTTAAAAGATTCTCTTTAGAAGCCTCCAGGTCTGTTCCATTGATCTGAATTGTTCATTTTCCTTTCAGGCTCCTTCAGCCCCTTTCTTCCCTCTTTTTCCTCAAGTGCAGCTGTCACAAAGCTCAGTATAATCCTCTCAGGGTTGGTGTGTTTCGAATACTTCAGTTAACAGTTCAGCTCCACCTGCTTTTGGAGCCAGTCCTGTGGGCCAGGATTTTTGAGGCTATTTGCTCCAATGTGTAGGAAATACTGGCACTCACCTTCAGCTAGCTAAGTCTAGCCAAGGCTTCTTTGAAAATGTTCAGGTCAGTAATGACTCTTCATGAGACATTGTTTTAAAGTAACATGGACAGTCTAGGCACTTCCCAGTGTTTGGGTGACTTGAGCCCAAATATTTCACCTTTAGATGTTTATCTACACAACTCTATAGAAAGAACCAAACAGAAATGTTATGTTGAGATACTCTGGAATTTTTGAAGGTGTTTGTATTCCAGTACAAATTTTGCTTTGGCACTTACTGTCAAAAGAACGGACGTCAGGTTAAAGTAAACAAATACTCTGAGCAGCTTCTTAAAATGCATGAAATGTAAAAGGCAAGGCTTCATTTCTCTCCAATGCTCTGCACCAGGTAAATCTACTTTGTCCACCTGTCAGTTGCATATTTTGATCCCTGTTGTGCTTACAAACATGGGGGTGGTTTTTTGTTATCATGTTGCTCATTCCTTAAATATTTACTCTTGACATGCATATATGAAGATATAAAAAAAAAAGCTTTTGCATTTCCATATGCCCAGAGTGCTTTGGGTTTGTGTTTAGCTCTGGAACCCCCTGGGTGGTAGCAGCACTATTTGTGACTTTTGTGCTCACTGTGATGTCATGACCTCTGTGCTAATTGTAGCTTGGTATTGAAAAGACAGAATTTATGTCCTTGCTAGTGAAGCCTGTTCAGGATAAGATAAGAAAAAGATGCATACCTCTCCACTGTCTGCTAACTTTGATAGTGCAAGATAAGAAAAATACGCAGAATACAGTGGATGGCACCATAAGCTGTAAACAAGCTGCTATAAATATATTTGTGTTGAAATGCATATTGACTTTTCTCGGTCCTATAGCTGAACATGGTTGTGCTCGTCCTTTTGGGCAGGAAACACATCACTGCTTAGGGGTTTTAGTAGATATATTCCTTATCAGTAAACTGATTTGGGCAGTTCTGTCTCTTGAGTTCTTTCTTAGCTCTTACTAGAGACAAAAGTTGCAACAGACATTGATGAACATATTTGATTCTGCAGGTCTGACCATGGCATCTTGGTATTTTCTGTTTGTCATTTATGTCTAAGTAAAAGCATTTGGAAAAGTTGTATCAAAGTTGTATCAAATCAGAATAATTGTTTTGTTTTTATAATTCTCTTCATTTTAGTGTTCTTATTTCATATCTCTCTTTCTTTCTTTCTAATATCTAGTTTACTCTATCAAGGCCTATTCCACCATATCTACTATTACAAAACTCAAGGTTTTTAGAAAGCCAGGCCTATTTTAAACACAAGCAAAATAGGTAGGTGCCTAAGGTTGTGGATTGGTCGAACAGGGAGTCTGAATGGTTGGTCCTCAAAGTCTTAGAGCAATGTGGTTTCTTGCCTGAACTACTGTGTCAAGAGTCTGTGAAAATAGACAGCTCTCCAAGCAGTTGTAACTTCTCCTCATTTCGCTTTCCATTGGGCCGGCAGTGTGGTGTTATCTCGCAGGGAATGGGCACATACACAACATTGGAAGGTTGCAGCCAGCCAGGGCTCCCTCTTACCATTTACATGATTATGTTTGCAGGGGCAACTTCTGTGCCCATTTGTCTGGGAAGCTTTATACTTCCTTTGGAAATAAAATACAAAAAAGGATGTTATTTGTTCTCTTCCTGTGATTCAAGGAGGTGGTTGAGTTGTGGAGTTTCTTTTTCAAATGTTTCCCAAATCTTCACATTCCTTTTTGTCTTTCATGCCTTTTAATAGTTTCTACATAAAAAACTTAAAGCTTTTGTTCAACACCCATGAATTAAGATGCCTGTGAAGTTGATCTATTATTATCTTGATTGGTCTTACAGAGAAGCTGAAGCACAGAGCACTGAAATATCTTTCTCAAGGCCAAGCATAGATTCCCCAGAAGAGGTGTAAGTAGGACCCAGATTTCCTGATTCCTAATGCCGTTCTTTAAAATAAATAGAATTCCCTTTTGACTTGTCAGGATGGTCTTTGATGGTGGTGATGGCCGTGTTCACATTTGTAAAATTTTTCTTTTCCTTTTTGATCTCACATTCTTTAAATAACAACATTATTATTATTATTACTATTATTATTACTATTATTATTACTATTATTGCTGCCAGCTCTAAACAATTTCTGTTTCCATTTTGGCGGTCATGAGTTTTCCATCAAATTGGTGGAACCATCACTTACTAAACTTCTTCACAGTATTAAAATTGAGATTGAGTTGAGGCTGCTTTGACTCTTCTTCTTTAACTTTATTTTTTTTCTCTTTTAATAAAGGAAAATCAAACTGATGTGTTCCACATTTACACCTGTACCTTCTTTTTCTTGGTATATTATGATTGATGGCTCTGTTTCTTACTACTCCTTTTCTATTATCACGCGTATCCCTTTGCAGTGAAATACCCATCTATCTTCACTGTTGTATTTTCACACTGCAGTCAAAAACCTCATTGCCTCTCAGGCACCAATTGCAAACCCTTTTCTTTTCTGTCCTTTCCTGGAGATTTGTGTGGCAGCTCAGTCCTGCTGCAGACTAAAACCTTTGCCTCTTTTTTCCTTACTCATGCCATGAAGTCATAGCTGTCTCTGATATCACAGTGGGCTGCCATGGGAAGTCTTGTGATATCTGAAGGAGAGGATTATAGCTAGGTTAACAAAGCAGTGGCAGGACTGGAATGATAAAGGTGTTTATCATACCATAAAGCATCTTGGTAATTAGAAATTTAAGCACAGACGTTTCCTGTTTTTTGAGGGAGAGCTGGAATTTTATCTGCTTTTCTCTCATGCTTCATCAAGGAAGTTCACATTTATAAAGCAAGGGGAATTGAAGCTGCACTTTGTTTTTCTCACTGTAAGAGGGAAGGGAAAAATGTGCAGGCAGGCTAGGTCTATAACATTGATTTGTAACCAGCAAAGGAAATGTCTACTTATGAGACACAAATCAATGTAACCAGACTGTGAAAGTGCAAACAGAGATGTGAGAAAATTATTTGATCGTTAGTCTTCCTTTTGAAAAGACAGAGGGCCAAATTCTGCTCTCATTTATGAGGATGTAACTTCCATGAAAACCAGAGAAGACTTGCCAATGTAATTATGAACAAAATTTTGTATGGTGTACTGATGGGTGGAGGTGTAAGGCATTAGAGTCAGGAAGGGGGCTAGGCAGGAAAGGAAGGATGCTGTAGCAAAGAGGATATGAACCAGGTTTTGCTGTTACTGAATTGTAGGTACAGAAAACATATTGATGTTCCCTCCCATGCAGAGGTGACCTGTATGAACTGTGCGCCTCCCTAATTCAGCTGAAATCTTAAAACAGTTTTCTCTAACCTGAGAATTTGTTGCCACAGGCTGAGATATTTTCTTGGAGACAGACTTGTCTCCTGAGAATTATATAATCTTGCAGATTCTAGACTACGAGGTTCATTATCTAGGAAAGCCCTGTATTAACAATTAAACCACTGTATTTTAAAGGTAGGAAGAAAATTTGGTGGTCTAAGTCCTTTTGACCCACAGAAAGCAATAGATACTGATTTGGAAGTAAATCCCTTTATTCTTCCATGGCTAGTCTTTACAAAGACCGTGTGTTTCTCAGGTGGGGGATTTTGTCTCCCCTGGAGCTGTTTGCACCCCCAGATTTACCCTGTAGATTGATAGAATTGGTTGTTTCCATGCAAAATCAGTTTCTGAAGCTGTAGTTTGACTGCATAGTGGATCTCAGTCATAAAACCGTATCAAAACCACTGTAGCTGTATAGCACAAAATGTTGATCTAGGATAAATTCACACACTGGTTTGAATGTTTTCAGAACAAATGGATTATCTTTATGTGGCAGGCTGGATGTCAGATCAGGTATCACCTGTCTGCACCACTGTGACTTCAGGCTAGATTAGGTATCGTCTGCTCTCCTGCAGCAACACAAACTCTTGCTAATTTAACAGTAATGTGATCGTGCGCCTGTGCCCAAACCAGGTCAGATCTACACTGACGACTGAGCTGAGTGTGTTCATTAGCGGGCAAACTCATCTCGACTTCAGTTTCAAAAACACCCCCAAGTGGAGGCAAACCACCTCTTTTAGCTGCATATCCTGCTTCAGTCGAGGCTTCAGCCCCTCTTCAGTAGTTCCCTGCATTTCCACAGGTACTGGGATCTCCCCATATGTCTCCATCCAATTCCATTAGTGCAGTCACTGGAAAGAGAAGGGCCAACACATACATACATACACAATTTTAAAGGCTTGGGACTCATTTGGAGAGGTAGATATTTTTATTCTGGTTAAACTGCTCTTTATTCCTGGGGATATTGTTTTATTTATGCCACAATACAAGATTAAATCAGGCCATGGCTTCCCAACAGACAAACGAAGCGAGTCTAAACAAATTATATTTTTGAAAGCTTTTGGGATAAGAATAATTTTGAATCTAAAATGCATTAAAGTGACATTAAATAACAGCAAAAAGCTTACATTCATTCCAAGTTAAACTCCTCTTTACAGAAGGAGGCGCAACAAGTTCCATCATTTTACTTTGTAAACCGAAAAATATCAGCTTTTTGATTTTTCTGAACTACTCTTGGCCTTTTGAGATGGAGGCAAAACTCTCCCTGGCTCTTCCCCCCAACTCTCACACGTAGTGAATATTTCCCCTTGAGTGCTCTTTGTGTCGTGATATCTTAAAATAAGTGTCTTTCTGTCAGGCATTTCTCTTATATAATACATGTTGTCTTCTGGAGTGAGGCACAGTTGTGCATATTTAGCTGGTTTTCTTTGTAATGCGTCATTACAAGTGACCGAAAACATGGTACAGGAAGTTGTTTGTGTGCCTTTTTTTCATTGCTTATGCAACTCCCAAGCAGAAAATGTTCTTGAGAGCAGATGGTACAGAAAAGTCAATTGCAAGTTCCATTTTCCAGATGCATAGATGTTTCATGTCTTCTTGAAGCCAGTTCAGATGGCTTTGGAAACTTGAGTCTAACTTTTGTTTAACCCTTTGCTGGGTCCCCAGTTAAAGTGTTTCCTACAGGAGTTCCAGTTCTAATGAAAACAGGCTGAATGCACAAGATCCATTGTGTTCTTAGATGCTTAGCTGGAATCTGGGTCATAGTGTTATAAATTAAAATATTACTACTGCTCTTCTAGCAAGAATGCTGCAAGTTCAGCAACTGATGCATGTTCTATGGTTTCCATTAGTTTCTCTCTTTCAACTTTCCAAAGAATACATTGTAACACAGAGCGGCCAAGATCTGAATTTCTTACTGCTTGGCAAAGGGATTACTAGATAGTGCAGGCAAATTAATTTGACTTCCTACAGAGAAGGTAAGAACTTCTTACCCTAGGGCAGTAACACAGTCAGCTCATGACTGCATGATACTGATAAACTACAGTTTACAGCTCAGTAGGTTTCTTGTTTGATTTGGTTTTTTCACTTGCTTGGGTCTTTGGACTTTTCGCAGTAGGCTTATTGCTGCTGAACTGTAGGCTTTTATTTGATAACAAATAAAAGTTTTGGTCCATTTTTTCCCTGTTGCACCCACAGAAATCTGTGGGAGATCATATGAGTATTGTAGACTAACTTAGTGGGAGGGCATCCATGAAAGTCAGTCTGCAATTGTTGGCCAGACCAGTCACTTTGTGAGTTCAAACACAGTCTAGGTTAGTTCATGTCTGACTTTACTGTAAGGTGATTTGTAGATCCAGGGACTCATAAGAAGTTAGACACCTGATCCCATAATAACAATACCAAATTGTCGGCTGTTGTCCATAGATCCCAAGAAACTAGAAAGTAGGATTTCTCCAAAGATACTGCTTGGCATGAAGTATGGCATGCCTTGGTCAGAGGTAGGCATAGAACCAGAGTTTGACATCTGATCCACTAAGTTTTGTTGTTTTCAAGTACTCCCAACAAACTTTCAAGAAAGATTATCTGAGCTAAGAAAGATAATAGATTTAGAAATAAAAGCTGAGGGAGAATATTTTTTATTATGTCATCACCTACATTTTTAGCTGTTTCTTCACACGTGTTTTATTCACGCAATGTGAAGAGATGAACCTAAACTGAGCTCTCAAAGCTGAACAAATTCAGACATGAAACGGACTTTGCAAATCCCTGGCTCCAAGACATCCCTTAAAATGAGAAGATACATAGGTTTGGGATGACTGAAATCTGGCTCTTATGTTGGTAATAGCATATAATTCAAGTTTAGATGCCCAGAAATGGTGATTGATGATAAGAGAGGTCAGAAGGAACTGGTTTCTTTGGAAAACCTTGTGAAATAGTCTAGAACCACTCCATTTGCAAACAGGCTCCCAAGGGAAGTGGTCCTGACATCAATCCCATCAGAGTTCAGGAAGTGTCTGGACGGTGCTCAGTTAAATGATTTAGTTGTAGGTAGTCATGCAAGGATGACCTCCTGCTGAATGAAAGTTCAGAATTTTGTGACACCAGAGTAATCTTCAGAAACTCCTTCCTTCTGTAGACCACTCATGAATTACAAAAAGAATAATATTTTCAATTTATAGAGAAGTTTCATCTGAAGACCTCATTATTGATTTGCACCATTATCTATTAGCCTTGCAGTAATGAGAGAGTTGCATATTGTCATTTACTTTTCCTAGAGGGAAACCAAGAGGTGTAAAAATAAGGATTTGTCAGAACTATGAGAAGTATCTTATTAAAATGTGGGCCTTGCCTAAGAGACAGAAGGAGAGTTAACACCTAGAAAGACTCGAGCTTTCAGGACAGGATCCAACCATAGCCTTCACCATTCAATGTTCTCTCAAAACCCAACAGTGCAGTTGGGGTTTTTTTTCACTCCTTCTTGATGCTTGGGCTGAGAAGCAAATTGCACATACCAGACTGGCTTCTCAAGGCAATAAGTGAAAATGGCATTTTAAAGTAATAGTTGCCATGTCCTGCAGCTCAGAACTGTCATATTGCATGTGAAAAGCTCACTCCTTCCCAGAAATGAGGTGTAGAACGTAATATGAATATGTGTGTGTGCGTGCATGTGGATATGTCTGGGTCTGGGACACAGACAGAATCCCTACCTGGGAATGGCTTGCTATTATTAGACACGCAGTTACCAGGGGTTATGTAAGACAATTGGAGCTCTGTTTTTTAACAGAGACATGATTCATGCTACTTGTAGTAACAGTAACCACCTCCAAACCAGACAGAAAGCAGACACAGACAAAAGGCTGAAGAAATCAATGCTGGCTGAACACAGCCATCCTCCTGATACCTTCTGCTTGCAAACAGACCTCAGGTTATCAGCAGTGGAGGTTGATGCTAATTCCAAAGACTCCTGGAGTTACTGAGCTGGTACATCTGTATTGATGGTGTTTGCAGGGCGTGGTTGAGGCTGCGGGAGCTGTGAGGGGTGACAGCATTGGGCATACTTTGTCATGTTCCCGGCAATGTCTCTGGTGTTCTGCAGGAGGCTGAGGGAGCTGTGAGCAGAACTAGCACTCCTACTCTATTTTCTCAGTTACTCCTGCTGGGAAAGACTGGAACCAAAACAACTTTTGGCTCCTCTGCAGTTAACACTTCTACAGACATTTTTATAGTAATGTGGAGGGAGAGTCGAGACCTGGAGTAGCTTTGAACTTCTGCCAGCGTTCTTCATTAGAGCAAATTGTGAAATCTGATTGAACTAGAATAGCTCTAAGCTCCCGTACAGCTAAGATTCCTGACCCATCTCCTATGGTACTTCTTGCCGGTCGTGGCAGAAATCAGAGTATCTGCAAGCACCCTGATAATTTTGTTCATCTGGGCCATTTTCTTGTAAGATTTTTCTGTCACAAAATAGCAGGAGTAAGGTAGCTGCCAGATTGTCTACAGTCAAAAACTCGATCACCTCCTCACAGAATTTCTTTCCTGATAAGAAAAAATGTTGAGTTCAGACACTGGTGGGGTGCTTATTTACAGTGTCACTCTCCAAAAATAAAAGGTGGCAAGTTGCTATCAGGTCCCCTCAAGTCACTGCCATTCCCTACCATGCCTTGTCTTGGAAGATTGTGGATCTCCTGTAAAATTTCATTTCAGCATCATCTAAACCATTCTGCATAGTAACTTCTGCTGTCAAGGAAGAAGATGCTGAAGATTTGCAAATGGTCTTTTTAGCACTCAGGAGACAGCCCTCCTACGTTAGCAGAACTTATCCAACAACAGAGCCAACTGCCTTCAGTTTCATTCAAAAAAGTTTTGAAATGACCAGAGAAGAGGCCTCTAAGAGCCACAGAAGAGAGCTGAATACTGAATTACAATAAATCCCAAGAGTATCATTTGCTAATACTGAAGTAAGAATAACAACAATTATTGCTATGTTATTTTCCTTAGTGCATCATGCTGCATATACTGCACAGAAATCACTTCAGCTACTACTAATGTTAGTAATCATTCTCCATCAGCTACACTGCATACAGTTTTAAGAGAATAGTGAAAAATAACTCAGAGTGCCTTAAAAATGGCATTGTAGTCATATCCTGACTCTGTGTTTTCCTGGCACAGGGTGTTTAAAACCCAGATCTGAATAACGCAGCTGGCACTGACATCTCCGCATTTCAGGCACACTTAAGAAAAATCCTGGTTTGATGCGAATGATACATAACTTTAAAAAGCAAATAATTATCACAAATATACATCACACCTCAGGACACACTGCTGTCAGTGACTTGACATTTCAAATGATGAGTTTCACAAATGTGCATAACCATCATATTTGATTGAACAATGTTTTAGAATAATTCACATGCTCATCTAGAACTTTTTTCATTGTGTTTTGGCACTGAAGCATGAAACAGGAAATCTACAGTGGTTTTCTCTTTGCTTGTGAGGAAGCAAGCGCTTTGATCAGTTCTACGTACTCCAAGGCTGTAGTCAGTTATTCCTCAATGGATAATGAAACTAAAGCCCAGAGTGACTCGGTTTCTCTGTGGATCCCGTGTGATATTTTATATATAGTTTTTGACATAAATCAAACAAGCTTTCATTTGTACAGTTTGAGGCCAGAGGCAGCAAACACACAGGAAGAATGGTATGGGAAAACACATTCGTGGTCTTTTCACTGTGTTGGTTACTGACTCTTTAATGAATGACTGGCAAGGGAAATCTTCAGAGATGGAGACACTCATCCAAAACAACAAAAAAAATTAAAAATAATTTTAATTTTTTCGTAACTGACAGTAACACAGTTGTTTAGCTCAGCATTCAGGCAGCGGTGGTAAAAATGTTAAAACTTAAGGAAAAGATTCCTTGTCTCAGACTCTGCTCCTCAGAATCCATGCAAATGTGGTTTGTAATATAAATCTTCCTCTAGTAAAGGCAGATAAAAATCATGCAAGCATTTTCATCTCCTTATAAAACAAGTCACATAATGAAAACTCAGGGAGAGGGATGAATTCTATCAAGAAGATACTAAGCTTTTGTGGGGGGGGGAGGAGGGCGTTCAATTTTTCTGTTTATCTGTTTGATAACCTGGCTCTTGGTGCTTGAGAAAACTAGATGTATCAGTGAAACTTATATTTCTTAGTTTGCCTTGAAGGGGATAGTTCTGTGACAAATGGATCAAATAAATTGAAATTTATAGCTGAAATTTATTCCACTGTCCTACATGGAATTCTACCTTTAATTAATGTAAACAGTATCTCATAGTTTCCACAAGCAACAAGCCATGAAAAAACGGTATTTAATTACTTTTATCACTTACCATTTTGTATCGTGTTCCATACTCATGAAAGGGTACTTCCGACTTGTGATTGAGATCATCTTTCAGTGTAAGAACCACAAGCTTGGTGGCCAGACGTTGATGCATCAAGTGCTGTACCATTGTGACCAGGAGGGAGGGGTATGGCAGAACCGGTGTCAGTGGTGTAAATCGTGATTAAATTGTTATGTGCTGAGATTATACAGTCCCTGCACCTCGATGAAAATACATTGTCATTTTGAAAACTTGGTTACTGAAACAGGGAGATCTATTCTTTGAGGACATTCAGTACTTTCTGCAATTCACCAGCATCTATAGGACTAAAGGTTTCAGGGTTTATGCCAAAGTATTTGCAAGGATAGCATTTAATGAAACCAAAGCAACATGTAGGGGAGGAGGAAGAAACTCAGCTCGTTTTCTTCGTATGCTTTCATTGTTTTTGTTCTTCCTGAAAAATAATGTCCTTTCAGATTTCGTTTGACATCTCCATGATGTTGAACAGATTCGGAGAAATCACCAATATTTTGACAGGGTTCCTTGGCAATGAAATGTTCATGAAGCTCATCTGTCATGAGCTAATCTGGCTCATCTAGCCAAAGCAGTATCTTAGGCAGATATATTACTGTAACAATTTAATTTCTACACATTTTCTTCGTCTGTGGTGAGTGCAGTGATGGCAATACATATTTCAGTTTCAGAAACATAGGTATTAATTGTGGCACAACTATACCTTTAGTTTTTTGAGAATCTTGCTTTAGGTAGCAAGGCAGTGTCATGTTGTCCATGTGCCGCCGTCTTTTTAACAAGACAATACTCTGATTGCACAGGCCATCTTTAGTGTTCATGGCTTCAAAACCTTAACCTCTTACTTGTTCCCCTCCCACCAACCTTTTGAATTTCATGCCGTAATGCTGATGCCTTGTAACCTACAGCATCAGCACATAAATGCCTGAGGCTGTTTATACCCTCAAACTGCTTCTATTAATACTAAGTATCTGTAGAAAAGTAGCACTCAAGATTCAACAACGCTCGCAGTATACAAGCACTACCCACAAATCAGTCTGTTCCCGGGAAAGGTTATGTAGGTGCAGTTCCAGTGAGCACAGATGATTTACTCTGTATTCGACACCAACATCAATAAAATTAGGACTTTATCTGTTTGCCTCAGTCGTACCCCACTTTAATGAACTGCATTGAAAATTATGTGGTTTCACTCAGCTTGCAGGTACAACTGTGAAGGCTCCATAGTAGGAAAATATGGAATTCCATGTTTTGTACCCAGCAATTTTTTGCCAGAATAAGATAATTTAAAAATAATGATCATGTATATAACTCCACATACATACATATATATATGGTTACTTATATGTATATACCTATATATGTGTACAATACTGTTTCTTCTTGTTACCACATGTGAAAAGTGTCTGACACACTGCTATGGTTCAGTCACAGAGTTTTGTATTCATTTAAACCATTAGCTGAATGTTACATTAGGGCTTTCGGTGACCTGCTCCTGCTCTGATTAGGCCTACCAACTACTGACATTTAGTTTCCTCTTCCAAGTAGCAGTTATCTTCATTTCAGATCAGGTGTGCAAAGTCCAAACAGTTGCTTAACATTGTCAAGCATGGCTTTATCCTGCTCCGCCCGCTGCGAGGAGCAGCCAAGAGAGCAGTGCATGTTCTGCTTGGGCACCTGCCACACCTGCAGGTGTGGAGTTTATACACCCAACACACTGAGCACGATGAGATCTTCATTAGTGGGAAATAGGCAGCACTCAGAGTTAGATCTTAAATGAGAGAGAATGTTCTGGGCTGAGGCCTTGTACCACTGGCCCAGGTAGGAGGGGCCAGTCGGCATGGGAAGTGGAAAGGAAAGTTAGAAGGAGAAGAGTTATCCTTTTTGACCTGAACTCTTAGGCATGGTTAGCTGTTGCATTGAGAGTACTGCTTGCAAATAGAAAGAAATATCAGAAGAATCAACAGACAAAAGTGAGACCTCGGAAATGCCTATTGTAAGTGCCAAAATCAAACTTAAGAACTGCAGCTTAAGATCAGTGAAATTCTATAGTATCTGATAAAAGGCACTGAAAGAAGGGGAAAATAAACAGATCCAGACAACTAATAGAGGGCCTGTGAGACAAAAAGGGGGAACATAATGTAGACTTTCCTACAAACTACATTGGTATTCCGGATTTCAGTAAGTACCTCTGGGACTTCAGGGAGAGATTTTTTTCTCTAGTGCTATTGCAAACACGTCCTTGTGGGATGTTGGCCTTTACCAGGCTAGAGCAGTCCAGCCTCTTTAAACAGTCTTTCTGTAAATGTCTAATCCATTAACAAATTAATTTCTGATTTTTAGGCCATACTGATAGTGGACATACAGCATTCCCAGTAGAATACAGAAATGAGTAGTTTCCTCTCCTAAATGAAGCTATGACTACTGTGAAAAAGTCATGCTTGTGGCCTTCCCATAACATGTCCTGTGTTGCTAAATTTTTGTGGGTTTTGTGGCACAAGTTCTGGCCTCTGTTGGAACGGTGGTTTTTATATCTCAGTCTATCTTGATCTCTGTTTAAGACATTGGGGTTGGATATCTACCTATAGGTAGCTGATGGCCTAACCTTGTTCATACAACATAAATGCCATAGTCAGTCCTAGTCAGAGGATGTACTTTCTCCTTACAAAGAAACTGTAAAATATATGTGGAATAACCCACTTCATGCAGGGAGTTGATTCTTGAATCGTATTTGTTGATGGCTAGCACTGCTGTTCTCATCTCCTCCTTCTTGTTTTGGCTTTAAGAATTTAATCCAAAATGCTACTCCCAGAGAGAAAAAGTGACCAGAAAAGAATTGAATTTATCCTAGACAGCCCAGTCTGAAAATATATCATGACTGTGAAAGCATCAATTAAAACTGACCCCACCTGACTCAAGAGACCTGTACAATATGTGGATTAAGATCAGACATGCTAACTTCTGAGGCACTAGTGAGTTACTTTCCATTGCCTCATGATAGACAGCACTGTTCCAGCACAGCAAATAGGAATAATCAGAAATAAGCTCACAAGAAGCTCATCTTTTAATTTTTTCATTACTAGGGATCAGAGGAAATGCAGAAGGAAGCATTCTGAAGATATCAGAGAAAAGACTACTGCAGGAATAAAATAAATAGCAATTAACTAAAAAATTGAGTCTGCTTGATCAGGAGTCACTAAAAAAAAGTAACAGAAGATTGTGGTATCAGGTCTCAAGCAAAGAGAAGGAGCTATTTTGCTGATTGTCCCTTGCTGGTCAGGCATAGGAGTGCCCCTAACAAGCAGGGAATACTGAATATGTTTGATGGTGTCTCTGAGCAGACAGAAGTACATTCAGGGGGAGAGATAGAAATATCCTGCAGGGAACTAATCTAGAAAAAGCCAATTTCAGGACCAAGCAACAGCAGTAAGTTCATGTTTATAATATTTAAGTCATCTGTAAAGGAAATTTGATGGTGTGTTGTGTAAAGAGCAGAGTCAAGCCAATGCTTGCTTCTCTGTGTTTTAGGTAATACAGTATGACAGACCACATCAGATCAATGGTGCTGATTAATGAACAGCTCTGGAAAGGTAGCTAACAAGAGATGAAAGGGTCAAGACACAAATTTCAGGAGGGAGAAGGAGGATCAGTGCCTCAGAATACAGAGTTATGGTCCAGAAGCCCATTAATCATCAGCATTATTATGTAAAGCACCACATTTTCTCCTGACTTTATGCCCACTGCAACTGCACTGAAGTCAGTATAAAACTGACCTAAAGTGTACGTCTTAAATCACAATCTGTAGTACATCAGTACTCTCATAAAATGGACCTTCCTTAATAAAAACACTGATACGATTAATGTTCCTCACACCCTCTAAATTACCAGATAAAACTTGGAAAGAGCAAGGTGGAATAAAAGTGAGCATATATAAAATGCCCAAGTTACTACCATTAGTGGGAATATTTAAGTAATAAAAGTCTGCATTTCTGGAATGCATTCATGCAGAAAATTTATCCTCCAAAATCTTAATTAAGCACACGGTACCCCATGGAACAGAAATATAATGCTTTCCCTTTCTGGATAGAGGAGCCCAGGTAGGCAGGGGAGAAGTTACTTAACCCAATGTCACTCATCCCATTCCTCTGTTGTCCTGCTTGTCTCTCTTTTTGCACAATCTTCTTATGGTCAAAGATCCTTTTCCTCTAATTTTTCCAAAGCTAGATTAAGTCTTCTACGAAAATTTGAGGTATTTCATTCTCTGTTGCACTTCCAGTGTCTTAAGAAGTACCATCAGCTTTGTTGATTTTATGTACTTAAAAAATACCTAACAACTGCTGAGGATCTCAGTGCTTTATGCGCATCACACTGGAGGAAAGAGATATGTCTTCCCAGGCCATAGCAAAAACTATGGAGGAAAATGAAGATATTTTAAGTATTGCCTTTCACAGAGATTTTTATGCCCAGATTTTGTAGAAGACTTCCAACAGCCCATCTCTTAACAACTTGTCTGCCTGACCCTTGATGTGAAGCCAGATTGAGTGCTAGGCAGTGCTACAAGAGAGAGCCACTTGGATTGGGATCCCAGAGATTGGAAGAGCAATAATGACACAAAAAGAGAGGTGACAAAATATGCAGGATTAGTACATGCAGTTCTTAGGCTTCTCTTGTGTGAAATTAGGAGTGAAGTGAGCAGGAGTTCTGCCGAAGTAGAGACTAAAGACCCGATCCTGTGATTTTTCTGCTTCTAGTACAAGTTAAAAATGCACGTTATCTGAAGTACTAGGCAGTCTTTAAGGCACGTGGGATTTACGCCTTAAAAAGGTGAGCAATAGCCAGATAAAAGACAGACTGAGGTGTGCAAAGTGGATATAAGAAGCAAGGTCAGTGTTAACAGAACAGGTGGGGCGTATAAGGAGGTGGGAAGGAGAGCTTGAAAGTCAACCATGCTGAGTGTTAGCAAGGACTTAAATCTACAGAATCCTTGGGTGTTAACTGCACCTTTGAAGTTCAATCCTTGGTTCTGGTCAAAGGTGTCACTGTTTTATGTAATTCTTTCGAGCTAACCTGATGCATGTGGTTCCTCTCCCAAGGCCTGGTGAGACTCAGAGGTTCCGACTAAGTTGTAGATTTTTTGTGTGTGTGTTTGAATTTACTTAATTTGCAATTCAAAGCAGACTCCAAGAGGGGAGAAGCTAAAAAAACTGGAATCAGAGAAAATGTTTGCTTGAGCCCCTGTAAAATGTAGCTGCCAGGTTTCATGTAGCGTGTTGAAATCAGAATTTTGTATATATCCCAGTCACTAAGAAACATCATCATTACAAAAAGTGTGAATTGAACATAAAACTGAATGTATATTTTGTGAAGTGCATTATTACAGCGTCATCTAAAATCCTTCGTTGTGTCTGTTGGTGTTCATTGCAGTGTTCCTGCTGCATGAACAGTGGGTTTTTTTGTGTTGCATTTTCAGACATAAATTCCAACTTGCACAGTGACATTAGCTACCTGTGAAATAACAATTACATGTCTTATCATTTTTCATTCACATTCTTGATTTCTTTGATAAAACAAATATTTGCTTTTCTGGTGTGCTGAAAGTAGGCAAAATCATTTTTTCATGGAAGTGGCACCAGTAGCTTTACTGTGGACAGGACTGAATATGCTGATGTCGCAAGAGTTCTTTGCATAAGTGAAGTGAGCAGGATTTAATTCTGTCCCTGGATGCCAACTTCAGACATACTCCCAGTATCCACAGTGAGCCACCCAAGGATCATAAGAGGCTAGCAAAGGCAGAGTTCTCTTAGTCTAGAGAGGGATTCAGGTCCCCCAAAAATGTAAATATTCCCAAAAACTTAGATCTGGATGGTGAAATCACCATCTAGTACTGGAGCTGAGGTTTTTCTGTGGATCCCTTTCCATCTTAGTCCATTGATTCCAACTGTCTCTTTAGATCAGAAGATTTCAGAGATAAAACTGCTGCTGAGCTGAACCTTTCCTTCAAGGCTGACAATAAGTTACTTCCCTGGTGTCACTGCAATAGACAGGTGGCTGATGGGAGAAAAGTGGGATTTCTGCTTTGATATAAGCCATGCTTTTTGTGGTGTAAAGACAGCAAAAGACACGAAGGAGGATTTTTTCCTTCCTTTTCCTGCCTTTCAGTCCTGAGGAAGTGTTTGTTGCTGCTCGGAACAGGACTGGCCTTGTTGTTCTGATGAGATGCACTTGAGTGCCAAGTTTGTGCTAGGTCTCCATCAGTGCTCCATGCTCGTGCCATTGGAGTGAGCAACTTCTCAGAAGGAATCCTACTGATAGCACTTTTGGTAGCTAATCTTCCCTCTCCTCCTTGCTTCACCAGATCAGGTTGCATGGGCAGACTGGGATAACTGGGGACTGACTCTGTGGTCGTTTACAGCCAGGGCTGGAGGGATTGAAGCGGGAAGAATTCGGCACTACCAGGCTGCAGCCAGCTGTGCTCACAGCACAGAATGCCAGTTAGAGTTGTAGCAAGTTTTCTTGCTCTCAGTAAATAATTATTATTTCCCCCTGACCTTTCCTTTTGATTCTTCCTGGTACAGACACAGCCTCTCTCTGTTCCCTGCCCCAATGAACGTCTGCACTAGGTCCAAGGCTTGGAGTAATTTACCTGAAGAGTGATACCATTTGGAAACCACTGTAAGTATATTTTATCTCTTATAAAAGACTTCTTGTTCAGCAAAAAAAGAGACATCTTAAAAAAACAAAAACAAACTGCAGCACCTGTGAGCCTTACTGATGAGGGTAAACTAAGTTTTGCTGTTGAAATTTGCAAGGAAATATGTGGGCAAAAAGTATGTCAATAAAAAACTGTTAAATATTTAAGTCATAGCCTCACAGCATAGTTCAGCAATGGCTGGTTTGATCTGTTTGTATCTTTTAGTTTGGCAGGTTCTCCCTGCTTATTGCTCTAGTTCATGCTGTTCTAGTTGGTTCATCCATGTTTGTCTTTGCAGTGTTTATCTTCTTTTTTATTCTTATTACTTTTTAATGAGACACCTTTCCTCTCGTTGGTGTTTCAGGCAATACAGATGGAATCTACTGCAACTTCTTAAAGGTTTACACTGTTCTTTCCGGACCTTGAGTCATTTATGACTTAAGGCCTTTATGATTTGGTAGATTTGGCTGGGTTACATAGGTAAGGTTGCCTGAGAGAATTTTGACTTTGCATTGTGGATTTATTATGCTCTGAAATGACCATTTATCTGATATTTATACTTTTCCCCCTGTAAATATAATATTTTTGAATTCTTTTGATCAATTCTCAGTAATTGCCAGTATTGTCACAGTGTTAGTGTAGCTGAGATGCTCTGATGTTACAAGTCAGGCAAGCTCTGTAGTCAGGACGCAACTCCCATGAGACTTGTGGTTTAGATGGAATAAATGGACAAATTTTGGGCCATATAAACCCTACTTCAGGCCTGAAAAGGACCCAGCAAATTTCAATCTTACTTTAACTTAATCTCTGAGTTTAATTTAATTATGTTAATCAGTCTCCTGTAAGGGATTTTGGAGTTTATTTTACTTTTCTGTGTTGATTAAATTTTCCAGGCTTTTATTGCACTAGAACATTGGGTCTCTCTTGTCAGTTCTCTGTGCCTCCCATTCTTGCTTTGCAGTGTTCCGCTGGGATTTCTCTTTCATATTACATTTTATGGCGATGTTTTCAGGAGTTTGTGTTTTCCATTGTATGACACAAACTTGCAATCAGAGATTTTAAACAAACTGCCAGTCATGTAGCTGCAACAGCATGAAGATCAATGTGGCTGCAAAATCATCAGAGAAGCTGTGTGAATATTCAGGCAGTCAGCCTGTGCAGGACTTTTAACTACTGAAGCAACACTTCTGGCAGGAAAACTATGATGGCTCAGGTGGTTTAAAGGGAGCTTGTTTTGGGAAGCTTCACCCTCAGCTCTGTCATTCAGTGTGCCCTGAATTTTGAGGTGAGGTCTCTGGGCAGATTTCAGTGGGTTTTTGTTGTTCTTTCAGGCCTATTTTTTTTATATTCAGTGATTGTACTCATCTCTCTCTCTCTTTACTTTGTCAGTTTCTAAATATGTATTGTCAATGTCATGTCTGGAAGAGACACAACACTGGCAGTGATAAGCACTGATATCAGGAGCTGTGTTAGTCGCACACAGGCAGAGGAAGAATGTGCAGCAGAACACTCAGGAAAAATATTGCTTAAAATCAGACGTGAACTATTTTCACACTCTTATTTTTAGGATCTGAAAAGCCGGAGGTTTTTTGGTTTTTTTTTTTTCAATTATCTACAGCCTCTGTGGATTACTAAGGTTACAAACGAACTGTGCACCACTGAGTTAAGTGGAGTGCTTGGACACTACAGGCATCTCTGACCTGAGGGCACTTACTATAAGGTGATGCCATATCTGTGAAGAGGTGAAATAATGCCTGGAACATGGGTGGGCAGACTCAGCCAGCAGCAGCAGCACTTACAACAACATCAGCAACCCTGTGGTGTGTTCCCTCTGTGCTGTTTAATATGTGACGAACAAAGGTCTGGTTGGTGACCCAGCCCTCCCTGTATTCAGAGGCTGAAAACTGCCTCATTATTGTTCATTATGTAGTATTATTCTCATGCAGTCACATTATCATAGCTTCCCCTGAGAGCCAGGATGCTACTGTGGGCTCTGCACAGCTACACTGGTTCCTCTACCTGAGCTAATTTGTTCATTGCTAACCTGACGTCTCTGCAGGACAGAGAGCTATTCCCCTTGTAAGGGAAGGTTCAAGCATTAGTTATAGCTGCTGTGTGAGAAGTACAACATACACTGTCTATTTTTGACAGGGACCTGGTTTGCTGGCCCCTCTGTGAGAACGTGTTAACTCATCCAGGGGAAATTCATTCCAAACTCAAGTAATGGTTGCAAGGAAGATACATGCAAAGAAATCAACTGTGGAGAGCACGTGGAGGGTTGAGGGAGAGAAAGTTGTATGCAAGAGTGGCAGCAAGAAAGAGGAAGCGTGGCAGGGGTTTTAAAGGCATTCCAAAGCTCAGAGGTAGTAATTAGTTTCTAGATAGCTTCGAGGTTAGGACATCCAAAATATTACCCATTCTGCCTTCAAATTAAACAGAAATGAGCCAATTCTAGTTTACAGCCAGTGCCCAGATCATTGCAGTCACTGCATCATTGTGAGTTGCCCACCATTTGAGATCTTGTTGTATGATAGTGCAGTGTTAAGGTATGTGGAAAGGAGCAAATGCCTCAGTGCAATGAGGATGCTGACAGAAAACAGAAATAAAATGATGGCAGTGATTGTACATTTTGCTTTACACATGAACTGGCAAGTACTGATACACACAGCTCAGTTCAGGGATGACAGTGGAGGCAGTTAGCCTACTATTAGGTACTGGAGAGCATACAATGAAGAAAGAAGGTAATTTATTTAAAGTGGTGTAAATTAACATAATGAAAAATAACACAATAAATATAATGGAATGCTGAAAGTGAATCCTAACAAAAGGAAAGTACATGGCCGTAGGACAGAAAATTTAAAGTGATAGAGTAGGTAGAATGTTTAGAAATAAACTGGATAAATCTCTTGTAAATCAGTAGCAAACATAAATTCTACAGGGACCCTCTAGACTTTGAAAGGTCAGTATCTTTTCTGTTCCCAGCTCCTGGGATTCTGTGCATCAAGCCCATGTACAGAAGTGCCATCTCTTTGCTGTAATCCCCTTCTGCCGTTCTTCACAAGGAGCAAGGATGATGATGGCCCTCTGATAATGTTAAGAATGAGTTCAGTATTGGAAAGGACTTGTAATGCACCACAGATACGTGTGGAGGAGGAGATAACTGGAGATCAGAACACAGCCCCTTGCTCCAAGAGCATATTCCCAAGTCTTGCATTCCCAACATGGCAGCTATTGCCCTTACTAACAAGTAAATAGCAAGCAGCTCTTTTCCAAGATTAGTATGTAGAGAAGAATGTAGTCATAAGAACTAAAGTAGCAAGGTAGACTGACCCTTACTACTAAAATAATCACATAGGATTGCCAATCAATGAAGTCCAGAGATGGGACATAAATAGGTATAATTTGGGAAGGTTCCACAAACAGTATTTATTACTTGTTTCATTCTTGCTCCTACCCTTGTTCTTTCAGGGTTTTTGACATAGCTATAACAATTCACAGTTTTCCAAAGTTAGTGTGCCATTTTTACCTTCTTTTACATTTACATGGCAATATATTAGAGAGCTTGCTGATGGAAATGTTCATAGAAGTAGTGTGCAATCAGAAAAAAAAATTAGGTTGGAAGGGTCCTCTGGAAGTCTCTAGTCCAATTCTCTGCTCAGAGCGGAGCTGACTTCCAAGCTGGATTAGGTTACTCAGGGCCTTGTTCAATTAAGTTTGGAAAATCTCCAAGGATGGAGATGCCACAACCCGACTGAGTACTTAACAGTTCTCCCTGTGAAGACTATAGCAGTAAGATAGCAATAGAAGTAGACTGTTTAAGAGAATGTAAGAATATTTAATTAGAATATATAGGTGAAGATCATGGCAATAGGAGCTTTCTGTATGGGTGATAAAGTAGAACAAAAGAATAGCAATATCCTTACAGCAACAGCAGGATTGCTCTGGCTTTGCTGGCAACAGTAGTTGGACATTGCAGACTGGAGAGAACTTTGTTTGGGTTTCTTCATAGGTAGTTTTGATCACAGTGTCCCCAGGATTTTTCTTTTCTGAGAAGCTTTCTTTAGATCTTTAGCTGACTTTGCTGATTCCCTTAGCCTTCCTCCTGTGGAAGCCTGCATTCCTTTCAGGTGGCAGTGACATGCAGAGCCTGTCTGAACAGTGAGAGAAATGAACTGCTGTGGAGAGGTGTCATCTCCAGTGCCAGTCAGCACCACCACTATATTCTTACCATCCCAGTGAGCAAAAGTCCCCGAGCTGCAGGACTACAATGTGGAAAGGTGATGACACAAGAGCATCTTGATAACACAGTGTCAGCCTTAGGAGCAAAGTAGAAAATAGATGGGTTTGGATAGGAAGAAGCAGGGGATGCTTTGCACAGCCTCCTTGGTGTCACTACCTGTTGCTGTAGTATTTTTTAACCTGTCCCTCTAATGAGTTTTGAAGGCCTGGGAGGCACAGGCAGGATCAGCCACAGAATGAAACATCACTCAGAGCTTGGTTTAACAACAGAACTATGGCTGTGCTAGTGACTGACAAGTCTTATTTACTCAGACTGAGCCCCCACTCTGCAAATAATAGCAGTCTCCTGCCCAGGGTACGTAGCTTTGTGTATGGATAGACCTGGAGTCAGAGGCTGTATTCCAAGCATGTAACTTGGGCTAACTCTGAGCTGAAAACAAACCTTAAATACAGCAGTTCAGCTCCCAGGTACAAGGAACTTCATTGCCCTCTGCATCCAGAGTCCAAGCCTACATACAGCCTTTGCTCCTTGGCCAAAAAGGTGTGCTATTTGAAAGCTGCTTGGGTAGCAATACTGTAAAAACTCACTGGTTTATGCACAGATTTCCTGCAGTCCCCAGTGCATGCTGGCTGCACACGGGAATGTCCTGGGATCTGGAAATGAAGTGTGTGATGGTGTGCCAGAGTTCGTTTGGACTATGCCAAAAATCTGTGTGGTCTGTTACAAAGAAAACGTATGTAGTCCATGTACTTTAAAATATATGTGCCCACATACAAGCTCTGTGTCTCGGGCATTCTCATCTACGTAGCACGAGGTGGATTCTGGTGACAGAACAGGGAACAAAAGGAAAGATGCCGAAGCTTGGAGTGACAAGATGCTCTGTTTGCTCTTCGCGAAAAAACACACTTTTAAATGCTTTCATTTTCCTTCCTTTGCAATGGAATAGATCAGTTCAGCACTTTGCTGTACCTCTACAACTTTAAGTAAGGTCCATTTAGTCATGTGTTATTGGTTTCCATCAGATTAAACTTCAGCCAGTGTATTTTGACCATATTGATTATAGACGTGTAGTTTACAGCGGCAATACCATCTGCCCGTCCCGTGGCGTGGAGATTTGTCGTCCCGGTAATGCAAAACGCTCCAGGGCTGCCGGAAGATGCGGGGTGATCAGTGTGAGCCCCCTCGCTGGTCGTGGTTCACCTGCAGAGCTCAGTTCCCCGGCCGCACCCCGAAGCCCCGGCCGGCTGCCACCGGGCGCCTCTTGCTGCCCCTCGGCCGGTCCAGGCCATCCCTCCCGCGCCCACCACCTCCTGGGGGGATGTTTGCGGGAGGAATGGGTGGGGGGAGGATTTGTTTTCTTTCTTTCTGGCCCGTTTAACTTATTTTTTAATTCTAATTGCAGTTTTTCTTCCCCGCTCTGCTCCTCGCCCCGGGCCGGGCCGTGCCGGGCCGGGCCGTGCCGTGCGGGTGCTGCCCTCCGCCGGCGGCCGCAGGCAATGGCGGCGGGTCGGGCCCTGCCCCCGGCCGGGCGTGCCGCCCTTATATAAGGCCTTTATGTAAGCGGCCGGCCCGCTCCGCCCCTCCTCGCCCCCCGCGGGAACGGCGCTTTTCGTGCTGCACGGTCGGGTTAAGGATGGAGAGGCCGGCGCAGCCCTCAAACCCCGTCCCGGGTGGGACGCAGGAGGGCAGAGGCGCGCGGGGAGAAGGGGCTCCCGCCCTGGCCCTTCGTGAGGAGAGTCCCGCCCGGTCGAAAGGGCTCTGCCGGCAGGCGGGAGGCAGGACCTGCTGCCGGGATGCGCCGGCACTGCTCGCGCCTCGGGTGTCGGTAGGAGATAACGGGTTCCATTGGGATGGATCCAGCCTGCCCGGCTCCTGCTGCTCTCCCGCAAGAGTGACCACGGTTCTCCCCCCGGCTTGCGGCGGGAGCAGCCCGATGTTTGCCGGGGTGCCCCAGCCGCATCCCGGGCCAGGGCAGCAGTGTCCCCGGCCGGAGGCTGCATCCCGAGCTGGCGGCGCAGCTCCCCGCCTCGGGGAGCACAGAGGCAGCACCTGTGTAATGAGTGATTTTTGTTTGTTAATCAAATTTTTCTTAAGTTAACAGAAAAAGTAGAGAGTTGAAGCATTTCCAGGAAACTTGCCTATGCAAGGAAACCGTAAGCATCCGGTAACGTAAACAATGTATAGCTTAAACAATGTATAAGCCCCCACCCGATTGTGTAAGACAGCTAGAGGAGTCACGAAAAAGGCATCTGAGGGCGACTGCAGATGCAGAGTACATCACAGAGGCACACGTATACCCGTATATACGTATATACACGTATACGAAGAAGAAGAGTATATAACCAGTGACTTTTGGGAAGTGGGTTGCGCGCAGTTGGTGGAGCGGAGACTCCCCGGCCGCCCAGCGCTGTTTCGTTTGCTGTCGCTTGCTCAATAAACCAATTTGATTAAATTGGCTTGGTTCGTGTCAGTTTATTTGAACCTAACTTATTACACCTGCACCTGAGTAATGGAGGGGGGACAGTGGGACAGGTGCTCGCCGCCCTGTTCAGAGTGCTCACTGTGTGATTCAAAACCTGCCGCTTCTCCCGGTGCCTCGCCTTCCCCAGCCGTGAAACTAAGGTGGTGACTAACTACCTGCTTGGTGTACCACTGAGCCTTAAATCCTTGGAGGTCCTGGATGGAGGGAGGTGCTTAGAGCTCCTGTGCACAGTGCTCGTAGATAGATGTTTCAGGTTCCAAGTCTTAATGCTTTACTTAGATGACCTCTGCATCTCAAAATTGCCTCACTGCTTTTCCCTACAAAACAAGTCTCTGCACTGATTCATTTTGAACTGGAAACTTGCATATTTGTTTGCTTTTCAGACAATTCTATTATATTTCTGTATAACTCTCTCTATTCAGAATGCTACAGCCTTGCTTAATATTTGTCAAACGGCGCTCTGACTGTCTAAACTACTGGGACGAGTTTCATTTTATATGTCATCAGTAGGGGCAGAATAAGGAGCTTCGTGCTTGGCCTATTTGCTGTAACACAGTCTCAGGGCCATTGCATCAGAGTCAAAACAAGGAGCAGCTTGTTTCCAAACAAGAAGTATGGAGGAAAGTCTTCTCTGCCTCCTTCCCTGTAAGGGAAAAGAGAGGCGAGAGGGGGGTGGTGGTAGGGGAAGAAAGTTATCTTTAACAGATTCTAAAAATGCCTTTTCCCAAATATGCAGTCAGTCCCTTCAAAGGTCTCTTTGTTTATTTTCAGGAAGAAACCCAAGACAGCTGAAAACCAGAAGGCGTCTGAGGAGAATGAGATTACTCAGACGGGTGCATGCAGCGCCAAGCCGGGCCTTCCCTGCCTGAACCTTGAAGCTGTTCCTTCTCTGAGCCCGGCCCTCATCCACTCTCCACATTCACCAACAAACCTGCACGCACACACAGGGTCATCTGATTGTGAGTACACCAACATGCTGCTGGGTTGTGCTGGGGTTCTTGAAAACACCTCCCTTACTGTGGACCAGGTTTTCCAGTTGGATGCTCTTTCCATAATGTCATAAGCAGGACCTCCTCAGGGCTTACCTTTTCCGTTCTTTGGGAATTACATCTGAAGCAGAACATTTTTGTGTTAAGGTTGTGACAATGCAATCAGCCAGAGAAAGCTGAGAGTGTGTTGTTAGGTCAGGTTGCTCCTTATTACAAATTAAAAAGGGAAGACCCCTCAAGCGTGTCCCTGTCCAACTAGAACTGTTACTCCTCTCCAGGTAGTCACATGCTTCTTGTTACCCAACCACATCTCCTGACTGGGGGGTTTCAGCCTGTGCTGAAAACAAGTGCCTGGCTCTGGAGCCCAGGACTGTAAAGTATTTCCATGAAGAAAGGGGAGTGTTTTGTGGAGAGGATCGGTCTGTGAGAGTCTGGAAAATCTTTGTAGACTTGTGTGGTTGTACCAGCTTTAAGGCCCTTGTTTTGAGGGCATTCACTTTCAGATTACTCAGCATGGGTTAATTGGCCTTTAGAAAATGTTCTTCTCCATTTTGCCAAAAAATACAAAAATAAGGGAGGGAATCATTAAAACTGGATTTTGGAAAGTCATCTCACCTTGCCAGTCTTTCAAAACATTGTCATTTCACAGAGGTCCCTGCCTGAAAGTCTCTTGGGCAAGAATGTGCAAGGCAATGTGAATCTCATCACTCACTAGTTTTATAATATTTATAGTTTACCTCTTCTGCGGTGGTTTAGGATGTTGTAAAATTTACAAGAGGGGGAAGAGGAGGAAGATGATGACACCAGGTTTCAACAGCTCGGAAGCCAACCAGACTTTGCAAAAGCCTATAAAAAAAATCAGGGCATGACAATAAAAAATCAGATTAAAAAGTATGTATATCCTTTTCTTTTTTTAATTTAAAAATCCTGCCTCAGGGCCAAGCTTGGAAGCATTCTGGTTATAGAGATCATCACTATCAAAGTCACTTTAGCTGCAATTCATTCCTGTTGGCTTCTGACTTTATTCATTATGAGCTTCTGCTAGAGATCTTGATTTTAATAGAGCTGGTAAACATTGGGGAGACTTTCCTAAATCTCACCTGGTGATTTGGGGAGAAGAAAGAGATGTGAAACAATTGAACAGCAGGCAGCATGCAATTTAGTATATACAAGAATTCTTTTCAAATTGGAGATGTCAGGCTCTTTGTTGAAACTAGGGTGCAGTTTTGTCTTGTAATGTTTTCTGAAAACAAAAAGCTTGTGAAAACATGCAAAAAATGAGCAGAACAACAAGAAAAAAATAATCCTTATTTTCAAACAAAGAATCCCTTTATCCCATTCACAAAGATGAAAGAGTTCATTAGTAAATGGGATTTGAAACCTCACACTGATTTTTTTGACAGTACAAACGGAAACCCGTGAAAGCAACCTTAGGACAGAGGCCAGTAGGGATTGTAGGGAGCTTGGAGAATGAACTCCTGCTTTTGCTTTCTGAGGTGGCCAAGTTCAGGGTGAGGAACATTGGCAGAGGGCAGCAGAGGAAGGTGGAGCCTGCAGCTCTTCATGCTCTACCTGTTCTGTGGACAGAGTCTTTTAGACCCCTAAGTTTTTCATGTCCCCAGATCACCTTCCAGATGATCTCAAAGGCGTTTTCCAACCTAAACAATTCTGTTATTCTATAAATAAGAATAAACTGCCAGCCCAAGTTAGATGCTCCTTTCACACTGAAAGTATGGGGGATTGTTTTCAGAAAGTGGGTTTAATAGCAATTTCAGCATTAATATTGTCCTATCTTGTGAATTGTAGAAATTTAGTTCCCAAAATATAGCTAGAGTCCTGCAAAAATTCGGGACATCTTAAGATGTCTGTGGCATTGATCTCTGTTAGCTGATTCTGTGTATACTGAAACCCATAGAAAAGCTCACAATTATTTATGATGGGTTATGACCTTTATCAGGCTGTATTTGTTAGGGGTGGTATGCATATAATTAGTGTTTGGCATGCCCTTGCAAAATAGCAAGAACTCACATGAACTAAAATGAGGTATGATGAGTATTTACTGCATATTTACTATAGCTTTCTACTGTGTTTTGTGGTATTCTTTTTTAATATTGCCTCAATCCTTAGTGCTGGAATATGTTCATGGACACAAGAGGTTAATTTTGTGGCTCCCAACATTTAAAAATGGGCTTACGTGTCGTACAAATGCTTTTTCCATACCTCTGATGTGCCCTGCCTTTTGGATCAATCCTTTCCCCTCACTCTAGAATCTCTTTCTTTGTCCTTCTCTTCCCCTCCTCTCAGAGCTACATTGCCACGTATTTCCTCCTCTCAACTTTTGGACCCATGGTGATGCTTTTCTTCTTTGGGCCAGAAAGACTTCCTGTCCTTCCCTCTACCTTTAGACAGCACAACATTGCTTCTCCTCCCTTGCCCAGACCATCCTACCGCCTGTACCCCCACAGATGGGCTGATACTTCATTTTCAAAGGACATTCTTCATTCTGCTGGGGAGTTTTCTAGTGGATGGAAAATAATACAGAAATACTTAAAAACTGGAGTTAGACAGGAAGTTTTGGAGGGATTTTCAGTGAAAATATCAGAAACACCCAGAAAGAGTCAGCATGGTAGAGTATATCAATTCTTGGAAAAATGCACAGATGTACAGATGGTTTCATAAGGCCTCATTCATGTATCTGGGAAAAAAAATACTTGGATTTTATGGGCCACCTATTCAAATCAGTTTGAAATCTTCACTGACCATTTTGCATGCACAGTCACTAGTGCTTGGCAGAAAACAGCACCACATATTTATAATTATGAGAAATGTTCAGAAGCCAATCTACTTTAAAATATCAGGGTGCTTTTGGAATGATTGAGATCAAATTTTTTTTTTCCAAACATAGGAAATAAAAACTCTGTGATAGCCATCTGCTCCTCAGCTGTAAAAGGCAGAGGTGAAGAAAGCCTAAAGCAATACTCTGAATGCCAGTCTCACTGATATGAATACTTAGCAAAAAAAACCCTGGGTAGAGTCATATGTGATGCGCAACATAATTTAGGGTTTCATTCTGTAGCATGGTATGTTCTACATGCTGTTGCTGGTGCCACTTATTCAAAATGACATTGCATTATTTCTCACACTTGTAGGACTGGGTCCTAGATTTCTGGATTTAAACACTATTTCCAGCACAGATGAATCCTTGAAGCTAGATCCAGAACACAGGATGCATTGTGTCCAGTCCCATCTCTTTTAGTCTTGGGAAATGCTGACTCATGCAATACAACTGGAGAAACAAGTTAGAGGAAGAGGTGCTTCCTGAGGTAACTGTTTTCATGGAGGGCTTGGCACATAAAAAAACACCACTTTGAATTAATTTGGAATTAAGTGAAAGAGTGAGCTGATAGAACTCCAACTGAGTTATACCACTAGCTGCTCAGCTGTCACAAACAGATCTGTGGGCTTACCCAGAAGAAAGGTGTTCGTGCAAGGACAAGCGCAGGTTATGGAAAGGTTATAAAAAAGCAAAGGAAAGCATATGAGATCTGTGCTATTTGCATTTTGTCACGTATTTCCTTGCTTATGGATAATGAATGCATAAAGTGCATAAAGTTGTAGTTCAAAGGCTGAACAGCCTCAGGTAAAGTTTCTAAAGATTTTGCTGAGAAGGAGGAGGTCATCAGGACTTGGCTGTATTTAAACTGGTTTGGTCTGTATAGGCCACTTATTTCAGGAGCCTTTCAGAAAGCGTCTATAACTATATATGTTTTGCAAGTGCCAAGAGATAAGATCATTTTGGCAGAAACTTTCACGAGTTCTCAAAGATACAATCAGACAAAAACTTCATTCAGGCTCTGATGTATGCATCTTAACAGATGTGTCCAAACTCAAAGGAATCCCACGGGAACAGTGCAACTGAATCTCTTTGTCTCTATTGATAGTTAAAAGAGTTATTCTTAGACCTTGGATGGTCCATCTGTGAAGGAATTTGTTCCAGACAAGACAAAAGCAACATCTTTGCAAAGAGTTTCCATGGGACTGAGAGGCAGGTTGGATAATCACTGGAAAAACTTCTGAAGCAGTTTTTATGATTTTAGAGAACACAGAATTCTTGCAGAGACCTGAGATTCTGGTAAGGAATGAGTAGAGAAGGAAAGTAAGGCATGAATATTTTTTTTTAAATCTGTTAAACAATCATTAGCAAGTTGTTGAAATAGGGGAGGACTTTCTAAACTTATGTTTTAGCAAGGGATCAGGGAGTTTTTTTGCATTAAATAGAATGCACTTTATAAACACTGTCAATGATAGACCACATCTGAACTCTTTGCCTCTACATGCTCAAGTACCGTGGTTGACTTGGTCCAATTCCAGCATTTTTCAGCTTTCAAGGATGGGAACTTTGAAGCAGAATATTTGCTTTTTTTCCTTCTAAGTTCTGATTTTTGTAGCTTCATAGCCTTCCAGCATGACAGGGAAAGACAGAGTGGGAACTTCACAAGATTCCTGAACTCCACAGAGCATTGAGAGTGGATGTGGAAACTCTGGGTTTTTATTTTCTTGAGCAGCTAGAGGGACCCACCATTCCTTCCCATGCATCTGCCCGTTTGGTCTGCCTGGGGCCAGTACAGAGGCTGGATAGATCTGAAGGTGGTTTGGCCTCATCTTTACGTTTTAGGTTTCCTGTGTTTCTCTCTGAGGTTCTGTGGCAGGAAGAGAATGGTTACATGCCCTTATGGTCTTCCCCCTCCCCCTGGAAATACGTAGCTGTGATTCCCTAGGAGCTGCTCTGGAGCTTTCAAATGGTCTCCACTCTCAGTGAAGACGAGGAGGGCACTGATTCTGCCAGCGTCCTTGTTTAGAGAGTCAGGCAGTATGTCAATAGTCATTTCAGCTGTATTTTTGCTAATCTATGTATGGCATGTCTTAGCTAATGCTGAATATTTTTAGGTTGTTTTTGGTGACCTAAGAAATGATGTATGTTTAGATATCTATTTTAGATGATACAGTAATAATGATACAGGCCTTTTCTGTAGAAAGCTAAACTGAAAGCAAGGATATCCATAGTTCTCAAATACTGATGTCACAACACTTAATTATACTTTCATCTTGCAGAACATTTGAAATTTTGTTTAGTAACTGCTTCTCTTTTTAGTGGTTGTGATTTCTATGTCCCATGCACTTCTATTTCTGTTTGTAAAATTATCAAAGAAATATCAGTAAGGAATAACTTGTGTTTTCCTAGAAGCAGGTATATGTTGCTTGAATTGTGTAGAGACAAAAGTAAGCACAAGTACAGGTATGTAAAACTATAAGCTAAGCTTGCCCTGCCTCTTGAAAAAGCCATCACAATACACTGAAGAACTGGCAGTGTAAAATGTTGTGCTGCTTGTAGGAGCTGGTCTCTGTATTCTAATCAGTGCACTAAGTGAGTTTTGTCAGGTTGGTCTCTCGGGCTTTTCCTCTCTTGAGAAATGACTAATAGCATATGGTACTTCAGTTATGAAGTCAGTGAGTATGTTTTCAGAAGCAGCTGTGTCACTTTGGAGCCCAACTTTCACTGATGCATAAATCACTTATATTTGTAACACATAGATGCCAGAGGTACAAGCAGACCCAGGGAATAACTCTCTGTTTGATCTCGGGCTCAACGCTGCCCCTGCTCTTCAAACTGAACTCGTTCTCCTTCGCTTGGCATTTGTTATCTCTTGTCTTCAGAAACCCAACAGCTCTGAGCTTTTGCGGGGCTTTTCCCTCTAGAACAGCCTCAAAATCTGGGGTTTTAGGTTGTCCCCAGCGTTTTTGGGCTTATAACATCTATGTGTTATATTTGTAACACATAGACGCCATTGAAAATTTGTCTAATAATCCTAAACGTTGGTTCTATTATTTGATGCCCCTGTAATACTGTCTTGATGTTAGGTTGTGGTGTTCAGTGCTTTCCATACTGCTCTCCATTTAGAGAACTGTCAGCGACAGCGTGCATAGTCTCAGCTTTGGTTTAAAACTGCCATGCAAGTTCCTAACTCTCATGATTTCAGGGGACATCTTGAAGATATTTCTACAGTGTATCTATCCTTTCTAAATACCAGGGAAAAGGATAGGGCTTATTGCTCTTTACAGTTCCATAGCTTCCATTCTTGAGGTGACTGAGTCGGTAATGCTGTGGTGTTTCTGTTTGTAAGTCATGCTGCAGCCACTGAGACACACTGTAACTGTCCAGTAAGATGTCTGCAGTCTGTTTCTGAGTTGACTTGTTCATGTCTTCAGAGTCAGCCCCCTCCAAGATTTTAATTACTGTTCTTTATGTTGACAGTCTTCAGTAAATCACTCTTCTGTATATATTTCAACCGCTTCACTCATGAAATGAGGGACTGATGAACATGTACAAATATCTATCCCTGTTCAATGTATCAAGATGTTTCAGTACTTTTTTCAATATTTGGGATTTTTTTCATTTGTTTTTATATGTGGGGCTTGTGTTTGGTTCGGTTTGGTGTTTTGTTTTTTTTTTTAAGTCTCCAGTGCAGTGCTTTCCTCTTCTCCCCTTGAGCTAGCTTACCTTCTTCCATCATACTCCATCTTGAAAATGAAGCAATAATGTCAATTCCACTGTAGAGTTTCTGTAACCTCTGTGATTACCTTTACTGCTTTCATAGACAGTAGTCTAGTTAACACACTGACACTACTGCTTGCCTACCTAATCCATCAATCTACATAGTCTACAGCACTTCATAGATACAAGTCATTTTTCAGTTAACTTTCTCTGTCTGATATGTTTAAATAATGTTTTGTTATGGTATTTGTCTTTATGCTTTTAGTGAGTTTTTCTTTAAATTTCCTCTTTGCCCTACCTAATCTTTGTTTTACATCTAGTCTGCTGCAGTTTATGCTCAGTTCTATTAATGTCACTTGGGCATGATTTCCATGTTTGGAAGAATAAATTTTCAGCTTTAATGAACTCTTATACCTTGTTATTTAACCATTGTAGCATTTTTTCTGCTTCCTCATTTTTCTGTTGTTGTCCTTGGATATGCATATGGACTCTATTAAAGTATTATTAAGGCCACCTCCCTTCCATTCTTCTGGATTTTACTTCCTTATCTTTTCCTTTCAGACTCTTTCTGACTAACTTCCTCTTCTTTTTTTCCTTTCAATAGTTGTTCTTCTCAAAGTTGCACATACCAAAACTGTCACTTTGCGATCTGCTTGAAGGATGTCAAACATAATCATGCCAATCATTGTTATTTCATGTCTTAACCATACATGCTACTGCTGTCATCTCCTCTGTTTTAATTGGGTGAGACGACTAAACCAAATGTGCCATTTCCCTAATATGGTCTTCAGAGGAACACTTCAGCGTTTGACGGACGACTTTTGCTTGAAGGAAACTAAAGCAGCTGCATCTACATCTCCTTTTGTCCTACTGTGGGTTGTTAAAATGCTGTGTAGCTCAGTGCTTGCATCTGTCTTGGTTAGTCCCTTGTGTGCTGTAGGGAGACACCTTCCATGCATTGAGAAACACTGACTGGTGTAGTAGTGGCCTGGTTTGTTGCAGCTACACAACTCTGAAGTTACAGGTGTAAAAATATGCTTGGTCACCTCCTGCTGCTTTTCACCACTGTGATCTCTTCAGCCTTGGAGCTTTTTGCTCTTCTCCTCTAAGCTTCCATAGTTGCTTTCTCCTCTTTTGTATACCTGTGGTAGAGTAGCCATGTAATCTTTGTGCTGTGGTCCCCCTCAGTAACTTTAGAACAAGGTATGGCCAAACCAGCATTCAAATAAGAGAAAACCAAAACAATCCTTGCGTTGTTCACAACTGAACAAAGGGAGCTCTTTCATTCAAATCTTTTTTTGAACTGAAGCCTTAACATGGTAGTGTGGGACAACCTGAAATATAAAACCGAGGGATTGTTTAATACCACCTACTAATGTTTATAAAGTGTGCTAGGAGGTGTTGTGGGGGAAAATCATGTTCACAAGAAACGCGGTGTTTGATCTGCTCCATGGGTGAGAGTCAGTTGAAAGCCATCAGAGTGTCACTAAACTTCATTTGCATCAGGGTGTTTGCCTGGCACCACAGTGCATGGAGACCACAGAGGCGTGTTCTGGCTGGCACTGTGCATTTGAATTCCCGAGGACACCAGGTGCTGTCGTTTCTAGAGGAGATGCCATTGTGCCATCTCTTCACTTATGTTTTCTGTGGCTGTTTTCATTGTCCATGGAGTCATTCGCAAGGCTAAAATAACATGAGATCCAGTCTTATATATCTACCACTCAGGAAATAGAGTACAAAGAGAATTCAAGAATCTGTCAGCCCAAATAGCTCCTTGAGGAATTAACTGCACCTATGAAAAAGAGATAAACAAATCCTAGAACCCCTACTCATCCCAGCTTTGTTGTGTTAAACACTGAAAGGATCTCTGCCCAGCTGGGATGTGCGGTATATACTCTATATCAATCTGTGACATGTGGTGAAATGCTTCTTCTTGAAAGCCCACGAGAGAGAAGTAGTATAAATTAAGAGTAATCTCACAACAGCTATTTTTGCGTTCTTAACCAGTGAAAATGTAAGTGTAGCAATATTGTGCATCTATTAAAAATCTTGAAAGGCTCTTTATAACTAGATGATAGGAGTGATAACGTGTAATTTATTGATGTTACACAGATAGAGGAAAAAAAACACGAAGTAGCAATTTTTGTGTGAAAAGGGGTATGATACAAGAAATAAAAACAGAGAAAGTGACTTCTCGTAGTTTCGTGCCTGTGTGGGCAACCGTGTCAATTTTAACAAGAATTCCTTGTGCTTTGATCCTATGCAACATTTCAAAACAAGGCATATTGCCTGTATTCAAAAGTAAAATTCCCAGATGCTATCTCTAGTGGTTTTGGATGAGTAGAGGGTAGAATGTGCCTGAAGGCAGACCTGAGAAATAACTCTCATGCACTGCATTAGTATCACCTGTTGGTGTCTGAATGCTTGTGTATACATGTAATTCCAGGGCCTTTTCCCCAGGGAGTGGGGGGGAAGCATTGGAACTGCCAACGTACATTTAATGCTAGAGTTCCATCTGATATCAAGCCACCCAGGAATGCTGTGTTCTTGCTTATTGCCTTGATTTATTAATTTAAAGCATTCAGCCATACATATCTATTCCTATCAAAACTAAGTAGGTGATTTTGGAAATAAGTCTGTTCCCAGAGATAGCAGATTTCTCACTGAGGACAGAAACATTTCCTGTGGCCTTCAGTATTGTAGACATGAGCATGTGCTGTTTCCCACTGATATTTAAATCTGAATTATAAGCAGGCCTGAACACTTGTCCCATAAACTCAAAATAAAGAAGCCACAGTCCAAAACAGTATGAATATGTGTCCCACGATATTTCTAAGTTGAAATATTCACCAAAGCACCCAGTTGTACTAGTTAACAATTACCCTTTCACTAGTAGATAAAAAAGACCAATGGAAAAAATAACCAAATAAAATCTAGCATTTTCATGTGATAGCTTCCCTCTACTCAGGGCTGAGACACAGGCACTGGAAGAGATAAAAGAATCTTTTCTCAGCCCTGAGGACTGGCATTTACAATTTTTCATCCATCCCTTTTTTCTCCCATCAACCATAGTTCTGTAACCAGAACAAAATCTACACTGAAAGGCTTTTCTCTGGAATCATGGAGGAAATAAGCAGTGCTCTTCCACAGGCTCTCCCACAAAACTCAACCATAACTGACTGCACCCTTTTCCTAACAGACTGCTACAAACACTCTCTGTAGAGGATTCTAGCTTGAATGGAAACCTTCTAAACAGGTAATTACCTTAAGAGGTTTTAATCTAGATTTTCCTTTTAACCAAAGCCCACAAGCTTTCAGGCTTACTGTATTTAACCACACTCAGGTTGATAAGCTTTTCCTCCTTGTCTTTCTGCCTGAAGGAAAACCTAACAGTACAGGGTGAGCATGAAGGAGTTCATGGAATAGCAATTGTCTCTTTTGGAGACATGTTTTAATATATTTGCACCTATTATCCTTCTAATAGGATAATATCCTTCATTCCTTCTCCAGACACAGCTCTCACCTCCAACCCCAGTCCCTTCTCCTCCCTAAACAAGGTTTCTGAGAGAGGATATAAGTTTATACAGTCACCCCCCAGCAAGAGAACCAAAAGGACTCCTTATCCACTTTCCTTATGGGGATTCAGTCTGAAATACACTATTAGGATTTAAACAAAAGCCTTTAGAGCAGGTGGAGGTGTTCTTAAGGACTAGAGTAGTCTTTTAATCAGGGCCATAGAACAGCAAAACAAATCGCCTTGTTTGCCTACATTTTCCAAAGAATTTTTTTTGTTCCAAGAAGCATCCCCTTAATCTTATTTTGAGTAGGGAGCGCTCACACCAGCATTGCTGTCCCATCTTCCCCTTTCCCTGCCCAGTGACTCTCTTGCTGCAGGTCCACCAGTGAAACATGCACTCTGAGTAACAGCACCTGGCACTGGGAAGGAAAACGGGCAATAGATGCACCTAGGTTTTTAAAAAGATGAACTGCCTTAAACTTGTAGCCAGTTAAAACAGTTGGGCCATGCTGGGGCTTGGCAGGATCATACGTGAGCTCTCTGGGAACAAGAGAGTGCGGTAGAAACAGATTTCATGTAGAACATGAAAACGTTCCCTGCTGAAGAAGGGATGAGCACAGCGTCATTTCTCTTCCTAGGAAATGGTGCCATCATGTGGAGACGTTTTCTCTGTTTCCTGTTTCAAGAGGGCAGTTGTGCAGTTTTCTCCCTTTACATTTTAAAAAAGTGCATTATAATGCTGTTTGGTGAACTTATATTTCACTAGCATAAATAGATTACAACTGACTGGGGCATGGGAATTAACATCCCTGTAGTGCTATGGCCACAGCCTGTTGAAATCCCTGTTAATGCAGCTATGACGGCTCTGAGGCTTCTTCTGTAATGCTTGTTGTATTGGAGGTGTTGAAGACACCCACAGGAGAAGTGTCCCCCATCAGTGAGGATGCTGTGTCCATAGGGACTTAATGGGGAGTCCATGTCTATGCTATGGAGACACAATGGCATGGCTGTAGATGGTCTGCAGATGAGGTCTGAGAGAGGAACTGAGATAATCAGAGTGTGTGTATGCATGTGCCGCTGTTGAATGTGGAGGTATATTTGACTGGACCCCAAATATGTGCCTGGGAATAAAAAATGGCTTTTGCCTATACCCTCTTCGAAGTGTCTTTGGAATTTCTAAAATAGCAAGTATACAAATTGGATTGAAAGTGGGAAAAGTAAATATCCTGGCTCAAAATGTAGTACTTCTCTAACTTAAAAATAGCTGAACATGCTGTAAGACCGAAGCCTTTGGTCACTACACTGCTATGAATTGGAGCCAGTTTTTACCTGGTGTTATACAACTGTAAGTAGGATGCTGACCCTAAAGAGGAATAGAGAAATTTAGCCACTAGAATAGTTTGAAAAGAAAACTATGTTTTTGTAAGCCTGGAGAATAAAATTTGAAGAGACTTGTGGAGTTAATTCTTGATATTTCTGTAGCATCCTTTATCCGAGGGTGCAAAACAATCTATTAAATTTCCTTGAGGCAGGCAGTCCTGGAGGATTGGGTGCATGATGCTGTCCTTGTTCGAGGTGTGGAGCAAACTGAGGCACAGTCGTTGCCACCTGTGGATTGTAGAGCAGACAGGATTAGTGTGGATGGACACCTCCTGACATCTGTCAGGCAAAGCATAGGAAGGTGTCTCCCTGCCTGCCCCTAGGCCAGGAGGCTGAAATAGAGGCTTTTGTGCTTGACATTGGAGACTTGTGTCCTCTGGGTATAGAAGCCATTTTATGTACAGAACACCTATGGTTTAGTCTTCTAAACTTACAGTTTTATGTAAAATGGATATCTCATCGTTCGGTAAATGCTAAAAAGGACAGGGCAATTAACTGAATAAATCATCCATAGGAAATTTGCTGAGCATTCTCTAGTCTGCAGAAAAAGTCTCCTGAAAAAAAGTTCAAGCAAACTCTTTCTTATTTGCCATCTCCTTGGTGTGTTTTCTCCTTGGAGAATAAGGTTGTGTTTGTGTGTGCTTGCATTTCTGTCTTTCAAACAAATGTAGTTATTAGCTACAAAATTTAGAGAAGTTTGACAGCTTTCAGAACGCAGTGATTCTTTCTTCCATAGAGTGTATTACTGACACATTAATAGATGTTGTGCTGGTAAAAATACAGTACTTCCTGTTAAATGTAGACTGCTACATATTTTGATTCTAACAACAATCTGGTAGGGTTAGGGCAATTTGTGTAGTGTCATCTGGTGTTTGTTTTGGATAGATATTATAGAAGGAGATACTGATTTTCAAGATGTTCAAGCAGATGATTGGGTGAAAACTCCAGCAAACCTTTAAAGCAACAGAAAGCAAGGGCTACTCCTGGTCAGATCTCCTGCTGAGGATACAAATGTTCTTCTATGTTCCTGAAACTCCATAGAAGCTTTTCCTCTTGCAGGCCTCTGTTTAGAATGAGGCCAAATATTCAGAAGCATCAGTCTGAGCAGGCATGGCTGAATTGGTCACTCCGGCATCTTTGAGATGTACTGAGAAGTCAGACATTGCCAGGTTTTCAGGATTTGAGTTCTGGTCACTTCATTGAATGAAAGAAATGTTACTCTACTAAATTGGTCCCAGAGAGCCAGAAGGTGATGCAGGACTAATGTTGTGTATGGAAACACTATATAGGAATTTTTGCTCTATTAATCCAGTTTTATAGTAATTAACTTGATAACAACAGAAAATAAAGCTTTATCAATTGGCATAAATCAGGTCATTGAAGCTGAAGAAAGCACCCATGGTTGTTGCAGTGCAAAGTTTGGAATACAAGACACGAATGTATGGAAATGAGAACTTCGTATGGAAATTGTGGGGCTGTAGTAGCTTTCACATGTTGTGATGGAAATGCTGTATTTCCATGGAACTGTTGTGTTTATGAAAGAGTTGAGATTTTCATTCCAACGTAAAGATTCTTTACTCACGTATATCTTTCTTAAGGAAAATCTGTTTTGATAACAGGGCTTTGTTTGCTTGTGGTTATTTATTCTGTAAGTCTTTAAAGAGTATCACAGACAATGATATGTAGGCAACTCCTTCATGCACCTCCCTCAGTTAGAGTACTTTACCCACTTTAGAGCTGCATTTTAAGTGAAAGAAAGACAAGCTGGAGAGAAGATGGAAGAAGATAAGAATGAGGAGAATACCTATAACCAATGAGGATGATTTGAAGACCTGAGTTTGTGTTTTCTGGAGAAAACAGGTCTAAAGAAGAAATGTGAGGCACCTTCCAGTATATGATGTTAGCATAGGGTTAAAATGTTTTAGAATTGTAGTAGCTTAGATAGGCTCTGAATAGGCATTGTTTTTGTTAAATCTTGTGACTCTGCACCTGTGTTGTCCTATAGCACAGGTAGTACTGTTACACTGTGTTATAGGTATGCAATGATTATTTAGAAATCTCATATTGGATAATTGATAAAATCACAGAGATAAGTATGGGAGAAGGACTTGAAGGGGCTTGCAGTGTATGCCTGAATGATTACAAGGAACCCGAAACTCATGCTCGATCGCTCACAATAGTACAATGAGTAGTTAATGATTAACATATGATTCTATAGTGGTTATGTAAGGATAGAGTATAAAATGTGTTCACCCCAAACTCATGTCGGAATCAGATTTGGGTTTGTACCCCAATTCCCAGAGCTCTGCAATAAAAGCACCTGCATGTAAACATTCCGTGATTATGTGTTTCTACGCTAACAATGAGAGAGTGCTATAAAGAGGAAAATGGTCAATAGTTCTCCCTGTCTGTTGGGGAAAGGGGTTGAGTAATCAGTTTCAACGTTAAATAATAAGAAATCTCTCTTGCTAGAAAGACAGTAGACAGTCTGTCTGGGGAGGGAGGTGAAATCCACAATGCTGTTTTTGCAAATATGATAGACAAATTTGTGAAGAGATAGTGTAGGTAAATTATTCCCGCATGAGGAAAAGTAGTAGACTAGATGACTGTCTGAAGAACCTAATGCATCCTTTTGATACAAACAGGAGGCTGTGGTCATCCAACAGTTGGTGTGGAGACCAAGGATTAGAGATTTCCAAAACCACACATGGTAGAGGAAGAGAGTAAGGACTAGATGATACTGCTTGTCTCCAGCAGCAGCAGGTTACTAGGTTTGTTGTGCTCCCAGGAGCTAGTGGCTGGATAACTGTTACGCAGAGAAACAGCTCTAGAGGCAGGAAGACCACTTACCAAGCCTAACTCTACATCTTTGTCTGAGCCCAGGGTGTTCTCTCAACTAGGGAAGCACTTGTCATTTTGATAATAAAAACATAAAGAGACGATGTTCTGAACAAGATACGTCTCCAACTTTTCCACCATCTCTCAAAGTGTGCATTCTTCTCAGTGCAAGGCTTGAGAAGGTTGTCAAAAAGACAAACTAGGCAAAAACACCAAGCTAGTTCTAGTTGATTTTGTCCAAGTGAGACATCAGTGAGATGTTTTGCCAGACAATTTTCTAAATTTTACTGCAGAAGATTGAGGCAAAAACTAAATCTATATCTGTCTCAGCAAGCCCACCAGTTCTCAAGGATATAAATTATTTTCTCTTCCCCATAAGTATGAAAGCAAGACACAGCCTTTGGGTTTCACTCTGCTAGTCAGTCCTGTGAAAGAGCACACAGTAAGTTTCCAAAAAAGCTTGGATTCTGGCATCTCAGGCAGTTTTGCTTCAGGTGAAGGCTGTGCTGAGCTGCTGAGCTACTGTTGAGTTACAGTAGCTGTGGTGGATTCATCACCACTGTGTTTCTAGAAATGGTAGTCATTACTGTGCAATGAGCTTTGAGATACTGTGATTTTAAAAGACACTAGAGAAAATTAAATTCTCTGATATCCTTCAGTTATGAGCATTAAGACTTTCAGCAATTGGCTTTGCAGAAAGGGCCATCTAGTGGCTGTACAGAAAAAAACCTTACTAAATGCATTTTCAAATGTACAATGTAGCCATTTGTGCTGCAGTGTTCAGCATTCTGTACATATTTTTGCTTCTACTACATCACATGTTTTCTGGTCATTTTTTATCGTTTTGACAAACAAAAATATCACCGTTTAGAGCCATAACTTCCTAGCTTTATGTAGGTCTGTGTATGGTAACTCTGGCAAATAGAAAACTGCCTCAAGCCATGCTTGATGTACCTCACTGCTGCACTTCCACGTTTTCTATAGCATCTTCCAGGAGTCCACTGCCTGCTGTTTCCTTCTGCCATTGCCTTCCCCTTTGGTACTGTACTTGGAGAGCTTGTCATTGTTATTGTCATGGTAAAACCTACTTTCTTTTGAATGCCCGTAGCATAAAAGTCAGCAGGAGGGGTGGGTGAGATTCAGGGAAACACTAATCTAAGCATTCAGTCATGTATTACACAACAAAAGTTTTTTCCTTTCCCATCCACGTTGTGCTCCTTCTTACTAGCTGAGGATGAATTCCATGCATGTTTCTGTGAATAGCCTGACAGTTTAATCGGTACATTTGCATACGAGCAAATGAAGCTTTTTTCAAAGTTGCACAGTAATATGTTTCACCTTTATGCCATGCCAGCTTCAAATTGTATCCCAGGAGGATTTCAAATGTGCATAATCTGTGCAGTTGTCTGGGCTTTTTTCCTTTCTTTTTTTTCTGCTTTTTTTTTTTTTTTTTAAACTGGCAAATGCCTATTTGCATCCCATCTGGGTAAGAATGGCCTTTGCATTTTCACATCCATTCTTTCCTATATGGTTTGTGAATACCCCTCCAATCAGAACTTGCTTCACAGAAAGGGGACAAAACCATTTTACAGGAGTTTCTCAGAATAAGTCCATTGGGATCGCTACATCATGTTTACTGGACAAAAAAAAAGGGGGTACTTAACAAAGACCACTTGAATTTCACAGAAAGTTTCCCACTGTCTCGAGTTTAAAAGAGTGGCAGGCCTGAGAAGAGCCCGAGACAGGAGTCTTTTTCCTGAGCTGGGCATTCTGTGCAGTGACGAGTAGGTGAGTGTGCGTGTGTGCAGCTGGGCCTTGTGAGGAGCTGACACACTTTCTGGCTTGTCCGAGGCTCTAGGAGTCTTTGTCAGAATGTGGCATTTACTTAGAATCAAACCTGCATTGGCAAGTCTGTGTTTTGTGGGGAACATCACCTTTGGACTTTCAGCTTAGAACAGCATGAAGTAGGGGTCAACCACAAAACTTGGATCTGGACCTGGTTTCCTGCAGAGAGGGAAAGGATCTGCATTGGACAGCAGGTTTTGCTACAGACCAATATCTGGAATTTGTTAAAACTGCTCTTTCTACTGATGTGGCTTGTGTAGTAGTGTTTCTGACACTTATGCAAATTGTTCGGTTGCCTGGACCTGGGATAGGTATGGTTTACAGTGTTGAATGTCAAGGAAAGTGGCCTAGAAAAATCATCCTCAGAATGTGTATTAGCTTTTTTTAACCATTTATTGTGTGTCTCTACCAACCACACTTCTTCTTTTATCCTCAAGGAGTAAATTTCAGTTGCTTCTCAGTTGAAGAAGTGGTAGATGTTCCAACAATGAGAAGATCTTTTTAAGGGCAAATTCTAATAGCAACAAAAAATAATGCCATTTATGGAGTGACTCAGTTGGCTTTCAGACCAGCTCCTACACCACATGCATCCTGGATCAGTTCCTGTAGGAGAGCTACTCACATCACTCTTAGAAATGTGTATAAACCTCTTTTCTGTAGCCAGGATCAACCTCAACTGCCTGTTTTCATCAAGTTAGCTAAGAACCAAATACACTGTGGTTACACAACTCTTGATTCCCACAGCCAGGACCTGAGAAGGGCTGTTGAAACTTACAGATGGACCTTGCCCTTCCTCCTTTCTGTACATGATTTGTGGGTAAGTGGCAGAATTCACTTTACCAGGAAGTCATCCAGTCTCATGATCCATGTCACACCTTTCTGGAAAGGAGTTGTCCTAAGGATGCATTTTTCAGAGTTCTGCTCACAAAATTAATTTTATCTGCCAAGCTGCATAGTAACAAAGTAGGTTTCTTTTCTCACATCAAGAGAGCTGTCTGTAGCATCTGTGGTATGTGTAGAATATTCCACATTGTGCGTGTTCAAGGTAGGATTTTGGGTTATTGGTTTAGACTGCTGCATATTTCTTCTTATTATCAAATACCTCATTTGACAAAGCCAGACATAAAGACTTGTTTCTGTGAAAATGAGTCCTAGGAGCAAACCAGGTAGTCACTGATACTGCTCAAAGATGGATGGAGATAAATGGGTAGCTGTACAGTCGCTTGCTATAGTAGGTCTTGAAAAGAGGTGTCACCTGTTTATGAATAACTTTCCCCCTTCTGTTGCCCCACCGGTACAAAGCTTTTTACCAAGAATTCCAACTATCTGTGTAAACCCATTTTGGATTCTTGTGTGATCTGACACGTTGGGCAGGGAAGCATCTGGAACTGCCCTGGAGGCCTCTGGAGAATTAGTCTCTCAGGAAAAAGGAGGAAATACATCTCTTCTGTACATTATTTTGTGTAATAATAGTTGCAGTGCCCCTGAAGGAAAGTCTTCCAGTTTCTCAGATGTTTTTCTAGTCCTGTGCTCAGTCCCATCAGAGAAAGAAAGTTTCCTGGCTAAGCTTATGAACAAGATGAATGTATTTCACAATCTCCATGAGGGTGTTAGTGATTTCCTTTTTGTTTCTGCTATGTGAGCATCCCCTCAGTGTGCTAATCACACATGGAAGTTAATAACCTTCCGGTACAGGTTGGTTTACGTCTGTTAATGTGAGACTTCTTCAGACAGCTTGGCCCCATTGTGGTTTCCAGTTCCTGACCTTTGTGCTTCCCTTTAATCATCAGCTACTTCAGAGAATTAGAATAACCACCTGTGTCCAAGGTGATTTCTCTTTGAACCACCAGAATAGAGGGTGCTCGGGAAGTTGGTAGTGAATAAATGGGAAGAAAAAGGCAGAGCAGAGAGGGTGCCACATTTGCCTGCAAATTGCAGTGAGTAGTGTTCTACTGCCTGTGGATGAGATGTAAAGCACTCCTTAGGGTAGAGCAGAGAGATGTTGTTGGGCTAAAAGGCATGTGTATGCCTTTCAGCTGCTTTCAATGCTATTTATTTGCTCTGTGTATTTGTTAGACAATAGTGACAATAAGCTATTTTAATTTACTCACACGTACCAACTTTTACTTTTGGATGCTCACACATGAACAAGCTATTGTGGCAAGAGTGGTTATATCTTTGGTGGGAATATTCAAGCCTGCAATACTAGTCATGATTTAGCATTACTTTGTCTAATTTTCTAGAAACCAAGGTGATGTGTATACTACAAATGCTAAAAGAAAAAAAAATATTAATAGTGTTTTATTTGTTTACCATCCAAGGGGCAGTTGATTTTTCATAATTAAAAGGTGAAACCGTAGTTTCTGCCTGTCACAATCTAAATAGATAAAAATTTGGTAAAGAACAGGAAAGGAAATGGGAAAGCATTAAAACCAAAGCAAGCAAGATGAAGATAGGGAACAGTGGATTGAGAGATTAGGAAGTTTCTTATCAGTCACTTGTAAAAGTTAATTTTGAAGATTATGTTGGCTCTGTATCCAAATTGGTTAGATGCTTTTCTAAACTGTTCTCAATTTAGATTATTCAGCCAAACTAAGACAAAATCTTCCTGGGAGTAAATGTCTGTAATTTTCCAGTTTCTGTCAAGTAAATAACAGCAGGAGAACATTTGTTTTTGTATGATGGCATTCTGGTGCAAGTCAGAACTTGGGATATGCTAAAAATGAAGGGGACAGCTCATGTTAACTTTTTGCTTTGGGTTCTTTCAGAGGACTGTTTGTCACTAGTGAGTAGCAAATGTTCTAAACCACAACCCCAGACAAAACTGTGCGTGGGATTTTAGGAACATTTACAGCCTAAATCTTGAACCAGATTTGGATTTTACAAAGTGACTGCCAGTTTTTTTGATACAAGTAACTGTACCGTGAAACACAGGATCTGAATTTCTTAAAATACCAATCTAGATTGAAATCATATTTTCATATATACTCTTTGCATTAACAACTTAGGGTCATTAAAGTAAGATTCTGATCTCTTCTGGCGTAGGTCCAATCCAAAGCTTAAAATCCAGTTTTAATCCATGTGCTCAGTGTTCACAATTGGCTGTCTCTAAGCTTTTTAAAGCCAGATAAACTGATAGGAAGTCCAAAGCCCAGGATTGTGATTGGCATTTAGGCCCAGCTACACCTGTCTTCATTCGGTTTTGTTCAAAAATTCAGGACTTGGTCTTATGGAAATGAGTAGTGAAGTTGAATTGTAGCCTTACCAAAATGATGTGTTCTTACCGATGCCTCTGTGTGTGATTTTTGCAGTGCAATGGGTTTTGTTTACACAGTGGGCAGTCACCTTTGCCAGTGCTCTCGTGGCGGCCCTGCAGAGGACAAGACTCATTCTGTTCTTTTTTTTTGTTTGTTTTTGTCACCTGCTCTGCTCCAGGTAACATCAGTTGCAAGGGGATGACAGAGCGCATTCATAGCATCAACCTTCACAACTTCAGCAATTCTGTGCTCGAGACCCTCAACGAGCAGCGCAACCGTGGCCACTTCTGTGACGTGACGGTCCGCATCCACGGGAGCATGCTGCGCGCCCACCGCTGCGTGCTGGCGGCTGGCAGCCCCTTCTTCCAGGACAAGCTGCTGCTGGGCTACAGTGACATCGAGATCCCCTCAGTGGTGTCGGTCCAGTCTGTGCAAAAGCTCATTGACTTCATGTACAGCGGGGTGCTGCGGGTCTCACAGTCAGAGGCCCTCCAAATCCTCACAGCCGCCAGCATCCTGCAGATCAAGACTGTGATTGATGAGTGCACAAGGATTGTCTCACAAAATGTGGGAGAGGTCTACCCGGTAATTCAGGATTCTGGCCAAGAGACACCCAGGGGAACACCCGAATCAGGCACCTCGGGGCAGAGCACCGACACAGAGTCTGGCTACCTGCAGAGCCATTCACAGCACAGTGTGGACAGGATCTATTCAGCCCTCTATGCCTGTTCCATGCAAAATGGCAGTGGGGAGCGCTCCTTTTACAGTGGAGCTGTGGTCAGCCACCATGAGACAGCCCTGGGACTCCCCAGGGACCATCACATAGAAGACCCCAGCTGGATTACCCGGATCCATGAACGGTCGCAGCAGATGGAGCGGTACCTCTCCACCACTCCAGAGACCACACACTGCCGGAAGCAACCCCGCCCTGTCCGAATTCAAACCCTGATGGGCAACATCCATATTAAACAGGAGATGGAGGATGACTATGACTACTACGGCCAACAGAGGGTGCAGATCCTTGAGCGCAATGAGTCTGAGGAATGCACTGAGGACACTGACCAAGCAGAAGGCACTGAGAGTGAGCCCAAAGGGGAGAGTTTTGACTCAGGTGTCAGTTCCTCCATTGGCACTGAGCCTGATTCCATGGAGCAGCAGTTTATGGCTGGTCTGGGCCGGGATGGGCAGCAAGAACCTTCTCAAGCAGATCAAAATGACGTCCCTGCTGATGGCACTCAGCCGCAGCAGCAGCAACACGTAGATGCCAACTCTTCCTCACCAGAGAGAAGCAATGACGTTGAAATGGACAGCAAAGTGCTCACAGTCAATAACAGCACCGAAAAGGGGGCTTTGCAGCCTTCTGTCAACACATCTGTTGCCCAACCATTGCCAACCACACAGATCTACTTACGCCAGACAGAAACCCTCACCAGCAATCTGAGGATGCCACTGACTCTGACCAGCAACACTCAGGTCATTGGCACAGCTGGCAACACCTACCTGCCTGCCCTTTTCACCACGCAGTCTGCTGGCAGTGGCCCTAAGCCTTTTCTCTTCAGCCTGCCCCAGCCTTTAGCTGGCCAACAGACACAGTTTGTGACAGTGTCCCAGCCTGGCCTGTCAACCTTTACTGCCCAGCTGCCAGCCCCACAGCCCTTGGCCCCATCTGCAGGCCACAGCACAGCGGGTGGGCAAGGCGAAAAAAAGCCTTATGAGTGCACTCTCTGTAACAAGACTTTCACCGCCAAACAGAACTACGTCAAGCACATGTTTGTACACACAGGTAAGAGTACTTCCCTCTGGCTTGCAAATGGAGACAGAGAAAGTCCTTTACAACCATGGACTTAGATTCTGTTTGCCAGCCTGCCAGCCCCCAGCACAAACAGGGGGGAGGGCTTATCCAGGAAGGTGGTGTCACTGAACACTTCCTGGGCTCACTGTGCTGAAGTTGAGTCCCTGCAGAGACATACAGATCCCAAATAGGGGCCTAACTGTGCATGGTGCAGAAACAAGCTCATTTTACTTGGAGTAAAATGTGTCTTGCATCCATCCATGGAAATGGTGAGCATTCACTGTACCCTGCAAGCTGACCAGGCAACATTAAGTGGAAGAGAGGAAACTAACAGGTCCTAAGAAAAAGCTGTATCTACTAAGAAAGGCCATCCCCCTGTAGGTTTTACACCTATGGGGGGTTAAGCTCAAGTGGTGATGAGGTTAGGGCAAATTAATTACTGGTTGAGCTGCAGCAGTAGGTCCAGGCCCAGATGTTACACACACTGCCACATATTTTCTAGATCTCACATACTACTATGAGAAAGTAAATCTGGAGTTTTGTCAGAATGTCTTTCTGTACTTCACTGAGGCTGATTGCTGTAATCCCTTGTCTCTTGGTAACTCACTAGCTGTGAGTACAGAAACATAAAGTTCAATGAGAAAATATTTAAAGAATATATGTGGAACACAATGGAACACAACATCAGCACCTTTCTGTTTAAAACTGCAGCTGCTTTACTACATTATTTATGGTTTATTGAGATAACATAGGTAACCATATTTGCCACTGAGCCAAAACAGCCTTTTCTAGCTTTACCAAGTTATGAGACTTCAAAGCCAGGATATATATGTATTTTACATGGAGGAGTTATCATGGGTTCAGGCCTAAGTTTTGCTTGCTTTGGCCCTTGGCTCTTTCTGCTGTTGGAGAGAAATTCTAGTTTAGAGAAAGAGTAAATATTTCTTTCACCAAGCAGTGGCTTTGTTAACATCAGATCTTAAAATAAATGCTGGGTTTGGGATACATGGAGGAGAACTTGGAAAAATTGCCCAAAGTATGGGAGGAATGTAGGTCATGCCTCTCAGTTGTACGCAATAGATTTCAATTCCATGTGCAGATGTAAACTTTTAACTCCAATTTACCTGTATTTATCACTTAAATGGAAAGCTTCTCTAGACATCTAAGGCAGACATGTACGTGTACATATACAAAAAGATCAACTTCTCAGGACTGGTACAAAATGTATAATTGCAAGGATCAAGAGTCTTGAATCCCAAGATTACCTTTATGTCTGTTTATATTCTCCATCTTTCTATTGTGGATGAGTAGCTAAAACACTACATAGATCGTGCTGCTATTCAGAAAAGTATCCCCTTCAGAACACCATCAAATATATCTGCTTGCATCCTTGTTCTAAAAGCTAGAAAGGCTGTTTTACAAATAACTTCACTGAGATTAGGTACTTTATTTCTCCCACCCCCGGCTTGGTATTTATTTCTCCCACCACTGCACTTGGTATTTAGAGTCAGATAAAGAATAGTGCTGGAAGACCTGTTCTAAAACATTCTTGGCTACTACAAGTAATACCAGCCGAGGAAATTGATAGGCATCTCCAATCATGAATTAATATTTTATTTGTGTGGGTCTGAGAATGCCCAAGATAATGAACTGTGGTGGCAAGGAAAGATTTAGGTAGATAAATTATTTCAAAATCCATTTAGGAGCTAAGTGGCTCCTGGAATGTCTGGGAGAATAATTTTGCCTTAACCAACAGAGAGCTAGGCTTCAGAAAACCCTCCTGAAAATAATCTTTATGTGTGCAGCCTCAGAGAAAGTCTGTCTGCTACCTCGTCTAGTGCTGGACAGGATCATTACAAAAATAGAGGGGAGACAGCTGTTCCCACTGTCAGGGTGACTTTCCTTAGCCTTGTTAAAAGAAGCCAGGCAAAGTGGCTCTGGAGAAGATCCACAGAAAAATGGAGAGGTTTGGGAGATGCAAATGTTTGCATTATTCTTTCTGTTTGGAGGGCTCACAAGAGAAGTCATGGAAGAGTGTAATCATAAACCAGAGTTCAGTAACTTAAAGGCCTCTATATCTCTGTATGTTTTTATGCTTCCAAAAACCACAGTCTGATGTAGCTTTCCATGTGACAGAAACAGACCTCTTTTTCTTCTTTCACATGGGTGCAAACACTTGGGAGATTGATATTTTTCCATGTTCTCTGTAGACTCACTTTAATATATCCCACGATGTTGTGGAAATACAGTGCTAGGATGCATGCAGTGTCTGCACTTTATAAGGCACCATTGCCTTTTCCTACATATCACACTGTGATTAATACTGGATTAAAGGATGCAAAAGACATGCCAGGAGGATCATGTCAGGGCACCAACATTGATGCATCCACACATTTCTANTCAGGGTAGATTTAGGTAATAGGAAAAGGTTCTTCACCCTTTGGTTGGGGTTGTTGGGCACTGAGCAGGTTCCCCAGGGAAGTGGTCAGAGCACCAAACCTGACAGAGTTTGAGAAGCTCTTGGACAATGCTCTCAGGCACATGGTGTGATTCTTGGGGTGGTGCTGTGCAGGATGGTCTTTGATAATCCTTGTGGGTCCCTTCCAACTCAGGAGTCTATGATTCCATTACCTCAGTGTCAGTACCAAGCATCCATTATGGTTGGGGTTCAAAGAGCCACAGAGCNGCATGAACCTGTCTCAGGGTAGATTTAGGTAATAGGAAAAGGTTCTTCACCCTTTGGTTGGGGTTGTTGGGCACTGAGCAGGTTCCCCAGGGAAGTGGTCAGAGCACCAAACCTGACAGAGTTTGAGAAGCTCTTGGACAATGCTCTCAGGCACATGGTGTGATTCTTGGGGTGGTGCTGTGCAGGATGGTCTTTGATAATCCTTGTGGGTCCCTTCCAACTCAGGAGTCTATGATTCCATTACCTCAGTGTCAGTACCAAGCATCCATTATGGTTGGGGTTCAAAGAGCCACAGAGCCTACATCTCCAGGAACACCTCCAGGGGCTGGAAAAGGGGACCGTGGCCAGGCACTGACATTGCTTCTTTGCCCTTCCAATTCAGGATATGCTATGAATCTATGACTCTAGTCATCCCATATTGCTGTCTAATACCAGCCAAATATAAAATAAGGAAGCAATAGGAAGAACATGCACATTTAATTCACTGAGCAAAGTTTTCTCTGACTTGAAGATGAAGAATCGTGGGAATAAAGAATCTACAGTGCTCACTTAAAGCACAAAAATTTGCATACAAAAAAGAAAAACTAAAGTTTTGCAATTCTTTGGAGAGGAGAAATCCCAGGAAGGCTTTGAAGCTGAGATTAAAAAGCCACAACCCAGTGTATCTTAGAAACTATGCAGGCAAAAATTAAGGTACTTTTATAGCATAATCTTAACAGGGTCTAGAGTGGAGGAGACCAACTTATTACAAACTCTGGGGCATACATTGCCCAAGGCAAAAATGAGCTCCATAAATACAGTCTCGTAAATTAATCAGACATTATTCCAACTGACACACTATCATTTCCCACATCACGTGTCAAGCATATTGGCCTGTCTACACACAACACAGCACTGTGTGTGGGAAAGCCATCAGGGAAGTAAGGACTTCATGGTTTGAGCAAGTGTCTTTTCACCAAGAAGAGTGCAAGGAAGAGCAGCAAGTGGATTTCATTCATGGATGTCGCCATCATACATGCAAACCATGAAATAAAAAGAAACAGAGACTTGGGGAGATAAAAAAGTAGGTCTTTCACATCTAATCCATTTTAATTATCTCCTCTTAAAATTGAATATAAGTAGCATATGGTAATCTCACTATACAATGAGTGAATTATATATATTACCACAGGCATGTCATGGTCCCTGAAGATTGACTCTTCAGGATTTAAAACAGTGCCAAACAGACTGTAAAAAGAAGGAAGCAGGATGTCTGTGGAGAGAAAAAAAAAAGAGGGGAAATTGCAGAATAACTGCAGGAAAATAATTTTCTCAATCAGTGAAACAGAGGATCATTTTTATTTTTACAGAGCTATGGTACCATCTCTATCCCTGACAGCTTTGGGGATGATGAATTCCACGTCTGAAACATACCACAAGTGATTCAGAAAGTAAATTAAAAAGTAGGTTTGGAAGGGGCAGTCAGGGTCTTGGTTGTTGTCTACATTACCAGTGCAGCAGCGTATCATGAAAAACATTGCTTGATACCATGAAACGTGAGACTGTGCCTTATCTTCCAGAATTCTGAGCATGAGGAGGATTTAAGAATAGTCTGAACAAACCAGTCATATGTACTCAGCTAAGTATTTTTCCCAGTGCATCCTTGTAGTCACTGGTTTTTCTGAACATGATCAGAATTCAATTATGTAAGTTCCCATAATAAGTTTTACAACAGTCCTGGGCACACAAGGCAATGTGGAAGATTACATAGTTATTTTACATCTCTAGTTTGGTTCATAAGGTGTTTTATTTAACTGGCAGTCAAATGATTCAAGTTTCTTGTGTCTTACACTGGAAGTTTATCTCTTAGGTTGGCCTTTGCATGGTGCTGGCTGGCCTGGGCAATTCTGTGTCCCGAGGTTCCCTTTTCTGCTCTTTATACATGCTTCAGCTATGACATTTGACCAGAAAAGGGAGCAGCAAATGTAAACCTCTTGTAAAGTGCTGGATTCTTCTGACAATCTCTATCACTCCTCTCCTGAGAAATTTAAAGCAATTTGACCGAAATGGGTCTGGCACAGGTCAGCTGTTTGGTAATACCTGGCTTTGTCCCTGGTTTTTTTGCATGCCGGTAAGGAAATGGAGGCACCAGAAGGTGAAGTACCATGTCTGAGACCTTCCTGTCTAGAAATGAGCATGAGGGGCAAGACAGGAGCACAGACAGGAGAGGCTGTGCCATTGAAACTGGGTATAGATTCCAGGACCTTTTAACTCTAGTCCTGTCTTTGTCGGTGCCTCCTGTATGAACTTGAAGAAATCACCCGAGCTCCTTTTTACTGTGTGTGCATAGGGAATGCCTATAGCCCACTTTGTAAAACATTTTGAAACCTCTGGTTGCAAAAAATGTGTGTCAAAACACAGTGATTAACAGACTTACTCCTTGTTATCCAGAGCACCTCTCCAAAGACCCCCACGAGACTTACCATTAGTTTATTGCAAAGAGTTCTACCGAACTGGTTTAATTTTATGATTTTTTTTTTTTGTCTGTTTCTTTCTCTCTGTCTCTCTCTCTCTCTCTCGCTGGTAATGGGCAGGTGAGAAACCACACCAATGCAGCATCTGTTGGCGCTCCTTCTCTTTAAAGGATTACCTAATCAAACACATGGTGACACACACTGGCGTGAGGGCCTACCAGTGCAGTATCTGCAACAAGCGCTTCACCCAGAAGAGCTCCCTTAATGTGCACATGCGTCTCCACCGCGGGGAGAAGTCCTACGAGTGCTACATCTGCAAGAAGAAGTTCTCCCACAAGACCCTGCTGGAGAGGCATGTGGCTCTGCACAGTGCCACCAACGGCACGCCCGGAGCCACCGGCACCGGCGCGAGGGCTGTCCCCGCCGGCGTGGTGGCCTGCACGGAGGGGACCACATACGTCTGCTCTGTCTGTCCAGCTAAGTTTGACCAAATCGAGCATTTCAACGACCACATGAGGATGCATGTGTCAGACGGATAAGTAGAATCTCTCTCTTCTCTCTTTGTTATGAACAACAAAAATAGAAACAACAAAAAAAGCTATGGCACTAGAATTTAAGAAATTATTTTTGTTTCATTTTTACCTTTATTTTCCTCCTTTTTTTGGGTTCATTTCGTTTTGTTGTTTTTTGTACTACATGAAGAACTGTTTTTTGCCTGCTGGTACATTACATTTCCGGAGGCTGGGTGAATAATAATTTTCCCAACCTCCCTCGGATGGTGGCCTTAAGGCCAGGTAGTGCTTCATGAGCTCCACTGGTTGGATCTCTAGCTACTGGCCTCTAAATACAACCCTTCTTTACTACAAAAAGCAAACGACAAAAAAAAAAAAAACACAAAAAAATTTAAAAAAAACAGACAGAAAAATAATAAAAAAAAAATCTTTTTTCTCACTTGTGAAGAGCACTACAAAAAAAGAAACAAAACAAAATATATTACAAATCTACAAGGCCTACTGTCGTTATAAGTACACCGCTTGCAGTGTTTCAATGGACATGATTCACATTGCTGACCGCTTTTGGACTTCACAGTATCCAGTTAGAACTGTGGAATATTTTGCTTCTGGTTGAGCAGCAACCAGAGGAAACAAGGCCCTGCTGGTTTCCACCACGTGTCTGCTTTCTCACACACACACGCATCCACAAACACACAAAAGGGCTGAGGGGAATGCGAGGCAGAGTGGCTTGGATAGTGTGGAGTCCCTGCAGGGTGAGGAAAAAGAATCAGAGGTGCCTCACCTGGATTCTGCTCCATCCCACGCTGTCTGGTGCACCCTCCCCGCTGCTTTTCTCGTACCACCACCACCACCTTATAGCAGAAACCAAGAAGATTCAGACAACGAGCAACGGTGGCTTTTTTGTAATTTATTCAGTGTCTTCGCTGAGCACAGGGCCTCAGCACAATCAAGAGGGACTTTCACAGAAGGCAAAGAGAAACACAGAGGAAAATCAAAGATATCAGAGGTTGCAACCTATGGATCTAGGTACAAGAGAAGGGTTAGTTCCCACAATCTTTGCAAAAAAAAAAAAAAGTTGCATCAGGATTTATTCTTGTGGAAGAAAGAGGAATAGAGGGTGGGAGGGGAGGGGAATAATAATTAAAAAAAAAAGAGCTGTTGGGACTTTTTTAATTCAAAATTTTATAGAGGGGCAAAAGTGACGTTTACCAGATAGAATGCTGATTTTTTTAATATATTTACAACAGTATTTGTGTAAAAAAACAAAAAAAGTGAGATTGTTAAAAGTAATTTTTCTTTGTTTTCTTTTTTGTTTTGCATACACTGCCACTAATATCTTCTCTTTTATTATGTATATGAATATATATAAAAATATATATTTTATTTTAAATTGAGACTGTTAAGGTTAGCTAACCTGCTTCCAGATAGAGGGGGGAGGGGAGATGATCTTGATTTTTATTTTAAAAAAGAGGAAGGATGTTTTCTTAATTTTCTTTTCTAGTATTATTCTCTCTCTTTTCTAATGGAATCAAGAATTACCTGGGTCGATGAGGGGCTCTGTGAAGTCATCTGTGAGATTATCTACTGGTGTTTGTGCATCCTGCAGTATCATTTGAACTGCTACTCTGTTTTTTGAATTACATGATTCTCTTTTTGGCTCTTACCAAGCTTCTGTTGTTTCTTTTTTGGTTCCATCTCAGAATTTATTTCTGCTGAAGGACAGTTCCTTTTGAGAAAGAGATTTTTCTAGCAATGTTCCCCTGGTTTTGGGGATGATATAAACTGTAGTCTTTCTTCTTTGAAAAAGTAATGAAAGTTTTGGAAGTGTGTAATAACTAGGATTTCCCTTCTTTTTGGTCACTGGACAAGAATTAATCTGCTGTATTGTTCTCTCATCCCTGCCTTTGCTCGCTAGAGAGCTTCCATATTTGTGTGGGAATCTGATCCTGCCCCCAATAATTTGTGCTGATGCCAAAACAACTTAAAACGTTACCATTGCAAATAATCTTCCCTTCATTTGCAAAAACATCTGACTGAAGGGCCACATCCCGCATTCTCTGCATAGACGAAGCTATGCAAGGAATGTAGGATCAGTGTGAAAGATTGATTCCTGATCTGCATATATATGTTGGTGTTTTGTATTTTGTTTTATTGTGTTTGGACTGGTGTTCTCCCTAGTTGTCTTCTGTGTGTTTGTGTAAGAGTTTTTCCCCCAAAGCCAACTCCCAAAGTACATGGGTCCTTAGTTCAGTTGGATCAGTGTCTGACACTATCTTTGTCTTGCTTGAAATCCGTATGAGGACTTAACACCAACTGCACTCTGGACTTCATATTTTAGGCAGAGAAGAAGCACCTAACAAAAATATGCAAAAAGAAAAAAAAGAAAAATTGCTAGTTTAGCTTTTACTTGTGTCTATATTAAATTAAGCTTTCTTAAGTTTACAAAACTTTTTGCTTGTGAACACTGAGCATTTCACATGGGACATTCTTTTATTCTGGACAACTTTCTGAGTACTGACTTGGTAGATCTTCGTATACAGTTTTGCTTTACACCTGCGGCTTCTCTATCAGATGTCTGTGATTCAACACAGGTAACTTCATCCATATGTTCTATGCCTGTTCCATTACAATTTATTTGGGGAAAAAACCTGACAGGTGGTTTGGTCTCAGAATCTTTCTGTACCCTGCAAGGTATTGTTCAGCAGATCCTAAATGCCGGTGCCCAGATTCTTGGCTGCAATATGCAGCATAGAGAGACTTGGAGGTGGGTGCCAGAGCAAAGGAGTCTCTTACATGGTAACGTCTTTCTTTGTTACCAGCTTGTTTGGGCAGTTCAAGGGGCTGGAGAAGGAGCACAAATTAGTTAACAAATATTGTTCTAATAACCACACTGGTAAAAGCAGTGCTGGCATGTAAATCAAGATGTGAAAAGACAAAGCCCAAGACACAGAGAGGGAGAACTGATATCTGCCGTTTAGACACACTAAATCTATAGAGAAAATAAGGGTTCTGGAGATGAGGGTGTGGAAGAAAATGAGGAAGGTGAACCTAGACGAAAGGAATGAAGGTTTTTCTCTGGGGAAAGGAGGTTTTTTTCTGAGATCTTTAGTATCAAAGAATATTCTCCCATATGAAGAACTAGTGAAGAATTTTACCCAGCTTACAAATATGTAGCTGCTCATTTGTCATCTGAGGTCTGGGGAAAAGCTGTTTAATTTGCCATTGTAAACCTGGTGAACTGTAGTCAAGATGTAGCATATTCTGGAATATACTTCTGATACCAGAAGAGATAAGCCAGTAAACAGGAAATAAGAATCAGGGTTTACATCCACCAAAATCCAAATACTATCCAAATTTTAATCCTTCAATTTTCATCCTTCCCTAAATCAAAGCATTATCTTTGAAATGCAAATTTTTATAAGGTCTAATAAATTTGAAGTGAATTAAAGATAAATTGTGAATGAATGAATGAATGAATGAATGAGTGAATGATGCCAATTAAAAAAACCAAAACATAGTTCTTGAAGTAAAGCTAAGGCATACTAGATTGAATTCTAAAACACTTGACAAAGGATTTAGGCCAAGGTCTTCACAAATGACTGCCTATAATATAAACTCATTTGTTGGACTTCCAGACTTGATCTTATAAAACATGGAGCAACTTGCAGCATGACTGCAAATGTAGCTGAAAGTGCTTGTCAGGTCACTATGAATTTAGAAGCTCAAACATAGTCCCCTTTATCTTTTAAAATGTTAGATTCTTTTTAGCAATGCTTCCTCCCATCTTTGAAATACTTATTTGCTACTTGGAAACAACTATAATATCTGAATGTTACAGGTATATTCAAGCTTCATGTATTGCTACAATATGCCTTCACAGAAAGAATAGCAGTCACAGTGATCTGGAAACTGCTGCTGACAATGTTTGAGCCAATCTATCTCAGTATGCTTGAAAGGCTTCCTTCAAAACAGCTGATGAAATGATACAGATGAGAAAATGCAGACTGTAGCACACATCCTTTTGTTGAAGCATGCAATATCCTGCATTCCTTGAGCTTGATTCTCACTTTCCCTAAAGCTCTCTTTATATTGCTTTGGTAATGGAAAAGGGTATTAAATAGAACATAAATTCAAGCTTACAAGTCAAGGCCTCTCTGCAAGGCAAAAGTGCAATAAAGGAAGCCTTAGACTGAATGAGAAGTAAGTGCCTTCTCTTATTGCTGCTGAGGCTGGTGAAGTGAATTGGAAATGTAGGACTGGCCAGAGCAGATCTCCCCTGTGGTCCATCTCACCCAGTACTGCATTTGTGCCATGTGGCCAGTTAGAGATAATATGAATGAAGGTGGAAGACCTGTGTTGGATTATTACGAAGCAATAAGCCTAAGGGAGAAGATTTATTATATAATCCTCATTAGCTATTTCTACATATAAAATACATATAAATAAAAAATAAAATATGTATTTGCCTCTAACCTAAAGACATAAAAATTTATGGCTTTACCTTTTTATCCCATATAAAAATTATGTATTGTGGCAGATAATTCTCATTGTCCTTCAGAGATCTAGTTTATTAATTCTTAGGTGGCCTTCATGCTGTCCTGTGGAAGTGAGTTCCTCAGGTTAATTACCACATTGTTGAAATTATTCCTTTTCAAGTTTATTTTGTTGTTGTTAGTGGAAACACCCTTATTCTTGTATTATATGAAAGCCCAAATCAGAGAACCAAAATTTAACTTCTCTTGCCCATTTCTCTGAGGTCTGCCTCTCTCTGGGAAGCTGAATCCACAAGGAATGCAGGACTACAAGGTCAGTGTCTGCTGAGTAGCAAGGAGAGGACAGCTCCTGAGTGTGTCCATGTGTGTGTCTGGGGTGTGTGCATTAGCGAGGTTCTCCTACAGTGATCTCTTGCAGAGGACCGGCAGGCACAACTCATAAATGATGGGAACCTAGCAGCACAGTAACCAGTCTGTAAATGGTAGTATGATATTTCAGTCTGGTCCCTCCTCTCAGAAAACCCATATTGATAGTCTCTCTTAAGGGAAATAGGTGTAGATGTTTTGCAGGAGCTGCTCCGGGGACACTTTCTCAGCATCCATCATGCTTCTACTAGGCCCACTTCTGGCCCATGCTGTTACCTTCAAAAATAGCTCAAGTTCACAGTAAGGTAGCAGGGGAGAGTAGCATTTAATTGATGTTCTAAGTGAATGAGATTTCCCTTTGCTCTAAGATCGAAGACGCCAAGGGGAACCTGTTTTTCTTCTTTTGATTTCTTTTTCCAACAAAGGAGAGTTGAGTAATAACCCACATACCATCAGCACCCCCACTTCTTATCAACCCCACTGCCTGAGTTCAGTCAACCTTGAGCTACTTGATTAATGCTCTATCACTCACATGGTGGAGGAACAAGTCTCTTTGTGTTAGTGAATATTATCCCAACATCTCCTGTCTCCTTTAGTAATGAAAACAAATCCCATAGGGAGAAGGTACAAAACATACTCTTTGCAGGGGTGTTAAGTCCAGTCCAAAATCAGAAGCACCCAAACCATTTCAAACATAATCAGACCTTCAGTATGCCTAGATCTGTGACCCTCCTGACAGTCCTATGCTAAGGAAATCCTCCAGCTCTCACTGCTGAAAATGACTTGCCACTCAAAAAGAAAAAATAGCATCAGCCTGGAAAAGAGAAGGGTCCAGGCAGACCGTCCAGAACCTGACAAGAAGGCTGAAGAAGGACTTTTCACAAGGACGTATAGTGATAGGACTGGGGGGAATGGCCTTAAACTGATGGAGTGTAGGTTTAGATTAGATATTAGGAAGAAATTCTTTACGATAAGGGTGGTGAGATACTGGAACAGGTTGCCCAGAGAAGATGTGGACTGTAGGTGTTCAAGACCAGGCTGCATGGGGCTCTGAGTGACATTGGCTAGTGGAAGGTCCCCTGCACATGGCGGGGGGGTTGGAATTAGACAGTCTTTAAAGACCCTTACAACCCAAACCATTCTGTAATTCTGTGATAATATCAAATTAGCACCTGGTGGTTGTTCTGCCAAGAACCATCTAGGCCTTGGTAATCAACCCTTTCAATTCAGCATCCAGCTCCTCTGAGCCATTGGAATAAACATGATAGAAAAGAGTCACCAGGTAACCTAACTGAAGCAGTATCTGATTGGCCTAAAGGAAAATAGTTGGTTTTCACATTCCCTGATTCGTTTTTATGCTGGCTGTGAAAATTCGTGAAGGAGGTATAATGTGATAAGAACTTGGCCCTGAGAGCTTTTGAGCCTCCTGTGCTCCCAGAAGGTTTGTCTTCATCTGGCCCCTAAGCAATTGCAATTCTGCTGAAAAAAGGCTTATGAGGGAAACTACAGATAATACATTAAGTCTGTAGTCTTGAGTTTGCAAATGCAATAAACACCTTTCCCAGCACTTGACAGTCCTGCTGACAGAAACCAAATGCAGGTAGAAAGGCCTTGCAGAGGGGCAGGTGCTGAAAGTGCCAAGTGTCTGCAGCATGGCCAGTAGGACAGGCATGTGTATGGAGGTAGCCTAGTGCTGAATACACGCCCACCAGGGGCTGGTTCTGGCCACGCCAAATCAGTGTTCTTGCTGCTGTTTACTTTATTTGTCACGCAAGAAGTAATAAGCTCTCAGCTAGTTTCCTTTAAAGCTACTCAGTGATCCAGTTCATTTCAGCCGGAGCAAAGGAACCCCCCTGTTTTCACTGATCACTAAGCTGGGAAATACGGAGAGAGTTTTAGGTATGTGCATATTCTTTAAACTGACAAAACAAAAATGTGGGTTATGCCTTCTCTAGCATAAAACAGAGGAATTTGGTCCACAAGGGAGACAACCCATTTGAAAAATAAGAATACTTAACTCTCTATTGTTATAAGGCAACACAAAGGGGAATCTTTGTTTTGTTTTTCTAAGAAAATATTTAAATGAGAAACAAGATGTGTTAGGTAGCGGTAGAGAGAGAAACAAGAGGTATTAGTGTATATCCGTCTAATTGTTCCCAGTGCTGATAACTAATCAATTAGATTAGTGCCTCTCAGAATAGAGAAAATATTATGCATTCATTGTTGTTATTTCTGCTCCCCCTCTGCTATAAATCAGGAGTAACTAAGGTGGAAAGAGCAGAGTTACACAAATGTGAAATTTTGGTGGACAAAAAATTATTTCCCTGTGTAGGTCTACCAGTGTCTGGATAAATATCCTCTCTGAGTTAGTGTTTATAATTACTAGGATACTGTTAGATAATTTTGATTTTAAAATTATGTTTCTAGTGAAAAAATGCAAAGTTAAACATTAATAGATATTTTTACATTATAAATTTAGCAATGTTGCTGATCTTTTTGCATTTTAGCCTCTGCAGTAGTGTTTGACTCACAGGCATTAAGAGAGAGTCCAAGTGTAGGAGAAGCAGAGTTGACTGATGTACTGTGAATAAGATTAAAAAAGTAAAATGGACCCATAATGTGCTTTAATTAGCTATTCATACTGCTATTGGTAACTCAACTAAAGTGTTTCTAGGTTTCTTTTAAAATAAAATGAGTCAAATATATTCTACTCATCATTCTAGCAAAGTCATATCAGGAGAAAAATAAGTCATGGTTTTTAAATGCCAATTTCCCCAAGTATTGTTCATTAATACCTTTTAAAATAAAAGAGGCCAACTCAAGATAAGCAGAACTCTGCTGCTATAACACAATTCTTCATGTTACACATGATCATAGTTTCCACCAGCAGACCTACGTGAACTTCACTGACTTTCCCCGTAGTCAGTGAACTGAGATTTTTGTGCACAGCTACGTATGCCCAAAGAAACTCTACGTGTTTCCCCTAGGAAATGGAGTGTAGCACTGAGGTAAGCAAACCAGTCACAGAACCACAGAATTGTTAATGTTGGAAAAGACCTCTTAAGACCGTCAAGTCCAATCGTTAACCCAGCTCTGCCAAGCCCACCACTCAACCATGTTTCCAAGTGCCACATCCATACGTGTTTTGAACACTTCCCAGGGCAGTGATTCCACCACTCTCCTGGGCAGCCTGTTCCAATGCCTGACCTCCCTTTTAGTGAAGAAATTTTTCCTAATATCTAATTAGCCCTCCCCTGGTACAACTTCTGTCCATTTCCTCTCATCCTGTCAGTTGTTACCTGGGAGAAGAGACTGATCCCCACCTGGCTACAGTCTCCTTTCAGGTAGTTTTAGAGAGCGATGAGGTTCCCCAACAACCTCCTTTGCTCCATATCCCTCTGTGGACCCTTCTAAACACTTCTTTAACTGTATTTTAATGCCCCAATTTACACATTTGTCCTCAGCTATTTTTCAAAAATCAAAGAATGTTAAGATACTTCCTTGGGAAGCAAATACACTACAGCCTCATAGACAATTGCTGCCTTAAAACAGAAATGCATCTGAGCAGTATGGAGTGTACTTATGTTTGGTATCTGTAGCAAAGTTTCATCTAAAACATTCCCTTCTTACAAAATATGTTGTGTTTTCCTCTTTGAAAGGATGGGGAAGAAGGAAGGGAATATTAGTGAGGCATAGCGCTCTCTTCATATTGGATGGTGCTTTTCCACTGTTTCTTACCTTCAGTTACAGCTCCAAGTTTGTTCCTCTTCCAAAGTGAGCTACTTTTGATTTGGTTGGTTGGCATCAGCTCCTTGTAAAACACTGGAGGGTAAATGCTCTTCCTAAACCAAATGAATAATATGGGGGTAAGGCAATGGGATTTGGCTCCAGCCTCTCCAATGCCAGTGAAATTCATGAGAGAAAATCCAGTGAAAAGCTATTTTCAAGTGACAAATTCTGTTCTGAATTTCTGTCAGTGCAACCTATATTGGCAGTTTTGGGATTGCATGCATGTCACTGCAGATAAATACAGCCCCTTTGAATAGTTAAGCTGTGATTCCTTTTAAGAAAAGCATATTCTAAAAATATCCTTTTGCTGCAGCAATACCATTACACAAACAAAAGAAGTACCAATATCCCATCATGTGTGAGAACTTCTACCCAGTTCAGCCCATAGGGACATTCTTGTTTTCACTCCTCATGCAAACTTTATTAGCACTTGAGCCCTCTTTGAGCTGTGAAATTTCTTTCACGGCCATGTAGCCACACCCCAAGCATCCCCCATAAATGCTCTCTGTCACATTGGGCTTAATGTTTTCAGGAGTTCCCCAGTGGAGCCTTTCCTGCTGGAAAATCTGGTACCAGTGTAGCAAAGCATTGCTTGCTTTAGGTATTTTCCAGACTGCAGTGTTCTACAGTGTTCATAGTTCCTGCTGTTTACTCGTTGGTGATTTTTTGCTGAGTTCACAGCGGCACTTGAGGAAAGTGCAGAGCTCAGTTAGATACTTACTGTTGTGCTCAACTGTCTGATTCTGCAATGTCCTGTTCCTCCAAAACGGGCAGATAACTTTCTGAGATCTATGCATTTAAATAGGCATCTTTTCTATTTCACTTTGCTGCTTCTCTTTTTGCCACCTGGATATTGTCATATTCTTCATTAAACCTTATAAAGCCCCCAAGAACTTCAACCCTCACGTTGAATATATACTTGATTAGAGAGGACCATCGCATTCAAGAAGCAGGATTACATTCACGCAACTGCCCAACTTTCTTTTCATTGTTCTCATTTAGTCCTTTAATTTCATTTGTCACATAGGCTGTTGGTACCTATGGGATCTTTGAGTAAAATCAGATTATATGGCCTGTGTGTGTGCGTGTGCGTGCAGTTGTACGTCTGAGTGTGCATGTGGATGTGTGCACGTGCAGGGAGAGAGCCAGTTATCTCTTCCTGGCTTTACAGACAGGCTGCTAATTGAGTGTGTGGACAGGCATGGTTTAGATGCAGGGAAGGGCTTAGATGAAACAAGGATTACAAAATTAACTGTGGAGCATTGGCACATGACTCTAATGAAAAGTAAGTACACTACTCATACACTGTATTTGCACACATATATTCATTAAAAGCATTCTGTTAGCCAAATGCTCTTAGTTGGACGTTTGCCCAAATTAGATGTTTGCCCTCATTGAAAATGTGACACCCAAATTTGGTCCAGTGTATTTTTGTGAGTATCCATGCTGAAGAGAAGGCTGAAGTGTGCCTCTCAGAGCCTTATGTGGTCTTTCAGCCAAAAAATAAATAAAACAGTCCATCTCAGCAGGCTTCACTAGCAGAGATAGGCATCCATGGGGGTGACAGCTCTGGAACAATACTGTTGAGTTCAGTCACTCATTTCCATGGAATTTCAACATGTTTACCTGACAAAGGGATAAAATCCAAGCAAAATAACCTGCCTGTTTGCTCCCTTAAAAAGAGCAGTAAAAAATTATCAAGTCTTTAAATAGTTAGCAGCACAATATATTGGTAGGCTCTAAAATATTCCAAGTCTGGAGTCTCTAGTTTCCAAAGCACCATGTCAAACAGCTCTTTCCCCACCTCACGTACTCTGAAACATATTGATTATGAATATCTTCACATGTAATCTGAGTAATCTGTTCCAAATGTGCAGTCACTAATAAATAACAAGTAACTTTCTCTCCCTTGGTCTTTGCCAGAATCTCTTCAGGACCATGGTTAGTGTGTCTAGAAGACCAGTAGATATTCAGGAGGAGAAGAAATTGATCAGTAAGATCCATGAGAGCTGCAGGATTTCTAGAACTCATTTTGCACCCATTTAGTTAGTGGGATGAATAAGTATCTTTAGCTACAGCTGCCTATTTTGGTATCATGCTGGCCCTGAAAGCAGCATTTTATTCTTTCAACTCTTTTGCCTGACATGGGGATTTTCCTTGTTCCAGAAAGGGTAATTAAAGATTTGGGGGGATATCTTTTTTCTTTCATTTTCAGTCATAAAAATGTGAGTAAATACTCTTCTTCTTCTTAGATTGGTGGCATATCCCTTCCCCTTTTGAATAAGACAATAATGCAACAGTTTTGGCTGGTTGATTTTGGGGTGAGGTTTTGGTTTTGGTTTGGGGTTTTCCTTTGGTTAAATGTACATTGTCTCTCTATAGTCGAAATGTCTGTGACTGTAACAGTATGTATTTCTTTTACTGGAGAAAATAGACTTTTTGGTTTTTGTTAACAGTACTAGTGACTTCGTGGAAAATGACAAGTTGCTATTTAGGTCTGCTTAGTTAAGTACAGTACACTACAATACAGTATTTCTGAAAGCTAGAACATACAGTACACAATATATATAGCAATTCTATATCAATATATATACATAGTATAATCATTTAACTTTTGCATCTGCCTACGATCATAGAAAAATAATTTTTCACATGTATCATTCACAACCCAATCAACTGCTGCAGCTATTTGAAGCATTTACCAATAATTATTACAGCTCTATTGTGCTTTTTCATATTATTGGCTTCTTTATGGTCTTTACAAGCATTTTTCAGGCTTTTTTTAAATCTCTGTGTAGTAAGATGTAGAAAAGTAATTTTTTTAAAGAAAAGGTAAAACAGTATTAGGCTCTACAAAAAATTAGAGATTGTTCCCTGCTACCTTTTCATATCAGAACAATTAATCAAGATGAATAAGGTTACCTATTAGCTCTCTTCTAAGATGTCCTGTTATTTCATTTGTAAAAGTGTATGTCAGACTTTCCTCTTCCATTCCTGGCCTTGGAGAAAGATGCCGAAAGTGGTCTTTCACTCCTTCCAAGTCCTGTTTCTTTAAAGTTTTAAGATTTCCTAAAATTATCCTCTGCACTAGGGTGGGGTAGAAGAAACATTGTTCTCTGTATAGTTATGCAGAATGTGGCCAGGAATTGAATAAGAAATACCTCCATCCAACACTGTTAATATATTCCAATTGGATCCTTACTTATCCACTTGATCACCCCCTTTTCAAATGAAAACAACCTCTGAAAGTTTTAGTTTCAGTTCATAAGTTTTTTCAAGGTGAATGTTCCCTTTACCATTTTCATGGCACATTCCTGTTGGTTCTGAATTTTGGGTCAGTCCCACTGGACTTTAATTGTCACCACAGAATTGCTGGAAAAATGTCACTAGGGATATGTCAACATCTAGATCCAAATAGCCCAGGAACAGCTGGTTGACACCCAAGCCTCATGACTTTGCCTGTCGTTTCTGTATTCTCACCTTGCAACAGATGGCCCAGGCAGCAAGTCTTGATTCAAAAATTAGTAAGAGTGCAAACTTAGGAGAGCATGGAAATTTATGTTTGCTTTTCTAATTCAGATACATCTAATTCATCTGACCTTCATTCCTCTGATCAATAACATATCACTCCTAAATGAAAATGTGCAAAATCAAGTGGATGGGGGTTGTGGAGGAGGTATTCATTTTGTCTTGTTTCTCCTAACTGTGAAGACTGGAAGAAATGAGAGATGGTCACATCACTTACAAACTGTTTTCACTGAGAATGAGCAAATCTGTGTCACTGCAAATCAATTAAGTTATTTTGGAGTGAGAAGAGAGAGAGTTACCTATGCCACAGCTTGGGATATTAAAATGAGAACTTCAAGAATGGGAATCATCAAGTGCCGGCATTCCTTACAGTCTCCTGTCATCTGCCATTTGCACGTACGTGGAGGCCACTACCACATTCTTTTTCTTTCTACTTGCAGTTTAAAAGTTATGGTCTTCCAGCAATGATTTCTAAGTCTGGCTTTTCTTTTCTCTGTGTATACCTATTTGTAAGGGAAGGAGGAGACTATCCTCTCAATATAAATTACGCAGGTAACAAAACGACATTACTCTATTACATGAAGGATGGGCTTTGTCCCATTAAGCCAAACAGGTGCCATATCCCAAATTAATTCCAGTTAGCTGCTGCAACAGAGTCCTGATTCAGTGGTCCACTTTTCTGACCGTGCTCTTTGCCTTTTCCTTGACTGAATGCTGAATCATACATATTTTTGTAGAGAGTGTTCTCACTTGACTGAGAATACCAGATCATTTAAATGGCTGCATACCCATTCCACACTTGCCCTGCTAATCCCTTGTAAGGTTCAGTAATTCATTTAGCATAAATACTAGTTTAATGTGTTTCTTGATTTAATTTCTTTGTTGCCTTTTATTTTTCCTAATGCTTTTTTAAACACCTCAATTCATTTTGCATGTTATACAGTTTACAGTTTATATTTTTAGGCTAAGAAGTGGTTTTACAAACAGGATGGTACCAAACAGGTAGATTATCCACACTAGAGATTGTACTTTTAGAACGCAGTGTGTACAGATACAATTGCCTAAGGGAAAGTGAAACTAACAAAATATTCAGCTGGTGAACACTATTTTAACATATCTTCTACATAAAAGACAGTCAGTCATTTGTGATTCCAGAAATCTTGCTTTTTTTTTTGAACATGTATCCTTTCTTTTTCATTCTCTGAAGAAATACTGATCTTGAGAATTGTGTTGTTCTAAGAAACTCATTTCATATGTGCATATTTTCTGCTTTTCTAAGGAGAGAGAAAACAGGAGGTGATATCAACTTTACAGTTCTATAGATTCTTGCACTGGCAACTTTCCTTGAACGATATAAACGTCAAGGGAAGACTGTCCAAATATTAGCTTTATTCTGGTATATGGTTTTCATTATTACTTTCATTTTCCATCTCCTTGTTGACCAAGTAGACTTCCAGGGCTAATGCAAGCAATGGTCTCACGTTTCTGTGGTTGGCAGCATTTATATTCAGCTCCTTTTTGCACTTCTTTTCTGTTTTGTACAGCTTTTGAGGAACACAACAGTTGAAGTAGGTAACACTGTCGCCACGAGAGGGAGAACCTTGTACTAAGAGAATGTTGCTCTGTGCTACTGTGCCGGGACAGAAAGGGATTTTAAAGCTCTTTGCTGCAAGGTTAAATAAGAGGAGAGTCCCCCACTTTGGGGGCGTTTGCACCAAAGACAGGGGGCCTCCCAGGAGAGGGGGATGCTTGAACTCCGTACAAGGGACTTGCTCTTCACCTGTGCCACTTAGAGGAAAAGAATGAATCTCCGGTATCTGCTGCTGCTCTTTTTTTTTTTTCTTTGATGTGTGAATAACTTGTAAAAAATTTATACTTCCTATTTATTGGTGAAAGAAGTGTCACCACATTTATTGGAGTCAGAACTACTTTTTCCCAAGTATCTTCAACAAGCTTCATTGTCTTTCGGGGTGTCCTGTTTCCTTTGTCCCAATGCCAGGATGTAGCTTGGACTGCTGTGAAACTCTTAGGGGTCCTTTAAATCTGGAATTTATTCCCAGTTTCTTATATTCTAAACAATCAGTTCCCTAGATTCTTGCACCAAAGTTCAGGTTCAAAGAAATTCTTACAATGAATTGAAGTGGAAAATTGGTGATTTCCCATTCACTCCACCCATAATGAACTTTTGTTTGTCAAACATAATATAAAAAGGCTGTTCAGTTCAGGCGAGACATACTGCATGACTTTTCTTGTCAGCATCAGTGAGGTCTCTGCTTCATCCTGAAAACTGATTGGACCAATATTCTATGGGCCAAATTGTGCAGGCAGGACTCGTGTGCCCTTTTGTTGACTTGAGTCCATTTTCTCTGACAGAGGAAGCATATGTAGTCCTACAGAAAGCTATAGTGCTAAAATATAGTTTCATATACACTAGTTAAGATGCCACAGGACTGTTCCCCAAAATTTAGCATGTTTCTGCCCAAAGTTTCTACTCCTCATAAAACTGACTCAAGATTTGATTTTACTCCACCAGGCAGATTTTGCCTGTGTTAAGGGCTATGTGATTACATATTCTCTCCTTCTTGCTGGGAGACTTAATTCAAAAAAGTCCTACAGAGCATGACAGTTGCTTCCATTTGAACAAGGCTTGGAACTTGCTTTGTTCAGAGAGTCCTAAATAGCCTTGAGTCTTTCTTTGGGTTTGATTGGTGATAGTATGTTTTTCTTAAGTAATTAAATAGTGAGCCACAACAGCTAGTGTAGATATATGATTCACAGCAATCCCTTTTCCCTAATTTACACCGTTGATGTGTCACTTTTGTATTGCCAGAACAATGTAAAAGCATTTGAGTATTGGATATTTGGAGTTGATTCCACGTTTCTAACTGCTTTACCCAGAATTGCTCTTGCCATACCTTTTCTGTTATGGTGGTCATATATTCATGTGGGCAAAATAAAGTTGTTTCTTTATAATATCTGATTACATAACTGCAAATTCAGACTATACATCAATTTTTGGTAGACTTTTTAAAAGTGCTACTGCACTGGATATACAGGAGAATGGATAGCGTGAACAGCATTTCAGCAAAAACGTAGGACCCCCTTGAAGTACATGCATCTGAATAGCAAAAAAGTTCATTGCTGCTGATTATAGTGGCTAAATTGAAGGTTGTAGACTTTACAGAACAGCTGGCAAGTATTATTCATTTTGTGTCTCATGTATGCTCGGGCATGGGATGCACCACTGGAGCTGTGCACCCAGAGAGAGTCGATTTAGGTGCTGTCTCTTTGCCATGCCTAGTGATTCCGTTGTGCACTCTTTGTTTTTCATCGTAGGCTCATTGGTAGAGATAAACAGCAAAAGTCCTTACAGCCTGGCATTTTTCTGGTGTAGAGGTAGATATTCAGGATCCCTGCACCCCTATTTAGGTTCTTTCTCTTAGGTTCTTCCCTTACTTCTGTGCATGTGGATGAAACAGTGCCTGGAGGGAAGGGCACAGTATCTTTGCAAGAGAAAAAAAAAAGAGAAACTTGCTTCTTGGTTGTAATTTGGTTTATCTGATGGTATTTGCTTTTGTTTACATTCTGGGGTGGGCTGCCATCTTCAACAAGGGACTAGGAGTGACAGAAGAGGCAGAAGGCAAGAGGAAGCATGTGCCTGAGCCCAAATGAAGCAGCATGCAGTATTCCTCTATCTACTGAGCAATTACAGTGAGATAAGTATAGCAGCAGCAGCATTGCCCTAATATGTTCCAGTTTCCATACATTTCCCTTTCCTGCTCCTCCTTCCCTGGTACAGCCTCTTACACTGTTTTAGTGGTTCCCCACACTCCTTTCCAGTAGTTACAAGGGTTTGATGGAAGCTCTTGTGGCTGTCTAAACTGAAGTTATAACCTCCAAACGAGTGAATACCCCAAAGTCTTTGTTGTGTTTTCCCAAGTGATATCTTAACCAGTGGCAAGCCCTGGCAGATGTTTTATTTTGTTAAAAGAGGCTAGGGGAGGTATGATCTGATTGGGATTCAGTAACCTGCTTGCCTTTGTGATTAGTGAGCTTTGTTTTGTTTTCCTTTTAAGTATTCATTTTGAGGTACCTAAGAGCTTATATGCCTGTCGCTAAAATTCCTGCTTTCCCCACCATAGCCCTAGATGGGCTGTGAAAAAAATACTTTATATATATATCCCCAAGTATTTGCAGGATGGAGGAGGGAGTTGTTCGTGCACGTGTGTGCCTATGTGAGCAGGGTAAAACTGAAGTTAGTGTTGATCTGTCCAGTTGTTTTAGGGTGGCCACAGAGAGCTGCCACTTTGAAAAGTTGATTGCACTACAGAACCTTAGCTTGGGCACTGTTAAAATAGGGACTGTATATTTGGAACAGGGAAGGTTTTTAGTTTTTTTATCCACACTTACACAAGCCCTTTGCTAGGTGTGCCCTTGCAAAGTTTGCATCAGACAACTTTGTGTAAAACCACTACTGACCTTTTTTGCTGTATCCATTTAGTTCTCTCTTCTTTCTGCAGCCCCCAAACAATGGATTGTCTCCTTTCTGATTTCTGTCATTTGACCTTGTTTTTGATAAATGTCCTATCTGTTAATGAGATCTCCTCATCGACTGGGAGGAGAGAAAATGAGGCACGTGAAAGTGTGTCTGGGAGACTGCAAATCCCTCTTTGTTTAGGGGCATTCATATACTTTTACTGAGAGCTGATTTCTTGGGGCTGGGTGGGGTGGGGAGGGAGTTTGTGCTTTTTTGGTCTGGATAAGGCTTTTTATTTTTGCACTAAGTATGACTGCACTGCACTGCATTGCACTACTGAATTGTATTTACATGTGGTGGGATCGGAAGGGGCCAATTAAGCAGGAAGGGAGAAGAAAAAGGGATAGGCACAGAAAACAGGATGTACCATAAACCTGACCAGGTTGAAAGACAAGTGGGGTTACCTTTATTTTAAGCAACTAGTCAGACACTGAGACAGCTGTATTGGATACCTTCTGTTAAAATAAACAAATAAAGCACTATGATAGAAACTGAAGAGGCATCACAAGTTTCTGGATGCTACAGATCTTTTCTCCCCTTTTTGTAGAGAGTATTCTTTGGGGCTGTGAGAAAGTTAAGAGAACTGCTCATTGTGTAAACCAGCATAAGGCTTCACCTTAAAGACACCAATTCCTAGTTCCGATGTCAGTACTTGCATTGTTGGGTAGAATCTCTTCCAGAGGTTTGACTACGATTAGCATCCCTTCAGTAAAAGCAGGATCTCTCAGCTCAAGAAGTGAAGTCAGAAAGCAGACTTACCAAAAGGGAAGGTCACTGAAATAAAGCACGTCTTTCCGAGGCTGTTATGGGAACAGTGCAATAAACAGTCATCCTGAACACTCAAGTACAGGTGTTCCAGTCAAGCCTTTGGGGTAGAGGAAGCAGGAGGGACATTGGGCAAGAAAGGGTGGCGTGGAATTCAGTACATACAGAAATATTCCTGCTTAGGCAAAGGTGCTGTCTAGCATTTTAAGTTCTTCTCTCTGATTTCTCTCCTTAAACAGATATTCTAGCATTGTGAAGGCTTTCAGCCGGAACCAAATGGAATGCTAAGTTGGAAAATATTTTTACAGTCAAGATGCATGTTGGCTTATGCCTTGGTCATTAATTTTGTAACAAGCATTCTATGAGAAAAACAGTAGCAATGTGCAGCAAGATCCGTGTCTGCTGTAGCTCTTTGTGATCTATAAACTCTCAAAAGTTTGAGTCTCTTCAGTAAGACTGTAATCGCAACTTTAGCCAGATGGTAAAACAGGATCCTGAAAAATGCTCTGTAGAGAAACTGGGAGAAGAATGTAAAACGTGAGTGCATCTGCTTTGGTCCTGTAGTGGAGGGGTCGCCTGTCTAATGTTCCACAGGAGTTTCATGGACAAAAAAGGGGAGGTACTCATCTAATTGCTAAGAAAAGGCTAGAGTAATTGGGGGACTAGAAATCTATTTATGCCCTGAATTTCAGCTTAGATTTGAAACTAAGATATTTTGGCTTCATTAGTACCATGGGCAGTACAGGCCTTTCACAGAGAGCACAATGCAAAGCAGATTGCTGCTGATCAGTCTCTCGGGCTGCCTCATTTGACAAAAGTGTCAAGAACTAGAGAAGGAGTGGTGTACAAGAGGCAGGTGTTGGGTGGGAAGGAACAAGTCTGTCTGGAACCAGGAGAGACTTTGGAGTTAAAGATGTGTTTTTCTGGTGAGCTTTGAGATTTCCACTCTTAGATTTCAGCCATCCTGGCTTGAAAGGACTGGAAGAGAAGAACTGGAGATATGCCCTGATGTACTGTTAGATTAACTACTGAAAGACTCTTCCCTTGAAAGTAAACGTGACAATGGAACATGCAGTCTGTTTCTTTGCCATCTGCAGGAGCCCTCTAAGATGAAAACCACTGGAAGGTCAACTTCCAGTAATGAGTCAGTGGATGCCCAACAAAAGCACAGTTCATTTGAGAGCCTGCATAATACAGAGGCAGGAGAGCACCTTTATTTTGTAAAGTGGTATTTGCTTCCATAAGAGTAGTGACAGCTACAGAGTTGTGAGATGGGAGGAAATGAAGTCTGTCTGCTGAAGTTAATTCACGTAATGAGCCAATACTCCTGTTTTTTGCTTAGGTGAGTTTTTCTTTGTTTCCTTGTTTAAGGCAGCTGCATATATTGCTACTGTCAGAGTAGATTTGCATTGTCAAAGAGGAGTAGTGGACTGCTCCAGAAAAAAAAGTGAAGCTGAGGGTTTATTGAGCCTGCTGTGTCCAGAGTGCCTTTCCTGCTGTGGTAAAATAAAGAACTTCTGTAGGTTGAGCTGTTCCGGCTGACTGATTGCTGCATATTCCTCCCTTGTGGTGTGACCTGATGGCAACCATATTTGGACAAGGAGAGGAACACTGCATGTTTGCAATGCTGTGATAAGATGCCATTTGCACTAGTTTTTTAAAAGTACTGCAACCTGAAGAAGTGGGCTTTGAGCCATGCTCCAAATCTGGGTTTGAATGCAGCCTGTTTAAACCTGATTCCAGCTGACTCAGTTTCAACAGAACTGTCTAGTTCATGTAAACAGGAACCAAACCATTTTTTAAAAGCCAAATTCCAGCTTATGTTCCCACTTGGTTGCAGTGCTCAGCCACACCAGTTCCTGGGCATAAGTGTGATTGTATAGTTTCTATGGCTTTTAAATACGTTGTTCCTTTTTACATGGTCAGTTTGAAACTAGTTTAACTGGAACTACATTTAAATATAGCACAAACTCTTTTCTTTTTTTCAGCATGGTACTATAGCCCCATGTAGACAGTGCTTGACTGAAAACCCAAGGATAACTTGAGGTTTATTTTAAGAAACCAAAACATATGTTGCTGACTAGAGACGCCGCATAACTTAATGCCCTATTTTTTCTCCAGATGGAGAAACACTAACTTCCATAATTCTCCTCCATTTGTCATCCTGCTTCATTGTTGCACCTTTTCTCTTGAATGAAAATCCCTTTGGCCAGTGGGCTAGATCCAAAACAGAACTTCCTCGTACTGCTTGATCATTTTGTTTCTGTACGTTCCTTTCCTCAACGTTGACAAGCACTACTGAGGATCAGCTTGAGTTTTTGCTGGGACTATGGCATAGTTATGGTTCAAGAAAATGCTAGCGGTATTTTCAACATTATAGTAATTTCAGAGCTTACCCTTGAGGAAAATGTTATGTTTCAGAAGTTCCACAGAAAAAAGAAAATGCCAGGAATCACGATGGAGCTTCAGTCACAGTGCGGTAGCCAAGTTTGTAGGGAATGCATTTCTGGCGGCCGGTGATACTGACATTTACAAAGGCAAATCAAAAGCAGCAGAGAATGTATGCTTCCTCATCCCTACTGAACTAAGAGAATTTATACTAACAGAATGATCCCAGGGTAACCTGTCAGTGTTCATGACTTTTCCCCTAATGGAGGAGGCTAAGCAGCTGTCACATCACCTTACACAGTCTGAGTTCGCTTCAAAACTGCTCCCCAATGACCTGCCAGCCAGATGCCTTCTCTCATTGATCCTAGTATCCCACTGGCTGAGGATTTGTCACATCAGCCAAGGTGATCAAGAGTACACTTGGCCTCAGCTAGGAGCCTTTTATCTTTTCTTTTCCGTTTGGTTTTCCGTCGAACCAGGTGTGCATTTAGTAGTGAAGTAGATGTCAGGTTAGCTGTTGCTCCAGATGACAGGAATGGTGAAGCCACATGGCAACTGAGCTACTGTTGTCCTCAAGGACATTGGTAAAGGCAAAAGACCAGGCTCTGGTTGGTGGTGTAGTTGTAAACCTACAGCTTCTGCTGCTTGCCCCTCCAAACTTGTTACGGTCAACTATGCTGTTGCCCTCGAATATGCTTTGTGTGTGAAAAACTGAATGCGGTTGTTCTGTTGTCTGTCTTCTTTCTTCTGCATCATGGATGTGGCACCAACTTACTCTCACAACAAGCTTGAGTTTTGTTTTGCTGTTGTTATTAACATGTAATTCTACTGTAGACCAAAAAATATGAAAAGGAAAAAAAATCAGTTTCAAAGCATAAAAGACCAGTGAGTGAAAGGTGAAAAATTTAGGAAGTGAAGGTGTGAGAGAAGCAGTGGTTAACTGTGTTAAGTTAGAAATCTCAGAATAGCCTTACGTATTTCTTAACCAATGCTTACCAATCATCCAGTAGTGGTGTTAGATAGCTTTCTTGGCTCATTCATACCTGTATCCTAATTTTTTTTTTTTTTTAATTTTTGTTTCTTTGGTATTGCTGTTGCACATCATGTTGTCTTTTATAATGCCTGATTTTTATTGTATTGTACTTTATAGGTCTGTTTTGGTGTTGTTTCCTTTTGAAGGATGGGAAAAGTAATGTTTCCTTTTTGTTTTGAATTTTTGAGAAAAAAATGCACTGGAAGTAAACACAAACACATTTTGCCATTTGAAAAAAGGAAAACACACAGCCAAGCAGTGGAAAAGGCTAAGAAAAAGCTCCCCTCTTCCTTCTTGTTATGGAAGCATCCTTTAAAAGATATGCTAGGAAAAAAAAAATCTCAAGCAGAAGAAGAGAGAAGCCTCTTTGATCCTAGCTCTGCAGTCTGGAGTATTCTAGCACAGTGTTCTGCAGGGTTGGGCTCCCACATGGCCAACAGGCATAAAATCCAGAACCATATGGGGCAAATTCATCCCTGGTGCAAGCAGATGTAATTGCAATCACATCAAAGGAAGTCAAAGGAGGTACATAGAGGATGGATTTAGCCACATGCGTGCAAGAAACAGCTGCCTTCCCCATAGTACCCAAGTCCCCACTGCTAGACTTTATTGCTGTCAAAACAGTTGGTCTTTTGGCTGTGTTAATTGCATAATATCCCGTGAACATTGTTCAAGGTAGGCAAAACACTTTCCCACTGAATAAATCAGCTCTGGATGCACCTTGGTGTGACACTTTTTGCCTACCAGCTTTCAGCTGTTACCCACTCCCAGCCGTGAACTGATGCGATCTATCTCTGGCTTGCCTTTGCCAGAAAAATGGACTTGACTATTAAGCATAGTAAAACTTTTTCATATTTAACTACTATGATCCAGAAATGGCCCTTGCACTTTTAAGGCATATGGAAACATCCTCTCTGTCTTTCAAAATGGAAAGAGTTCTTTGCAAGTGAAACACCACGCGCGCACACATCCACGTGCGATCCCTGGGCTCCTGACCCCAAATTCTTCCCGGATCTTTCCATGCCGGGCAGTGTCCTGTCTCCATAGTGCCTGGTCATTTGAGTACAGCGGGGCAGAGACTCGTGTTGAAATGAATGCAAAAAGCATACATTTTAAAAGACAGATGATTTTCCTGTTATGCCAGCATCTTCGAATCCCCATATCAGCTGATGGGTTTCCCTAACCTGATGACTTTCAATCAGTTGTTGAAACATTGGCTTTCTCTGTTTTGTTTTCTAAGGAGGGAATGTGGGGTGGGGAGAGTAATGAGGTGTTGTTTGTAACTTCACAGTCCTGATAGTTGGTTTTTATCTTCCATATTTTATGCAAAAACAGACATTATAAGTCAATAAATAATTGTGCCCTAGGTTGAAAGTTAAGTGTTCAGGAAAGGAAAAAAAATGGTTGGCATTTTTCTACATTTTTGTGAAGACTCTTTTGGAAAGGAAGGGTACATATTTTTGTTGTGTAGTATTTTCTATTTTTGAATGCATTTTCTTGGTACAAGACTGTTTTGTGGAATTTTTTTTCTTTTTGGTGAACACATTATTTAAAAAAAAAAAAAAAAAAGAAAAGAAGAAAAAACTAATTGAAAAGTTTGCCCTTAAGGATATGCTGCAGTTTTGAGGTTTAACATTAAAAAAAACCATCCAAGGCGCGTGTTGAAAGTTGGGGAATTGTATTGTTGGGAGTTTTTTTGTAATTGTTACAAGAAGAAGTTTGTAGCCACTGCTGTTTATTTTGTTTCAGATGAGTAAGTAAAGGGATTGTTCTTGTGTTATTCTTTTTTAAAAAAAAAAGTTATTTATGAAATGTCACAAACACTGGACTGTGAGTTTGTAGGGAAGCATTTTACCACCCTGTGTCTTCATAGAGCTGTTGGTGATCCTACTTCTCATTACTCTGCCTTATGATTTCCTGAGCAAATTTGAAGGGGATGGCAGGAGGAGGAGAGAGAAACTGACTGCATTTTTGAGTCAGAGACTTGGGGGGAAATTAGGAAACAGTGGTTTGGAATTCTGAAGCTGGACCATCAGCTCTACTCCTTCTCCCATCTACCACAGGAATGAGAAAGGCTTGCAGTCACTGGAGGAGACAGAAAACGTACGGTACCTGGACGTGGCAGCGTGCAAGGGGAAAGTGACTGAGAGACGCGATGCTCATAATGACCTCTGTAAATGTCATCCGTTTCTCAGTCAACAGCTCCCTTGGTTTGCCCTCATCCTGCCAGTGGCTTTTGTGAACAACTCGCCAACCCCATTGAAACCATGAGGTTGGTTTGCACTTTCCATCACTGATCAAGCCTTTCTGAGCACCCCAGCAGTGGGAGTGACCAGCGGGGAGCGCTACTCAGTTTGATCACTGGTCTGGAATTGAGGAGGAGTAGAGGCTGAGGGTGACCAAAGAGGTGTGCCATGTTCTCAATGTTTGAAGAACAGGCTTAAAAGACTAAAGCAGTGCTCCAGGTATTCATGGGACTGGAGAAAAGGGAAGGAGGAAGACACCAACAGTCATAACAAAAACTGGAGATATGTAACTGGGCTACATTTGAGACCAACCAGACTCTTTTCCTTCCTGGACAATAATGCAGCCAAATCTTGAGACTGTCAAGCAGACAGAAAAGCTGAATGTGGCCTTCATTTCTCCTGCCTTTCCTTTTTATTCTCCCGCTTCCTTTGCCCTGAGATTTCTTCTCAGTGAGCACCCGCTCCACTGAGCACTTTGCCCTCCACCTAAACTGCCCTTGCTTTCAAAATGTGGGTTCAGTCAGGACTGAGTAAAATCATGTGCCTTCTTTTTCCCCTTTTGTAATTATACCAGCCTCCTCCCCTTCTCCAACTTACATGTGAGAGACAACAGGAGGAGGCTCTTTAGAAGTGCTACTTGTCTTTAGGTGTCCAGCAAAACAATAAGGTGGTGGTGAGAGGAAGGGGAGCAGGGAGATACTATTAGCTCCTTTCCCTTTCCACACGTAGCAGGTCTTCCCAAGGAGACACCCTCTACCACCACCTCCTCAGACGCTTCTCTCTCCTACAGTGCAGCCGTAGTGAGCATGTGGTGGCTCTTCTCTCCCATTTCTATCCTAGCTTTGTGAAGCACTCACTCAATTTCAAATCATGCCGTTTTCAACCAGTCACATTGACAAGACAAATGCAGTTTGTGGCCTTATCAAGATGACTTAAACCACTAAAAGAAAAAAAGGCAACTCATTTCCTGCCCAAGGTTTGTGTCACTTCTAAAAACCCAGTCCATAGCAGTTTAGACTCCTTTAATCTCAGTCCATTTTGATGATGGTGGCTAAAGTGACTAGCCTAGAGCTTAAATGCTGGACCGTCTGGTCTCATGTTTTCTTTGCTATTACCCCTACTGTCTGCTTGCTTTTCTCATTTTCAACTATACTCTGCTTTATGAGGCAGCCCTAGCCTTTGGTGAAAGGTGAGAAGAGCCAGTGGGATCCTGGCACAGGGAAGGGAAGGTAGTTCATGGACATTATAGCAGGAGAAGGATACACTAGCTGCCACAGCAAATGCACATTAGGATGGGCTGACTGCAGTGTTTTTAGGGCAAATGAACCCCACCCAGTTTCTGGAATATCGCTTGTTCCCAGGTCAGAACCATGGAGAGAAAAGAGCACGTTGGCACAATGGAAAAGCAGCCTGCAATCCACAGCTGCTCATGGGCAAAGACAGGGACCCAACTGCCACCCAGCTTCTCTGCACACTTGCCCACTGCACAGACAATGTCCCTGACTCCACGGAGAAGCCAAATTTGCTGGAGAAGCTTTTCTGATTGTAAGAATCAGTGCAAAGCAGCCCCTGAGAGGTGTCTGTCTGTCCGGCAGGCAAGCGCAAGGGTGGGCGCCCATCTGTGCTATTTCCCTGCAGAGCAAGAAGCTCCACACAGGCTTTCCTGGAGCATGCCCTTTCAGAAATCCACCCATAAAACCTCTAGCACCTGGGTGGTGGAATGAAAAACCCCTCAATTGCTTCCATAAATGATCCAGTAAATGAAAACGTTGTGGATGGGGGATTGGAAGTTTATTTTTTTATGCTCGGCTCTAAAGCCTGGGAGGAGCAACATGGGAATGTAGTTATTCCCCCTCTCCCAATTAAAAAGTCTGCATGTGTGCACATACATACAAGAGAAAGGGTGCAATTCTACCCATCCTCGGTGCTGATGGACTTTAAACATTTGTCCAAGGCCTACTTTTGACACATATAGAGAACGTAATAATAGACTCTTATCACATGCAATATTTCCCCCCAGAAAAGGGAAGGAGGGAGAGGAGAGCAGTGTGGGCAGTCGGGATTATTAGGGTTGAATTATTTTGCGTCTTCTGTAAAACTGTAATTTTAACAGTGCCTTATTCCTAATAGATGCTGGCACTTGGGACACACACGATAAAAGACTGAACTAGGGAGAGTCAGATGGGTACATCCATAAGACAGAGGTCATTAATCATTGTAAAGGAAGCTGTATTGGGAATGACACAGCTGTGTCAGAATTGGAAACAGTTCAAATATTCAACCTCTAGAGCAATTTCCCTTCCACCACCTCCTGCCTTCCCTCCTTGCCAATGGTGCTGCCCAAGAATAGCTGCCTACACTGAGGCCTGTCACTGCCCCATTTGCTTTTGGCGTTGTCAAGTCCAAGGAGTTTAGCATGCTCATGCTTTCCACTGCAATCATGTTTTCCATGGGGTATGTGAATGCCAGTTATTTTGCTTTAAATGCACTTTAAAAAAAAAGAAATCAAATCAAAGCTCCAGACTGTTTCAAATACATAGGGGAAGACAGTGCATATGTGTTTGAACCCAGTTGACTTTATCTCCAGTTCCAATGTGCTCCATGCAGTGTGTATGTATAGAACAATGTGTATGCATACAAACACACACGTCAACCTTAAATATCAGCAGACTAACCTTTCTCCTTAAGCTCATGAAACCAGATGCTACACAAACACAGCAGCAGCAGAGGAATTATGGTTGGGCTCTTGAAACAGATCACAAAAAATAAAAACAACTACTTGGTCCTTTCTGTACATTCATTAATTACAGAAGGAATTGGGTTGTAACCAGAATAAAAAGGAACGGTGCTAAATGAATGAATGGGCAAAAAAAAAGAAATAAAAACAAAAACCCAGCCCAATAACACAGTTTGACTTTTATGCTAATTCTCATATTGGGTTGGTTTGTTACTTTTTTTTTGGTTTATATGAAAATAAAATTGCATCTAAACTAATCTATCACAAAGATAATAAAAAACCAACAAAGCAAGCAAACAAAAATGCATCCTGCCCTGAGGAAGCGCTTATTTATGGAGGATGTTAGAAATCTCAAAACTCTCGGCCTTGCTCTCACGTACCACATGCTCAATCAGTCCTTTTTTTAAAATGTCTGAAACTGAAAAAAAAAGAAAAAAAAAAAAAAAAAAAAAAAGAAAAAAAACTTTTTGAAGCACCTTATGTGGCTTCCCATTCCAGGAGTGGGAGCTGCCTTTTTTTCTTTGAGCACCTTACTGATGTGTTAATGCTATCTGCTGTCTTTTTGTTCCCCGTGGGCCAAGTGGCTGCTGTGAGCACGGGCAGGGGCATGCGGGGGCCGAGGTGCTGCAGAACACTGCACGGGCACACCCGGGCGCATCCATCCGCATTCCCATTCCTCGCAGGGCTGGCTGGGACCCAGGCGGAAATTTCTCCATTGGTCTTTCCTCTGTTGCATGGCTGGGAGCTAAATGGTGGAGGGGAGAGCAGACGCTCTTGTAAAAAATAAAAATTGGACATTTTCTTCTTGGGGCCAAAGGAATTCCTAGCAGTCAGTGGATGCCGAGTGAATGGGAAACTGCACCCAGGCCTAAATCCTAAAGTCTTTATGCAGGCAACCAGTGACGGTGACCTCTTGCCAACGTGGAGACTTCAGGATTTGGCCGCAGCTGGCAGAGGTCCCGCGCAGGACATGGATCCCTGCAGGCCCCACACGCGGCCCTGGCCGCTCGTGCGATGAGACAGCCACCCACCCGCACAGCCCTGCACGCACCGCTGTGCACACACACACGCACCCCACAGCTGTACAGGCATCTCTCCAGAAACACGGTTTGTGACGATGTGAAGAGCAGGTCGAAAGTTTTGAGGGGTTAAGTTCCTTTTTTTCTCTCATTATACTCTGTAAATGGTATGTCAGTTATCAAAAACAAGCAAATAGAAAATTGTTAAAAAAAAAAAAAACCTTGCATACGCCTTTTCTATCAAGTGCTTTAAAATATAGAATAAATACACACATCCTGCCAGTTTTTTCTTACAGTGAGAGTATCCTTACCTGCCATTTAATATTAGCCTCGTATTTTTCTCACGTATATTTACCTGTGACTTGTATTTGTTATTTAAAACAGGAAAAAAAAATAAAAAAAGAAAATTAACTGTAGCGCTTCATTATACTATATTATTATTATTATTATTGTGACATTTTGAAATACTGTGAAGTTTTATCTCTTGCATATACTTTATACGGAAGTATTACGCCTTAAAAAAATACGGAAATAAATTTTACAAGGTTTCTGTTTTGTGTGGAAGAGTAATTGATGTTGCTAAGAATGATGTTTGTTTTTTTGTTTTTTTTTTTAATGTTACCAGCACTTTTTTTGTAAGTTTCACTTTCTGAGGTATTGTACAAGTTCACACTGTTTGTGAAGTTTGAATATGAAGGAATAATTAAAAAAAAAAAAAAGACAAAAGAATGTGGCAGGTGTCTTTGTGTGTTTCTTTGTCTGTGGAGAGCATGGAAGATGGATGGCAAGTGTCCTGTGGACCTCTCTTAGCTCTGATGGGGTGTGACAGGAGTCCTGCTGGCGGCTGTCTGCAGGATCAGCCACAAACATTGCCATGGGATCATTGTAAAGTCTGAACAGCAACAGGAGTTGATGTTGGGGCCACATGCCTGACAGTCTGGGGTACTGGTGTCTGAGATACTGCTCAGAGATAAAATTAGAGACTTACCATTCTTCTAATTTTAAGGAACTCTGCGCCTAGTCTATGAAAGCAGGACATTTCACTTGCTCAGCCCTTGCCAGCCCCCTCCAAATACCAGAAATGTATTCTGCTGGTCAGTTCAGGCCCTGAAAGAGCAGAGTGCTCCTTGGGAATAGTGGGATCCACAATCACTCTGAGGGGTCTCATTTCCCCTGGATTTCCATTTCTTGACAATGACTAGTCCTCCAGTTTCAATATTTTTCTTCCCTCTATAATTGCAGCAAGTGCATTTTAAAAAACTTACAGCAAAAGTGATGTGTGATATGAAAACCAGGGCACAGACACTGCCAAGCTTGGGCTGCTGAGGCTGAGAATTAGTACTGTTGCACAAACCTGAACTGAAAATGCAGCTGAGCTCCTGCTCACTTCCCAAACACTGCTCCCACTTAACCAAAATCATGTTGGACTCAGAAAAGCCCCTAATTTTGTTTCCGGGTCATGTCCTACAGTTAGGTTTACTTTAGGATAACCAGCTTTGTGCTTGCAGCAGAGTGAGACCCCTGAGATGAGACCACAGTACCCTCTCTTAGCTCTTTCTCCTTGTGTAAATTAGGACCATATTTGGCCTTTTTGTTTCCTGCTGCATGCATAGCATGCAAAACAATTACCTTATTCTTTCTCCATAATGTGATGAAGGACAACTATCCCCACAGTCCTCTGACCCATGAGTGTTAGAAGGGAAAGGATCCTTCCCCCTGGGAGAAACCATGTTGGATAAACTGTTCCATGAACAGCTACACGGGAAGTTTTAGCATGGAACTAAAACCCTGTTTGTCAGCCCCTAATAGCAGAAATGCCAAGCTATCACGTCGAACTCCTCACGCCTCCCTCTGAGTCACGAGGGCAAATCCACAGAAATCAACTCTGGGTGCTGAGGTTTGCTGGGCCACAGGTGTCACAAGGCACAGCCTTCCCAGGCATGTCCCCTGTGTGTCCCTGGCAGTGACCACCCTGAGACATCAAGAACCTGGGCTCGGTCCTAGCTGAGCTCTTAGCTGAGACCTTGCTGTCACCTTCATTTGTGACAGAGCTGGGAGGAGCCAGAGAGGCCCAGGTACAAGTCATGGCAGGAACAACAGGGTTGATCTCACGTTCACACACTGTCCTCTCTCAGCCTCACCCTCCTCTCTGTTCACCACACCAGCCCATTTTTGTTGCAGTGTTCCCACTACTGACTAGTACCAGAGTTGCAGTGAGTTTGGAAGATGGGCTGGTATGACCCAACCAAGGGTCTCACTATCTCAGGAGGAGGTTTGGGATGGGAACTCAGTGGAGGAGTAAGAAGGAAATGGAACAGAGGTGATGTGGGATGTGCCTCTATACCAACCCCATAGGCTGGAGTGCTCCTTAGTGAAGAAGCTCCTACAAGAAACCTGTCACCACTCAAGGAAGAAATAAATTCTCCCAAACTGTACCCTCACATTTGGTCTGTGGGGGAAGAGGTTCGTCCCCTGTGGTTTCTCAATGGGCCAGGGTCAATGCAGCTGTAGGATATTCCAGCACACTTAGACACAAAAGATAAGCCTAAAGTGAGAATCCTGACATAAGCCTCTCCTCCGAACCACACCTGTAGTAGCTGGGAGTGGGAAAACTGGGAAAATGCCTAGAAATCAGCTTCTGGGGAGCCACTGCATGTCCTCAGGAAATACTTAAAAAGATGCAGAACATCTCACATGGACACTCATGGGTGTGCACATGCAGACATTCATTTCTACTGTCATAGAGAGGTTTCCCCAGGGGACCCTGAGTCATGGCCTCAGCTCAGCCCTCTTGGGGACTTGGACCTCACACTCCGCATTGTATCTGAAGACGCAGCTAAACACAGAAGCACAAAATTAGGGTGGGTTCAATACCCTCCTTCAGAGTTGCTAAAGCCGGAAACTTACGGCCAGGAGACATTTGTTTCGGTTTGAAATGCTGAACCGAGAGCCTGCTGGCAGGGAGGTGCTCCAGCTGCCTGCCAAGAGCTGAGATGGCAAGGTGTCACCCCAGGGAGAGCAGCCGTGACTTGGGTGTGTTCAACCTGGGTCTGGGCTGGTTCCTTGGCCCAGCCTGGGGTGCTGGGTGTGCACCAGTTGTCCCCCAGAATGGTAAGAGCCATGTGGCTGCACAGTCCCCTCACGTCACCATGCACTTCACTCAGTCAGAGGCAGGTGGCAAATATCAGTGAGCCGTATCTTCTTGAGTTATTTCATGATTATAATAATCACAGATGGGCTGGGCCATGGCCAGAGCTCTCCCTTACCTGCTGGAATGAAATAGCAGCCTGAATCTACCAGCAGTGCATGTACTCCCTCTCCAGACTGCAAGACTGTCAAAGGAAGTGCAAGATTGCTTTCCCAAGCTAAACACGGTCCCAAGAGTACTCCTTGCAGGCCTTTCCCCCAACCCTCAGGCTCCCTGCAGCCATGGAACTGGGCAGTGGATGTTGTTTGCAGTGGTAGCCTCCATTTTTAGCACCTCAATTCCCTTCATGTGCCTGGCACCAGACATGGCTTGACAGCGCAAGTCACCAGCAGGCCCCTCCATCCAGGCCTGTATGCCCAGACACACAACAAAAGGGATGTGTGGCTCAGTGTGTGATATGCAAGGGCTGTACATCCAGCCATGTGATAAGGCAGGGGCCACAACAGCAAAGAACCCCCTCCAGAGTCACCCTAACCAGCCAACAGCCTTTCCCAGCCCACCAGCAGAGAGGTGAGGCTGCACTGCCAGCTGGCAGAGAGGGCTGAGCTCTGTCAAGATCAGTCGTAAGTTGCTGTTGTTGTTTTTTTCCTCAAGACTCTTCACTGCAAGAGTCAGCAGCTAAATTGCCCACGCAGGAAAAAGAATAATCCTATTGATGTACAATTGTTTACAGCAGAAAGAAAGACATGCAAGATCCATACCTGGAGATTTGTGGCTCAGTGCTCAGGCTACAGCACCACTCCCAAATCAGGATTTTCAGGAATGCATATTTTAAGCTTCACACTTGCATATCTCAGAGTACGGAAAACGGAACATCATTTTTTTAAAAAATGAACAGGAAACTCAAAAGTTTTTTTGAGCCAACATTCTCACAGAACTAGAAATGCCTCCTTGTGCCAAAACAAGGATGTATAATCCCCACAGGAAAATGTAGAAAGTTCAAGTAATTTTTATCAAACCTGCAACTTTTGTTAAGTGCTGATAAAAAAATTAAATTAAATTACAGTCAAATTTCATTAAAAATAGATTGTTTTTTTCAGAAGGGTTGCAGTCCTAATGTTCCCAGTGGATACCCATGGGATGTAGAACAGTTGCAAACAGTGGGGCCCACACAGATTTATGAAGTGCTGCAAGGCCAGGTCCATAGGGGCAATTCAGTGACTATACCATAGCTCTGTTTCAAAGGAGGCAAAACATCTGTACAGCTTCTCAGAGCTGAGCTCCAACCCCTTTTGAAAGTGGGATGTAGCTGCTTTTGCCTTGCTTGTCATTGCTTTCCTGCAATTTCCCTTGGCTGACCTATTCACTGGTGGGTCTGTGCACTGAAACCCAAGTCTGAAGCACAACAGGAGAACGAGATATCGTTTCACCAAAGGAACAAAAAATGTGATTTCCTTCAGGAGACACAGGAAGATGCCCTTTCACAACTCTGTGGCAAGACAGAAATACTGCCATCAGTGCCCCCACTGCACATCTTTTTGAGGATCAGAGATATTCCCTGTGGCCCTGGTGAAGTGGGGCTAACTATGCTTAAAGGCCTTGGCATAGGTGCTTCCTTTAGCAATGATCATTATCCTCCTCATCATCATCATCATCAATGACAACTCTGCAACTCTCATACAAACCCTGTGCAATGTATCTTGCAGACCAAGTCATTGTATAAGAAGGGAGGGAAGACATAAATACCATTAATCCAAGGAATTAAAACTGTCTGTAGAAACTCAGCTGCACCAAAAAAGCTCTCTGTGCCTACAAACCAGCAGACAAGGGTCTCCTTACCCACATCCACCCCAGTATAGGCTTCAAACTCAGACGTCGGTGGAGAAAAGTACTCAGCTCACATGGCCCCCTCAGTGGTAGCCCTTGTGCCATTAGAAAATTGTAGGCAACAACAATTAACACTGCTTTCACCCAGGGACTGTCCTTGTAGCACAGCACTGATGAACCTCTCTCCAAAGCATGGCTGAGCCTTTCCCCGGTTTTAAATTCCCTGGCTGTTTCACAGGGATTTCACGCCGGGCTTTCCTGCCCAAGCCAGAAGAAATGCACGATAACAGCACTGGCAGCACTGCTGACCACAGTCCCATCTCTCTCATCTCGTCTCATTAAAATAAGCAAGCGAAGAAGAATCCTGCTATTCAGACAAATTCTATTTTCCATATAGCCACATTGTCCATCATCAATTAGCCTGATGAATGAGGCAGAGCCAGCTGTCTGGAAAAGACTAAAAACAAAGCAATCAAAGGAAAGAAAGAAAACAAACAAACAATGAAACAACAGGAGCCAAACTTCCCCAGACAACAGCACAACCTTCCTTTTTTTTCTTGCATGATTTTGGAGGCCTGTAGCATTAAGAGAAGCACTGAGTGATAAAAGCATCTTGCCCCCACTGCAGATGAATGGCAGCGTTTCAGACAAACCCCAGGATTTCTCATTCCCTGTCTGAACCCCAAGAAAGCCATCATAACCCAGCACACCCCTAGGACCGTACCTGGAACAGCAAGCATGAAGGTGCTGGTCACACACCAGCACAGCCCCCTTGGCAGGAGTAGCCAGGCCATGCTGCCACCAAGCCATGAAAGCAACAAGTGACAGCTCTCACAATTCCCACTCCAGCAGATATTGCTATTACAGAGAGAATTTAGGAAATTATTTTAAAAGCTGTTCTCTGAAATAAGCATAAACAAGCATGCCAGTGACCTGCAGTCAGCTGTATCTCTCTGCAAATGCATTTCTAGTCCCCAGTGTAGCAGTCACAGGGAGGGAGACAACCCCTCCTGTATCCCCTGTGGTGGAAATAAGCCATAGGGAGACCACTCTGATGTTTTGCTGAGGAAGGAAGAGTGGAGAAGCATCTGCAAGCTCATGGCTTTAGTGATGATGGGAGGAAGTCTCTCAGCCCAGCAGATCCTCACCCTCTGAAATTTATGACCTGCACACCCCATGTCACAAAGCTCTGGGCTTTGTGGCACCTCTATGCCCACCCCAGCTCCCCACAGAGAGCAGCTCACAGGACCTCAGCCTGCCCCAGAGATTTGGGCAGCAGTTGCTTTACCTTTGCCTGAGTCCTGGCCTTAAGCAAGCTGGCAAGGCACCTCTAAAGTTTGCAGCTAGTTGTGTTTTCTTGGGTCTTGAAATTCCCTCAAAGCCTCACAGAAGGAAAGTTGTTAGCACGTCTCTGCTAAGTCAGTCACACAGCTGAGCTCTGAACGCTTGTGGCAGCCCTGCCCAAGGCCTGTCAAAGGTGCTTTGAGTCCTGCCTGGAGAGGCTTGCTCCAGGCTGCCCAAGGGCAGCTTTTCCAAGCTTTCAGAAAGTGACCACTGCCTTGCAGGATGGGCTTGCCAGGTGCCAGTTCTCCAACATCAATCAAATTATATTTTTCCTTCACTCCGATTCTCAATCTACATCTCATCTGATGCATTCACCCCATCATGCTGCCGAACAAGCTGCAGGACAGGAGCCTGGGCAAAGCCTGGCTTGTTTTGGGATATCCAGGCACAGCCATGACAGGGGCTCCTTTGGTCCTGACAGCAAATGCAGCTTGTGCTGCTTGCACCACTCACCACCTCCTTCCCCAGACTTAACAGCGCACCAAAACTTCACCTGCTCTTAATTTTTTATCTCTTGCCTGCACAAGCTCCTTTTAAAGCCAGACAAGTCTTGCCTCCGAGGGGATTTACAATCCAGCACACTGAGGTCAATAGCTTGACTTCAGAGCTGCTTTTGGCTTCCAGGACGCTCCATGGCCTTCACAAGCTGTGGTGTGACGGCTCGGGGCTGAGGTCTCCCGAGTGCCCCTTGGCTCAGAACTGCATTAGCAACCTGAGCTGACCATAAATACAAGCTGCTGAGTTTAAGAGCTCATGCACAAAAGGAACTTCAAGGCATTTAAATCCTGTTTCCTCTCCACGCTTCTCCTAGGTTTTAGATGACACCTACCTGAACCCATATATTTTCCCACCCACCCCTTTTCATCAGACCTTTCTTTGGTCCATTTTCAATCTGTTTTACATGGCTTTTGGGAAGATGTTTTAGTGACTGTGTTTCATCGCAGTGCCCAGGCTTATTTGGGTTTATGTCTTTGGACAGTCTCCAAAGGACTTCATTCAAGTGACTGAATTAGTAACCGTTAATAAAATGTATAAACAGCTGCTTAGGAGAAAATCAGATCATAAGCCCAAGTATTTTAACAAGGCCATTAGCCTGCAATTATATGTGAGACAGAAAAATGTTATGAAACCATCCTGCACCAGCCTGGGGTGATGTTTGAATAAACACCAAAGAAATTTAGGTGCTGGCATCCTCCTAAGTTCCTGGCACTGATGCTGGTACTGCAGAGCTGCTGCTCTTCTTGGTGCCCTCTGCACCTTCTCTCTCTTGAGTGTCAGGAGTTAGGGTGTTGACAGGAACCCAAGGGTGGCAAGGACACGTATGTCAGCTACACTCATGGTTCATAAGCCATGGACCCTGTGAGGCCTGATCTTGAAAGCATTTGTCTAAAAAACATGACTAAGTATGCTCTGGAGAGGACTCTTTGGGAAAGGCCACCAAGAAACGCCTCTCCTTTTGTACCTACTCTTGAACTATCCTCCAGCCAAAACAGCTGTAGACTTATAAGGCCCACCTATGGCAATGATCTTCGTTTGATGTGCACATTGAGCCCAGAGCTTTGATTCCCCAGTTGCCCCCGTGAGGTATGTGCTGGTTGGAGGTCTGGTAAGAGCCAGCAGCTTTCTCTTCTGTGGAGAGCTGTGAACTCTCAGGGCGAGAGCCTCCTGCACTCCCCTGGAGGTGAGATGCCTCCTGCAACCTACTTCTTGGTTACAGTGAGGAAAAGAGCCACTCCCCAGGTGCTTTGCCCCTCTATGGAGATAACCTGTGTCCCGTTGGCTGATCGAGTCCCATCCCACCCCCTGCCTTCCCCATAAAAGAACCCCCTGGGCTCGCCCTGAGTTAAGGGAGCTTTTGCTTCTGGCCCCCTTCGCAGGAACGGCTGAATAAAGCTACCTGTGGAATTCGCCACGCAAGGCTCCCTGTCTCTCTGTCCCCGGGTTCTGCCCAGGCGGCATCACACGAGCTGATTTCACAAAGAGCTGGATCACCAAGAGCTGAAATCACTTTGTAGCTAAAGCAGCTACACTCGCTGAAACCACCTATCGCTCGGGGGAAGTTGCAAAGGTCCCAGGAAAAGCCTTTCCCTCGTGGGACGCTTGCTCTAGGAAGGTTGCAACCCCGGATTGCCCTGCCCAGGGCAAGCCCCGAAAGCGACACTCTTCCAGCTAAAAACCCAACAGGGCAGCAGCAAAGTGCCATGAGCTCCAGCCTAAGGGGCAAGGTCCACCTTGAGCCTGCTGGTGTGGCAAAGTCCAGCCTCACATCCAGCCCCATCCCAGGCAGGACCAAAGCGCCAGCACCTCTTCCTGACTGCAACAGGAATGGGTCAGCAGCTGCTGCATGGCAGCTTAATCCCATTTTCCCCCTTTGGAGGAGCCTCTCCTGAACCTAGTATACATTTGATATCTTTATCAACTACATCTCCCGTGCTTTCTAAAAGTTCATGGGGAATTCTCCAAAGTAATGTCTCCCCTTTTCTGTCATTACAAATCCATGTCAGCAAATGACAGGAGACCACCCCTCACTCCTATGTGCCAAAGCTTGTATTTCCTTTACTGCAAATGTCCTTAGTGCTTGAAATAATTTAAACTTTCCCTCTAATATGTTGGCATACTTTCAGAATCTGTAGGGAAGCATACAGATTGCAAGAACTTTTATAGAAATATTTAGTATCCCAAGGAAGGCTTTGGCAAGGAATTAATTACTGAGGTTGGCCCACACTGACAAGCACTGACCCACTGAGACAAGAGCAGCTGGCAAGCAAGATGAGTAACAGCAGTTTAGTTTTCTCCAATCCCTCCCAGAATGAATACCAGTCTTGCACAGTGCTGCAATAAACTCTGGACATTTAAAAGTTTCATCGCCTTTTGTTTTACTGAAGGAACAGCTCATGTGAAACTTCCATTGCAGGGAAAATAAAAATGGAAAAAACTAAAAAAACCACCCAAGAAATAAAGCACTGGGGATACAGCCAGCCTTCTACTCTGGCACAGTGCAGGGACCTTGCAGAGCCCTGGTGTGACAATCCCAGGCTGGGCTGCAGGACAGCCCATGGCCTCCACCCCAGCTGTGCCCCAGGTCTCCTGCACAGCTGCAGAGCGATGGTGTGACAGCTGTGTCACTGGTGTGAAGGAGCTCTGGCCCCCTCCCAGAAGGCACCCTGGAACAAACTCAGACACGGGCATCTCTAATGAGGAACTGAGAAGATTCATGTTCTGCGTTGAAAGAGAAAAGGTTAGAAAAACAACTAGTTCTCTCACTGCGTTTGGTGGCTTGCCTGACTTTTTGGGATATATTTATAGTTAATTGATGTTGGCGCTTTTTTCTGCATATCTGAAAGTTTCCTTCCTTTGACTAACACGTTCATCCCATAAATGCAAAGCTCCTCAGTGCAAACACACCACAGCTAGTCCACATCTTGCTTGGAACAGTAACATAAGCACAAGGCAAGGGGGCAGGCACTGAGAAGCATTAAAATAATTTTGTGTTTCTCCTGTGCCAAAGGCAAAAACACACAGAACTAGCATTTTTACTTCCTTATTTCTGCCTTTTGGAGTGAAACTGTAATCACACCACTTCAGAGGAGGAACTGAATTGGACATGGGGCTTGGGCTTGGGGAACTAGATGATCTTTAAGGTCCCTTCCAACCATTCTATGATTTTATGACTGCCTAGGAGGGCTGGCTGATCTGCAGACTGCTGGGGAAAGTCAAGTAGACAAGTCTGTTGGATGAGCAGCACCTGAAATGCTCTTCAGGCATCTCAGAGGGGGCTGGTTCTGAAAGCACCAAAAAAGCTTGAAGTTATGTACAGCAGAGAACAACCACAGTGAAAGTTTGTGAGCAGCCAGACCAATGCAGGAACATGCCTTATGGCACGTGCTGGTTTTGACTGGGGCACAGTTAATTTTCTTCACAGTAGCTAGTATGGAGCTGTATCTTGGATTTGTGCTGGAAACAGTGTTGATAACACTGGGATGTTTAAATTATTGCTGAGCGGCTCTTACACAGAGTCAAGGCCTTTCCTGCCTCTCATACCACCCCACCAGTGAGTGGGTTGGGAAGGGACACAGCTGGGACAGCTGATCCCAGCTGACCACAGGGTTATTCCAGACCATATAGCATCGTGCTCAGCATATAAAGCCAGGGGATAAGGAAGGGGAGCCATTAGGAGTCATGGTGTTTGAAGCACACACCATAGAGCCATTGTCCTCAGGGTGGCTGAACCACTGCCCATCCATTGGACGTGATTAATTCATTCCTCGTTTTGCTTTGCTTGCATATGCAACATTTGCTTTACCTATTCAACTGTCTTTATCTCAACCCATGTGTTTTTTCTGTTTGCTGTTTTTTCTTCTGATTCTCTCCCCATTCCTTTGGGGGGAAGAGAGTGAATGGCTGTGTGGGGTTTAGTTGAGGCTAGGATTGAACCACAACACAGCAGTGAAGAAACACCCCTCACCATAATCCAGTGATAACCTCTTAAGAGCTGTGCATAGAGAGCCCATTCCTGAGAAAGCCTTTCTTCAAGGATATTCAGTGTCATTAATCTTCCCTCATATTAAGACAGCGAAATTAAAAGGGAAAACACTCAGTACTGACAAAGATTGTTTTTTAAACACCCTCATTATCCTGTGTGACTCACTGCTACACCGTTATCATTGCTACCAAGAAGTTAGATACTGATTTTTTAAAAAAAAACCACATGGTGTTTGTATGAGTCAGAAGACTGTAGACAGCTGTGTTAGACAGGGGAACCAATGCACGATACCTCTTTCTTTCCTTGGGGCATCGGTCATGAGCAGGATTATGAACCTCTTCTGTATTTCTGCATTTTCTGAGTTGCCCCGCTGGCTGAGACAAAGGGGTTGTCACCATGTACCCACCCAAAGGGCTGGGGTTTGCCCTAGAGCAGCTGCCGGGATACAGTAGAGGCTGTTCCCGGGAGCTCAGGCCCCACGTGGGGCCAGGCTGTCCATGGGCTGTGGGGCTGGGGGTGCCCAGACCCTCCCAGTGTCCCAGGCTGTCCATGGGCTGTGGGGCTGGGGGTGCCCAGACCCTCCCAGTGTCCCAGGCTGTCCATGGGCTGTGGGGCCGGGGGGGCTCAGACCCTCCCGCTGTCTTGGTTTGCAGCCATGTGCTGCAGCTTTTCCCACCACCACCAGGACCAGGCAGAGGCACTGCTCCAAGAAGGAATGGGGAGATGCTGCTCCAGGGCCACCCACTGTTGTGGGACACAATCCAGCCTTGCCACTGGCAGGAGGGATGAAGACAGGAGGTTGTATCAAACACCACAGAGCACCTACTACATGGAAAATCTCTTTTCAAATACATTTCCAGAGTCATTGTGCATCCATTCTCATTCTGGGAAGCAACACCTTGTCCCCTCACATCCCACAGAAAGGCCTGTGGGCTGCTATCACTGCTCTGTCACTGACACCCCACATGACCTGTGACAGCCTCCCATGTCCCCCTTCTCCCTCGCCAGGCCTTCCACCAGCAGGAACGAAGTCTCTGCCACTCCAGCTGCAGTCATCTGATGCTGTAGGCCTTGCCTGCGTACAGGGAAATAGGTTCCTGCTACTCCAGGTATGCCCAGTGCCCAGCTCAGGGTGGTGCTCATCTCAGCTGGCTCTCCTGGATGCTGAAGTAATGCAAGTGATCAGTCCTGCTACTGCACAGGAGCTCAGCAGGGCCTAGAGAACCTCAGAGCTGGCCAAAGCACTCCCCAAACCTGTTCATGAGCTGATACCTGTATGTGCAACCTCAGCTCTGGGTTGGACACATCAGACTAACTCCTACATGAGCAGAAGAGGGCTCCTCCTGCAGAATTCCCTGTCAAATTCTGAGTATGAGCTCTAAACCACAGGAGATTTCAATTTTAAGAGGCAGGGTTTCAACGAAGGCATTTTGTTCCCCTGTGTTCTAGTCCCAGTTTAACACTTTTGAAAATGTTCATCAAGAATCACGCCACTGGCATGGAAAGATGCTATGTGCAGCATAATTAAAAGGAGTGAAGAAGAAGGTCATACCTTCTGCAGTGGTGTTTGGCAAACGATCAGTAAATGTTGCTGCAGGAGGAGGACAGTGAAATCATTACAGGCTTTCAGATGTTTGAAAGAATATCTGCTGTTCCTCAGATCTAGCAAGCCAGATGCTCTGGGCTCTTGGCTTTTGGGTGTTTTCCATAGTGAGACATCCCCTCACAAAACCACTTTGCTACTTGTCACCAGCCATCAGGCACAAGAACCCCCTCCAAGGAGCTGTGGTGGCCCAGCTACCTTGGCACCACAGCCTTGGGCCCACGGCACTCGCTCCACAGCTAGGTCCTGAGAGAAGATGGCCCCAAACTGAAAATAACTGCACAGAGGATCTTCTAATTTCTGGCTTTCAGAGGCTTGGCTTAATAGAAATAAATAAATTAGCCTGGAGCTACATAACACTTGTGCGACTGCGAGTGCACTGCAGATGAGTCTGATGAAGCTGTTGTTTGCTTCTTCAGGAAAAAGCACTTCGTGTGAGGTTTTAAAACCTGAGCAGCATGTAAATGGCAGTGAGACAGGAAGATGCTGTTCTGAGCGACACCTCACACTGCTACGCGTCTGCTAGTGCACTTCAGGGATGCAGGGGAGGAAACCAGGGAGGCAGCAGCAGTTCTCAGCGTTTCCTGTCCCAGCAGTCAGCCCAGAATAGAGGTTGGCATTGAAAAGTTCCCAAGAAACCATAGGTAAAGCAAAGTTCACGGAGGCAAGTAGATGAGTAAGACTCAGGGCAGGTATTTGAGGGGGTGAAGGAGAGAAAGGGGAGGTCTGGAGGAGGTATGACTTCAAGGCAGACAGAAAGCAGAGAGACTTCAGTTCACAGCCAAGGAAATGCATAACTGCTGCACCCACCCCAACAATTTTCACTTGATATCACTTCATGGTGTGTCTGTATATAGCAGTTGAAGTACCTCTGAAAGCTGTAATGGAGAGTACCAGAATGCAGCCTAATTTCTTGGCTCACTGTTCGGGCTATAATTTTGTCGGTCTTGCCTCAGCTCAGTGTTCCAGCGCTTTTAAGTAAAAATGGTTGAGATGTTTTTAGCTTCATTTCTCTTTGAAGGAAACATGACTCGTGCAATTGAACCATCTCAATCACACTGTGGAAAAAACTTTGAGCCCAGTGACCCAAGTCTGACAGGGGGACTAGCAGCAAACCTAAAGAGGATGGCATTACTCCAAGCCCCACGCAAACGAGCAGCATGGGGAAGAAAAAGGCAGCAGCCCAGGCTCCTGGAACAACTAATTTCTGAAAAAAAGTGGAAAAGGAATCTTCTGCTGTCTTTCTTAAAATAGAAACTAAGTGTTCTGGAACATTTTTGCTCTACTCGTGGGTCATGCCTCAGGGCTAGAAAGTCAAATTTTGGCAGAGGCAACACTGCTGAGTGAGACTTAAGTGTTTGGGGTGTGTTGTGGGATACATGGGCATCTCAGTCAGAGGCAATTAGGACTGTCCAAGTCCATTTAGGAAGCATGGCATCTCCCTAGGGACACAGATTGCTGCTCAGTCACACCGCAGCTGGAAAGGGAGAGGTGGCCAGTGCCACTGCCAGGCGAAATCAGTCTGTGGGATGACAACACTGTGCCACACAAAGTGAGAGGTGACTCTGAGTGGACACTGGGGCCAGAGACCAGTCAGTGACAGGAGGGAGCTATGAACACCCCTTTCAGCTCACCCACACGCACATGTGCACACGGCCTCTTGCCTCAGACAGGAACAGAGGATTAAAAATGCCTGCTGGCTGTGAGATGAGCATATTCCTGTCACCAGCTGTGAGAACACCCCTGAGCCAGACAGCCAGGTTGGAGCAGGAATCCCAGATGTACAATAAAAAGCATCAGTACTGATGATGCCAAGACCCCAAAAGCCCTTCAGGATGGAGGTGGTGTGAGGGAAGAAGAGGGGCACAGGCACCACAGAAAGAGCTGGTGCTGCAGCAGACTGTTGCTAAGGAGGGATCCTGTTTGCTGAGGATCCTCAGGCTGAGGTGGTCAGGAGAAATGGGAGAAGGAAGGGCATGGCTTGAGAAGATAACATAGCGTTAGCATTTGGGTTTGGCCCAGAGAACCCCTCCTTCTATTCGAATTGAGCAACTGCTCCCACAGCCAGCCTTGCCTCCCGGGCGCTTTGCTCCCTTCCAGCAGTGCCGCTGTCCTGTGCAGAAGGAAAGGAACATGCCCCTCCCAGCCCCCAGACGTGTCCGTGGCAGGTGCTGAACCATCACCAGCCTCTCTGACATTTAGGGCCACTTTGATAAATGACTTTACAACCCCAGCTACTGAAGGGCTGTGCCTCAGAGGAGGGCATGGTGAAAGCCCCAGCAGCACAGTTCCTCACAGAGCAGACAGGTTCATTTTCTGGGGAAGGAAGGAAGGAGGGACAGAGGTAACGACAGCCCTGCTGCTCCACGGCTTCTTGGCGTGAAAATGTGAATGGGTTACGCCGAAAAGCATAATGGCACTTTTGAAAATTGATGCCCTTCTTCTCACACGGATATTTTTCCTCTCTTATCTCCTGAAACTGCTCCACCTGGATGAGCCCCTTGGACTCCCTGTGCATGGTGCAGTGTGAAGATTGTGGGGAGACACCACAAGGTGAGCTATGGCAGTATGATCCCCCGGCCCCCTCCACAGCCCTTCCTCTGTCAGGCATCCCTGCAGAAGTCACCCTCCTCATTTTAAAACCCCCATCTCCTCTCCTCACAAGCAGCACCAATTGCCCAGTACTGATGCAGAAGGAAACGGTGACAGGATCCATCCTTCCAGTGACACACAGCAAAACTGGTGTTCTAACACGACCAAAATTTAATTAAAGAAAAACAGGATCAAAACAGTAATTTTAGAGAGGAATTTGGCAGGATGCTGGCTTTATCCGATCAGCCTGCTTTATGGGATACAGTGCCTGAAGTCACAGTTCTGCCAAATAGAGAGAGCTACTCCACACTAGATTATGCCTGAGGTAAAGCAGAAAAAGGACTTGGACCTGAAAGTCCCAGTCTAATACCTAACCAGCAGAGGAGAGAGTTGTTATGCTACCACCCACCCTTGGAGACATAATGTTTTGCTGTATAAAATCCATTGCAGATGTGATTTGCATGGCAAAAATTCCCTGCAGGCTAAGCTCACATCTCTGTGGGCTATGCAGGTTTGGGATGTGCCACCTCTTTCTATACTGCTGGAAGAGGGAGCAGGGAAAGTAAAGGCTGGGCAGAAGGGAATCAATATCAGCAGGATCTGAGTCTCACGTGAATCTTATCTGACATGAGCTGTGGTAGCTTCTCCAAGGAGTCTGTACTGATTCTGCAAGCTGCTGTACATAGATGATCCTGAAGCTGACTGAGTTCCATTTTGGCCATCACTGTGAAAACAGGTGAGGTTTGTGAAAACCTTAAAGCTACCAAGGCCAAACAGACATATCCTGCTTAGATGGTATGGGTGTGAATTAAAGTTTCATTGGAAGTTTGCAGGTCGTGCCAGCCAGAAAAGTTCTGTTTACTTCACATCCAGCAGGCAAGGTTATTCATGTCAGCATAGGATAACTCAGCCTGGGGAGGGTCCCCAGGAGGTGTCTAGTCCAGCATCCTGCTCCAAACAGGGTCAGCCATGAGATCAAATTAGGGCTTTACTCAGTGAGGTATTGAAACTCCCCATGGATACAGAGTATTTTAACAATGTTGTCACAAGGGCACCCTGGCTTGCAGGATGTAGGATGGAAGATTTATTCCACCTGAGTGGCACATTTTAGACACTGCACCTCAAATACTGGCTGTAGTGACAGCAACTGTGGTGTGAAAGTGCAATAAATACCATTTGCAAACAATCCTTTAACCCACAGGAGTGGAGGGCACAGCAACCCAGCCAGAGATGGCAAAGTGAAGAGTGAGGAGCTTGGGAATCAGCAGTAGTAGGGAAGGACAAACAGGTTTGGGAACTGGACAGGCTGCTGAGACTGTGGCTGGAAACCAAAGGAAGAAACACGAGCACAGGCTGGAGAGATGCACAATGGAACAGGAGTGCACCAACCCTCACTGGACAAACAGCACAGAGGAACATCGGGACTGACGGGCAAGGAGGTGGGGAAATATTAAGAGGGAGCACTGGCATTTATCCAAGTAATTTGAAATCTTTACCAAAGAGCTGGAGGACACATAGGACTGAAAAGAAGAGTTAAGGAGTTGGTGTTGGAGGTGAGGGCAAAGAAACGGGCCGGGAATGAAGCAGGTTTGGGAGCTATGGCATCTCTCCACTTTCTGCACATGGGGAAGAAAGCCTATGAAGGGGTCAGAGAACCAGGAGTTTGAGCAGTGAAACCTCTTGACATATTCTTTCATTTTGAGTTTCTAACAACTCACTACTGACCTGTTTCATGCTCCAGTGATACCATGTTGTCACAGCCAAGGCCTGCACCGCGTCCAGTGTTTAACAGGGGCAAATATACACCATGCACTTGATTTTGGGGTAGGAAGAAGGAGAGGAGTTTATGACAGAGACATTGCATTAAGCACTGTATTAAAGAAGTTGTACTGTTAAAAAAAAATCACTGCAAATACAATTTAGATTGCTTATGCAATTTTAATTCAGCCTTGCCTCTGTGTGTGGTGCAATCTATTCTAAATTAAATGATCACACGGATTATTATCTTGCTCCACAAGACCTCTGCTGCAGAGCAAACACAAGAAAGTCATTAAGTCCCTTCCCCAAAGAGCTTCCAGTCTTGGGAAAACCAGACAAGGGGGTGTGAAGGGAGCCATTCTGGGAAGGAGGTGGGGAGGGAGCACTTAGGATAATGAGCTTCAATAGAGCAGCAGCATTTACAACTAGATTATTTTGGGAGAATTATATCTGGACAAGAGAAACCTCCATGAACACCTTATAGAAGCCTTCCAGTGCCTAAAGGGGCCTACAAGGGAGACAGAGAAAGACTTTTTTCAAGGGCACATAGTGACAGGACAAGGAGGAATAGCTTTACACTGAAAGAGGGTAGGTTTAGATTAGATATTAGGAAGATATTGTAAGGGTGGTGAGGCACTGGAACAGGCTGCCCAGAAAAGCTGTGGATGCCCCATCCCCAGCTGTGTTCAAGGCCAGGTTGAAATTAGACGAGTTTTAAGATCTCTCCAACCCAAACCAGTCTATGATTCTGTGAGTCTACGATTTTTTTTTCTGGAGTCAGAGTAATATTAAGAAATGAGATAAAAATAATTAAAAGCAAGAAACATATTTCACAAGGGAGACAGAACCAGGGGATCCACTGACACTCAAGGCAAAGCAACAGGGAAGATTTCAGCACTGGAAGACAAAAATGAGAAGCAGAACAACGGTGATTTTGTGGTTAAAGCAATGCACTCCTCCTGCTGCATCTCCCTTATCTTAGAGGAGGGCCAGGCAGTGTCTCTTTATTGATCTGTGGTTAGCTGCCACATTGAACAGCTGACAGCAGCAAAGCCTGTTGCTGCCGTGCCTTGTAGCCCCATCAGCCTAGAGCCGATGTGAGCACCTTGCCAGCCACAGTCCTTCTGGAATTGCCCACGAACAAACCGCATTTAAAACCCTCTAAAATGAAGTTAAAATGCCTCCATCTCTCTGCCAGCCCCCTGTGAGGAGTCATGCTTGCCGGGAATCCGCACATAGCCTGCGACCCGCCCAGCCCTCGCTAGTCAGGACAAGCATCACGGTGTGTGCTTTCCGCTCTGGCTTTAGCCACACACGTGTGGGTGTGTTGGACACTTCCAAGCTCACAGCTAAAAAAGCCTTTGCTGGACATGGGCAGGAGGGCTTCCCCCCTTCCTTGACTGCCCCAGGCACAATTAGCATTTCCCCAAAAGTGAGCAGTATGGTTCGGATGACGGCAGAAGTTCAACTGTACAAATATAATGTAAGCATGTCCATGCCGCACCATTCTGGGGCTCCCAAGGGAACAAAGGGGCTGTAGAGCCCTTCACGGGTCATTTGGTCTAATAGCCTGGCAGCGATATCCTCCAGCGAGGCCACGTGTGAATGTGTCGCCCTAGGGACGAGGCAGTGACTCATCCCACTCTTCCAGTGCCATCCACAGAGCTGCCATGGGGCAGTCACAGCCTTGGTTAAAGGCGGTGCTGCTGATTAGTCCCCGTCAAATCCTGTATGGGCACTTTCACCATCCGCAGCCAGGCTGAAGAGGGTACTCTCACACCCCTCGCACCTGATGGGTATCAGGGCTTTCTACAGCACCTCTCCCTCCTACCACTCTCACCCACGAAGGGATTACCCCCAAAGCTGCAGGCAGGAGGGATGATCCAGGCAGCCCAAGTCCCAGTGCATACTTCTTAAGTAAATTCTTAAAAATAAGTAGATAAACTCTGCTCTCCACGGTATCTGCTCTTTTCCTTGCCCACACACAAGCCAGCCTGTGGCCACCCCGACCAGTGGGTGCATAAAGGGGGAGAGCACTTTGCCTCCTCCTGCTAAAGCCACAACTCATACGTGCAGAGAAGGGAAACCTCAGCCCTGCTGCTGAGCTTCCTGCACCCTCCTAGCAACTCCCTGCAAGCCCCACTTGCTGTGCCAGAGTGGGTGGTGGGCACAACACAGCCTCCAGAGAGAGAAGATCCATCGGCATCACTCGTACCCCAGTGACTATAGTCTGGGGAGAACTGTGCCTCAGAGACTTGATCTCAGACCTCAAGGGAAGCCACATCGTAGAGACAGGGTTTGTAGCCGTGCCCTGGCTATCGTGCTGTGCCTACTGGCAGTGGTCTCTGGAGAAGAACGCTTCACAATATTAGTCTCCTTTCCAGCTTCCTCCCCCCTTACCCGCCCTCCTTCATCTCAGGTTTAAGGTAGTTTATTTAAAGACATATATATTTTTAAACCTCTCCCTTCTTAAAACGATCTCTGCTTTGATCATTTTTTTCAACTGTTAAGTGACAACTTTCTATCTGCCGGGTAAGCAGCCCCGGCCGAGGCATCTCCCCGCGCTCGGCCGCAGCATCGCCGCCCCGGGCTCCCAGCTCCCCACTTCGCCTCCGAGCAGGAGCAAGTCCATCCCTCAGCAAAGCACGCCCTTGCTGCGGACCCTGGCTCCAAAATTCGCCCAGACGCCTTCCGCCGCGTCCCTTTAGCAGAAGGGCAAGCTCTCGGGCACCTGAGCAGGGCACTGGGAGCGCAGCCCCGGCCCGGCTGCCCCCTCGCTGGGCACCGCGGGGTCCCGGGGCAGGGGGCGGGCGGGAGGAGGTGGCCAGCCCGGTCCCGCCCCGCGGCTCCGCGCCGGGAAGGCGGCAGGAGAGAGCGGGTCGGGCCGGGAGTCAACGGGACCGAGAGTGGGACCAGAACCGGGAGCGGGCTCTGCTCGGCGGCGGCGGCACGGCCCGACGGGCCGGGGGTAAGTCCTGATCGCTGCCTCCCGCTCCCCTCCCGCCNGCCCCAGGCCCCCCGCGGCATCGCCGGGGCACACGGCAGCGGGGTCGGGGGCACCACGGGGAGCGGCGCAGCTCCCGCTGCCCCTCGGGTGCGGGAACAGCGGGAACGGCGGGCGAGGAGCAGCCCCCGCAGCTGGAGACGAACCCAAAGCCGCCGCTGGACACCTGGACCCTGCGCTCGGATCCCGGACCCTTCCCGCACCCCGCACCCGGACCTGCCATCCGGGCCGGGACAGGCATCCCGACCTCTCCGAAGCGGAGACCCACGGGAGGGGCGCCCCTTTTCCTCCCTGTCCCCTCCCACTGCGCGTCCCCACGGCTGCGACCCTTGTCCGCATCGCAGTTTGTCAGCCGGCTGCCCAGGGTGGTGGGTGTCCTGCCACCCCCCTGTGAGGGTATCCAGGTACACTGGCACGTGCCCGCTTTGGCAGCACCCTGGCCAGGTGCGGAGTGAGCAGGACTGGGGGGTGGAGGACATTCCAGGGATGGGGGACCTGGCAGGGCTGGGAAGGATCTTGGTAGGGAAGACTGACTTTGGGATGAGAGTCGAAAATAGTGCTTATGGATATAAGGGACAGAAGACAAGACAGGAAACCCACAGCCAAACTGTGTATTGGGGTGCCTTATGCCTTCTGGTTAAATAGATTATGGGTGATGTTTTGTTTTGTTCATTCCGTGTTCTGGCCTTGCTTATCAGCTAGGCAGCTGCTTAACGTAGGTTTTTTTCCAGCACTACAGAACCAGCCTTTCCTGGATCCAGACAATACGGAATTCCCAGAGTGGGAACTGTGTCAGTGCAAGGGACACAGTAAAATGAATCCTGTCTTTGGGTGGCTGCAGCTCAACTGTTTTATGAACAGTCCCGGACTCAGCAGAAGCACTCATGCTACAAGAGATCCTTGTGATCCAGTGGAAAGCTTAACTTCTTTGTCAGGGTCAGGCAGAAGAAAGATAGAGGAGACAAGCACAGCCACTTTCAACCAAAGTACATTCCATAAGAGGTTGTTTCACTCCTGTCCTGAGGGATCTGTGTTCACAGGACACAGGGAAGTTCAGTTTCCATCTTATTCACCCCTTGTCCTCTCCCAGCTACAAAGGATCAGGGGAGAGTGACACCGGTTTTAAGGATGGGTATATCCCAGGGGGCTGGAGCAATTTATACCTATTGCACAGCTACTCTTGCAGGGACATAGCTGTGCAGCAGCTGTGCATCACAGATGCTGCTGTTCAAGGGGTGAGGTGAAAGAGAGTAATATTTATACCACTGGCTTTGCAATGTTTTCTCCTTGCTTTTCATACCTGTCATACTGATGATGAGTTCAGCAACAGGAGCAGTAGCAAAGGAAAAAAAGATACAAGCCATTAAATGTCATGGAACAACCTTGGGACAGCAGCTTTCATATTTCTGGAAAAAATCCTCCTCCTAAATCATGAAAGGGTAGGTTACTGAGAACAGGCTTGAATCTATTGTAAGAAAAGAAATGCAAAGTACCCTGCAAGCATCTTTCCATTATTTCATCCCAAACGTCAAGCTGGTTTGCTTTTCAGCACAGGAAGCACATCTTCTGGCCAGGCATGGAAAACACAGAGCATAGCATGGATGAAATGGGAACAGCACCAGCAGTCAACCCTTTACAAGGCAGGCAGGGCTTGGGACAGAAACATGCTGCAGGAAAAGAGGAATTCTGGAGGTGGTGCTTGCTGCCAGGCTGCCAAGCACTCGAGTGTGTGAAGTTAGTGAAGACATTTTTTGATGAGATAAGGAAGAGGATACTTCCCAGAAGAAAAGATAGAAGTTCCAAATTTTGGCCAAGCCGTAGTATGTTTGGGTAACTGCGTTGGGTCTTTCTCATCATTTCAAATTGTTGTCTTTCAGACTGCACTCTTGCCCAGCTGACTTGTACTGTGGTGTGACTTTGGTGCATCTCAAAACCATTGGCACTTTCCAAACAGCTGCATTGGTTGGTAAGATCCACCTTTCACATGCACACAGGAGGTGAAATCTTGCATTCTTCTCTTGGCCTTAGATTCAATGAAAAACAGAACAGGCCAAACAAGTCTTAAGCAAAGCTCTGCCTGTATATGAGCAGAAAAAAGACCTCTCTGATTGGCTTGAAGGAGCACTCATAAAGAAAGTATAAAATTCATACCAGTACTCACAGGGGGTACTGTTCTCCACAATTATTGCAGAACTCTGATTTTCAGTCCTCTCTTTCTCTCTGCAGTGGCAGCCCCATGGCCCTCTTCACCAGAGCCAGCAGCCATCCTAACACAACAGACCCCATTCCCTGTGGGGCAAACAGCACCACAGAGCCTGAGCTGCCCCACTCACACGCCTACTACGCCCTCTGCTACTGCATCTTGATTCTGGCCATCATCTTTGGGAACGTGCTGGTCTGCTTGGCTGTGCTGAGGGAACGCACCTTGCAGACCACAACCAACTACCTCGTGGTGAGCCTGGCAGTGGCAGATTTGCTGGTGGCTACTTTGGTGATGCCATGGATGGTGTACCTGGAGGTGAGTACCTCTTAGGAATGATTGGCAGAATTTAACCACACCACTGCATGCGTGGTCATGTTTCTAATGAAGGCAACAGCAACATTTAGACTGATCTCTGTGGGACAGTCCTGGAGCTGTCCCGCAGGATTTGTACTGCTTGGGTTGTTTAAAAAAAAAAAAAAGAATAAGTGTGTGTGGGGGGGGAAGCCATCCCAGCAAGACAGAATTAGACTCTTCAATTTGATTGCAACTGAAAAATATTATTAAAAGTCAAATTTTATTTCAGACTGGAATAGTCTATCAGCTCAAGTGCATTCCAATCCTTAATGAAATCACATTATGCTTTGCCTTAGAAAATACTTGGCGCTCAGTCTTGCTGTGGACAAGGTGGGACTGAGGCACATCTGTGGAGCAGCCTCTGCCCCATTCAGTGCCTTGGTCATGATTTGTGAGCACAGCAGTAGGTCCATTTCCTAGTTGTGTTTGTAGACCCATTCAAGACTAATTTCCATCTGTGGAGCTTGGATAATCAAAGCAGCTGATGCAAGAGTCATCCAAACAACAGGGAAAAGAACTCATACACATCCCAAACTACCAATCCTGGCATTGCACAGTTTTTCCTATAGAACTGGACTGTAAGACTCCAGCAAGACTAAGATTTAAAAAACAGTCCAAAAAGCCCCAAAGTTTTTTCAATATTTGCTGCTGTTTATGGATCAGCGATGCTACCAATGAAGCAGAAATGGCATCATGCTTCAATACACTATGAGCCTGGAAATTGCCAAAAAATCATTCAGTCCCCAAAACCGTGTAGAATACCTATTCATCTACTGAAGGTTTGCCAAACCAGACTTTTGAGAACTGGCCCTTATTTATGGAGAAGCTAAAGGTGGATGAATGCCTCCAATTTAAATGCCACTTGTGAAGTTTGTGCTTTACACTCCGTTTTTAGAGTCATCTGTGGCCATGAAATGTGTTATTTTATCAATCATGCACACCAGAACTGTCTCCTTCTGAGAAATCTTTTGGGATGGCTGTGACAGAGCAGCAATAGAAACATTTTATAGCCTCAAAATCCTTATCTCCACCTAAGCAGGTTTCTGGCACAGAAGTGCTATCCAGCAGTGTGTCTAGCAATCCTCTGGGGGCCAACATGTAGGTCTGATACACCAGTACTGCTGCCCCTCTTCTTTCCTGATCTCTGGTGCTGTGCCTGCTGGAGCTCACCAAGGTTTCCAAGACAGTGGCATCAGAGTATCCCACCCACTGGAGTTTGATGGCATTAAACACCATCGTGCCTCGTAGTCATTGCATAAACAGAGGAGGACACGTGGCAGCATGACTGGGAACACCCTCCTCGGTCTTCTCACAACATCCAGTTCTACCTCCAAAGGGGAAGAAAGCTTCAGGAGAAGGTTGTCACTGAGGTCTAATCTGCTGAGACCGTGTGGGAGTCACACTGTCTCCTCAGCTGTGTCTCTCTCACAGGAGCAGTGAGACCTAAGCTGCTCTGTGAGCTCCAGGAGCCCTACTGGACTGGTGTCAGAGGGAGGACAGAGCTGAGTTACTGCAGGTCAGCAGCCATGACCACATGAGTGCTCTTTGTAGTCCCACTGGGCAAACCCAGGAGCAGCCATCTCACAGCTGCAGGAGCCAACAGCACCCCCAGGCAGCAGCTCCCAAACAAAAAATCCTTCAGTGAGCCTGCTTAGATGCACCACTACTGTCATCCCTGTCATTGCCTGGTGCAATTGGTTTCCTACTTTCCCATCCATGTGCTCCTCAATGTGGCATCACCTTTCATATCTGAATTGTGGAGATTCTGTTGTTTATTTTAAGAATTCAGGAGAGTTGTCGATATGCATAAGTTAAAAAAAATTAATTATCATGCATTCATTGGCTAGAAAGCTTCCTATAGAGTTTTGAAGTTAAAAATAATAATACCACAATTTTGTAGATAAAACAGACTGGTCATCAAGGAAGATTAGGTGAGAACCTGACCGGAATAGTCTATAGGGATCTTTAGCATTGTGTGATAGAGCCAGGATTTCATCCTGGACATTATTCCCACTTCTGCACAGTCACTGAGTGGTAATGAGAGATTGTATCATCTCATCTCTCTGTGGTTTGCTCTCATCAGCTGTAAGAGAATAATATTTGACCATCCACCTCACCCAGGTAGATGTGAGGATTCATTCAATTAATACCTGGGATGTCCTTTGAGATTCCTGGACAAAAAGCACCAGAGGGATAAAGAAGAGGTACCCTGCCAGCACATGAAAACCAGAAATGCAGACTAGCAGGTTCTAGCTGCTGTAGCAAAGATGATTAGAACAGAGTAATAAAAGGAAGAGCAGAAATAGAATATTAAAAATTATGAACAAGGCATATAATAAAAAGGCTCTTCTTCACTGTTAAATTCTGGGTTCGTGTACCCCATAGGTAAATATTAACTACTTCAGCAGAGCTACTCCCCATTTTAGAAGTGGCAAGTGGAAGTGAGGATGGGTTTTAAGCCCAAACATTTTGATCTGTCAAGCATCCTCTTACACAAGCTACATTCTAGTATGCAGGTGGTGTGATCTGAATGCATCATCCTGATAGGGCTCACTTCTGAGCCATCCCCACCAGCACCTTCTTCAGTTTTAATGGTTCACATTCTTGAGCTCAGCATTTGAATGTGCACAGGACCTTGGAAATTCCCTCAGTTAAATGCTTGTTCATCTGCTGGGTTAGCAGCAGCTGGCTTTCATGTGAACACCTGCCACTGGCTTGGTGAAATATTCTTCAGACTCCACAGCTCACACAGGAACTGCATTGTTTTTTGCCTCAAACTGCAGAAACATCCCTTACTGGGTCCCACTGCAAAGGCTTCCAGCATTTTAATTTTTTTTTTTAATACATGTTTTGAGGTGGTCGAGCAGATCTCAAAATCTGAAACTTAAGTAAAACCACTGTAGTGTTTCTTAGGAAGCTGAACCTACCTATTAAGGTCCCTAATCTCAGATGGACAGCCTTCAGTTTGCACATCTTGTAGCTCACCTAACTGTGCAGAAAAGCTCAATGATTTTGGCTTGACTTTTTTCCCCTTTACCTACTTTTTTATAAGAAAACAAAGGATCACCACCAGTATCAGGAGAACTGGAGAGGAAAGCACAGTTCCCTTCTGCATTCTGCAAGCCAATTCCCATTTCCCTCCCTGTATTCATTCAAGGTCAGAGGGTCTAATGGAAGACTGCCTCATTCAATACTTGATTTCTGAAATGTAGCAGCTGGGTCCAGCAGAGAGCTGGGTCCAGCTCACCTCAGCAAGTTTCTGTGCCCATGTGTGGGAATGCTGCCACTATCAAAGCCATTTAAATTTCTCAGGATTATTTCTTGAACAACTCTCACAGAGTGAATTCTGTATTTATACAGGTGCTTCTCTCTGCAGGGAGCTGCATCCTTCCTATGCACCAACACTTGCTGCAGGGTTGACCCACTGCCTGAGAAGCCAAGCTTACTTGTGGCACCCTCTGCAGCTTGCTCTGGGATGGGTACTTTTGCATGGGTTTTGAAAACCTCCAAGGATGGATCCTGCACAGACTTAACAAGCAACTGGCTCCACTGTCTCATTGCCCTTGTGGTCAGAAAAGTAACCTTCATAACCAGTTTGCACCTTTCCTCCAGCTCATTCCTGTCACCTCTTGTCCTCCCACCGCGCACTGCTGTGAAAAACCTGGCTCCATCTCTTAGCAGCTTGCCTCCAACTTTCTCAATAACCTCCCACTAGGCACTAGAGGTCTGTTAGTCTCCCACCCCTCAAAGCCATCTCTTTTCCAGACTGAACAAGTCCTGTTCCCTTAGCTGGTCCTCACAGCTGTTCCGGCCCCTGTGGATTGTTTTGATGGCTCTCCACTGGACTCGCTCCTGTTTATCAATGTTTTTCCTCTCCTGATGCCTCAAAACCAGGTGCAATATTCCAGATGCTGTCTAAATGTAAGCAGAGACCAGGAACTAGTGGCAGTTTCTGATAGTTTCCCAGGATCCAGCTGAAACAGCAGGATCTACGGGGCTGAAGGCTAAAATCCAGGCTCTCTCCCAAGCATGGACTTTCGCCCCTTTTTCTCTCCTACTCCCCCATTCAGCACAGCACTGGGTTTGTTTGCAGTTGAACAAGGAGGCAGCCTGCCCTCCATCTCCTGCAAGGAGTGGGCACTGAGGCAGACCACCTCCCTCAGGGTCAGGCTGTCATCCAAACCCCAAGGAGAGCAGGGCCACACAGTGCTTGGAGCATGGTTGTCAATCAAAAAGGTCAGTGTCAAGAACTTGGTGGCCGCTCCAAAAGCTACTTTTCTCCATCGCTAAGACTGGCTGCAGCTGAGCTTTCACAACCACACACTTCAGATTAAAAACTCAAAACAACCAGAACTACAGCTTGGTAGCAACCCAAGCCCCTTTATCTGAATAGCCTGTGAGTTCTCACTCAGATCTAATGATCAAAATCCGCAACTGAGATAAGAATTCAAATAAGGTTTTTGAGAAGCCTCAGTCTCAGATCTCAGTTTCATACATAAATGCAAAATTGCAGCACTTTTCCAGCTCACTGCCTGCAAGAGCACTCCGGCAGCTAAGATGAGAAAGACTTTCAGCCCTTAGATTTTCTCAGATAATCATTAATCAAAGGATAAATACAGTCCTATCAAATTTAAATCAATTTATCATGCTAGGCCTTGAGAGGAGGGATAGCTGCTGTTTATTCTCCCTGCCTCCCTCTGGAAGAGCAAGTAATGGATTGAAATTAAAGTGAGGCTCCTTTTCCATGACCTACTACTGTGTTATCTTGCACACAGCAGAGGTGCCTCAGTTTCCCTCTGCCCACCACTGTGGACATGAACTCCTCTAGCTGCTGAGATACTTGGAGGAGAGCACCTCCTCACACATAAGTTGTCAGGACTTGGTGCAGGACAAGGCTGACAGCTTTGTGTTGCTGCTGCAGGTGACCGGAGGGGTCTGGACGTTCAGCCGGATCTGCTGCGATATCTTCGTCACCATGGATGTAATGATGTGCACAGCCAGCATTCTAAACCTCTGTGCCATCAGCATTGACAGGTGAGACACAGCAGCATCCAGGGGGATAGTCTGGACATGGGGGTCAGCCCTGTGCCCCAGTGGGGCAGGGACAAGGCAGTGGGGTGAGCACAGACAGCATCGCTGTCTTCAGGACAACAAACCCCTGCAGGTCTGTCCCTGCCACTGCTGCTGTTAATGTGGCTCTGCTCACACTGTGCTAGAAGAGGTCTGCACTAGAGAGGGGGATACAAGCCATAAAGCATCCCCCGTAGGTAGCCAACCACATCCTCGAGCTTTTTCAAGGCAGGAATAACAATTGGTCTTCCAACTCCCACTGAGTCTTGAAGAGGGTTTCTCCTTCTGGAGATCTCACTCATGAAGTTTTAATAAACAAAATCCTGCCATATACGCAGGGAGAGATGAAGATTATTGCTGTGTAATCTTGAGCTTTGCTCTGGTTTTCTGCATTTTAAAACTGAGCCTATTTTAAGCACTGCTGAGGGCTGGGAGCCAAGACCTCGGCACATGTGGTGCTACTGGGACCAAGGAGTGGGAGAAGGGAAAAATAGTGCATGCTGTACCTTTGTAATGTGTAGTTCAAGGATAATTATGCAAGGCAGCTCTTGATGTTTGGTTGGTCTGGTGTTCCTCCATGGGAATCTGTATCCCCATTTCAGTTTGGCTCTGTCTGCAAGGAGCAGCCCCCAGGTTCTCCTGAAGATGAGACTCCTGTGCCTTCCAAATCCTAGCCCTGCTGAGCTGCATCTCCTGAGGCTCCCCAGCAGCTGAAGGTCCTTGACACCTGCCCCTGGGCAATCCTCTGCCTGTCAGGCTAACACCAGACCAGGCAGCTGAGACAAAGAGTTTAGTAGTTTGTGGTTTCTCCAGAGAGTGCTCTTTCCCAGCAGTGCCCATATAACTTTAGGGGCTTGAGGGTTAGGGGTTTCCTGGCATTTCTAGATCCATCTGGTAGCCCAAGCCTTGTAGCTTCACATGCTGTGAGTTCTGCTGAGCATTTCTCTGCACTGCTGCCAACTAACTGTGATTTCTTCTTTTCCTCCCCGCAATGCCCCACTTACCATTTCTACAAATTGCTGATCCCATCATCTGATCTTCTCTACTTTTCTATTTCTTCACCTCGTTCACCATCATGTTCCCTATGTTGCTTTCATTTCTCCTTTTAAAAACCTGGTTCTTTCCCTCCCTCCATTCCTTCCTCTCCTCTTCCCGGAGCTGGTTTGGTCTGCAGATACACCGCAGTGGTAAAACCAGTTCAGTACCAGTACAGCACTGGGCAGAGCTCCTGCAGGAGGGTCTCTCTCATGATTGTGATAGTCTGGATGCTGGCATTTGCAGTGTCATGCCCTCTCCTCTTTGGCTTCAATACGACAGGTAGGTGACATCCTGAACAACAGCATGCAGGAGGGGTTGGCAGAGGAGCTGCCCTGTGTGTGGCCAGGTCATTTAACAGGGGTCCTGCAGATTTGCCAAGTTACAGGATATTTTAAGGAACTGGAAAGCACACTCTGAAGGCAGAGAAAAATCCCCACGTGCTCTTGTCTATAAACTTGCCATTTGCTCAGGCAGACACTGACTACTGCTATAAAGGGCAAACCTGCCTGCTCTACTGCCAAATCAATGCCCATCAGGGTGTCCAGGTCTTCAGATTCCCATCAAACAACATTTTGAGCACACATAGCAAAACGTGCAGCACATACAACACACACACCAGACTCAACGGCATCTTGCCGATATCAACAGGTTCAGACGCACAGTTTTGACTCTGATGCAGAACACATTTCTAAACAGCAAGGATTGCATATCAGCATTGCTTGTTAGAAACCTCCCTCCCATCCAACTGGCTGGCTGCTTCCTTAACTAATCCCTTGAGGAGGTAAAACAATTTAGCCTCCACCTTGGAAGCAGGTTGGTCTTTTTCCTTTCCCTCAGCTAGGGCAGCACAGTCTCCCTGGAGGCAGGGGAGCAGGGGAGCCTTCCTCCCCAATGAGTCACAGGCAGAAGCCTCTGCTCCCCATCCATCCTCTCCACAGTGCTTGAGGCAGGAAGGGGATGGGAGAGGGAGATTCTGCTGCCCCCTCTGCCTGGTTCAGACAGATAGGGGTGAATGCACACTCTGCATCTAGACAGCTCAGAGGCTGTCACAGGAATAGGAGAAAGGAAGAAGGGGAAGGATCCTCTGCGAAAGGATAGGAATAGACATGAGAGAAGAGAACAGAGCTGTTGGCCAGAAAAGCAGGGAGATGCATGCTGGCTAATGCTAGATGGCCCTGTGTTGGGTTTATTTTAAGCATCAGTTAGGAAAGTGGGTAAGTCAGAGCATAATCTGCACTCCTTAGACTGCCTTTGTCCCCAGCCACCTTTGGTCTCGCTTTGCCAACGCACCAGAGCCTCCTTGTACTAAACCAAAGCAGCTCAGCCGCTCCTCTCTCTTTCTTCTCCTCCCCAGGGGATCCCAGTGTCTGTTCCATTTCCAACCCTAGTTTCATCATCTACTCCTCCTTGGTGTCCTTCTACCTCCCCTTCCTGGTGACCCTGCTGCTCTATGTCCGGATTTACCTCGTGCTCAGACAGAGGCAAAAGAAGCGAACCCTCACCCGGCAGGGCAGCCAGAGCGCCAGCACCAAACCGTGTTATGCACACCAAGTAAGAGCCACGTGAACACAGTAGGAGCTGTCAAAAAGGACAGGGAATGCATCATCTCTTCTCCTCAAAGGGCCAAAGCACAGAACAGAAAGCATAAGGAGGGATATGACATGTTTTCATCCCATCCCTCGTTCATACAGCATGATATTTGAGATGCAGAAGGTCCAGTTAAATCCTTTTCAGACCTCTAGAAAGAGGATATTCCCTGTGTATCTCTGCCCTCTAGAAGTGGCAACTAGAAAAGAGCACAGCCTACTCCAGTATTTCTTCAGAGCAGGGTTTTCTCAGGCATGCATAAGTCTGGGTAATTTCATTTATTGATTTTAATGTCTTCATTTATTGATTTTTGCTCTAGGAAGCTTCATTCTCAGGGCTTCACAGGCTTTAACCTCTGTTATTAAAATAAAAAATCCTCTTCATCTGTCAGACTTAAGAGGTCAAAATACTTGTGGTGCATGCAACATTTGTTCCACTGACCTTTCTAGATGAAATATCTGCAACCATGGGAACCAACGCAACAGTTTGAAAGGAATTGCCTGGTCATGCATATCCACTCCTTTTACCCATTTTTGCACAGTGAAGTTACATTAAAAGGGTGGGGATGCTGAGGGGAGCAGGGCCAACACAAAAATGCAGATGAGAGGTTAGCAGAGCAGGTATTTCTGCTCTTACTGTTCTCATGCTTCTTGGTGGGATGGAGGCAGAGAGTTGTCAAGCACTGGTTCGCCCCCAGGTCAGTCCAGGGGACATGGTGCAATGTAGGAGGCAAGTGGGGCTAAGGAGAACTACAACTTTCCTCATCATCCTCTGACCCAGTGAGCAGTTTGGATGGTTTCCAGTTCCTGTGTGGCATCCTCTTTTGCAGGAGCACATGGAGAGAAAAGCTTTGCCAAACAGATGCCAAGGCACGTTCTCCCCCTGTCTCTCGCTCAAGTGCACAGGCCAGGAGTTGTCTACAAAAAGGAGGTTGCTGACTGTCTTCAGCCTGCAGCGGTACCGAAGCTTCTGCCATGAGGCATCCCTCACCAAGGCACCAGGGACTACATCAACCAGCAGGTGGGAAGAGAGGAGCACGAAGCCAGCAGTGGAGGTGCAGAGGCTCAGCGATGGCAGAACCATCAGCAGCCTGAGGCTGGCACAGCAGCAGCCCCGACTGATCCAGCTGCGGGAGAGGAAGGCTACACAGATGCTGGCAATTGTCCTGGGTGAGTGAGAGCCATTCTGCCTGTGGGGTGCAAGGGGTGATGGCTTGGGACTTCCATGAGCACAGAATCTCCTACTACAATATTGAGATTTTTAAAAAATGCAAGCTAGGCCCTGGCTTCAGCTGTTACTGCTTCACAAACTCGGGAGAGACAGTGGTGGAACATTCGGGGATCTAGAATAATGCTCCCAAATGTTGAGAGTCAAGTATGTTAGTGTTTTATTTACTGTTTTGTTACCCTTGTGTTTAAAACAAGTTGCAAACAAGCCTTACTAGAGGGAGCAACAGCCAACACCTGTTTTTCCTTTTTCTTTGTTTTACTATTACAAGGCTGTAATAGTAAAACAAGGCTTTACTATTACTGAAACAAGGGAACAGTCCTAAGTTTCCATACATGCAGAAGCTCTTAGATCCAACTCTTAGATCCAATTATGGAAGGGGAAACTGAGGCAAGGAGCCGCAGAGGAACCAGTTCATACAGCTGGGTAGAGAAGCCAGGAGACTGGTGTCCCTGTCACCTGCTGAGGTCACCAGATGCACTGCTTCCCCCCATTAACTCAGTAGTAGCAGGGAAATAGAGCAGCCCTCATCCTAACTGATTAAAGCAGCTGAGGCAGCGGGTTTTCCCTCAAAGTTGTGGCCACTTGCTTTTGTCTGTCATCAGACCACTTCTGAAGCCCCATCCATCCATTCCCAAAACTGGTCCAAAGGAGCCCATGCTTTTGCCAAATTCCTCTGTGTCAGGAATAAACGTGGCCTTCAGTGTTTGTGAAATACAGAAATATCATGGAAATAGTGAGGGAGTAGAGGGAGAAGGTACCAGTGCAGGCCCCTTTCCAAACAGTTGCTGCTCTAAACTCATGGATTGTTTTCTGCCTCTCTCTAAACCCAGGGGCATTCATAGTCTGCTGGCTGCCCTTCTTCTTGATCCACATCCTCAACGCCCACTGCCCATCCTGCCATGTGCCTCCAGGCCTTTACAGCGCCAGCACCTGGCTCGGATACGTCAACAGTGCCCTCAACCCCATCATCTACACAACCTTCAACACTGACTTCCGCAAAGCCTTCCTCAAGATCCTCTGTTGCTGACTGCAGGGCCACAGCGGGCTGCACAGGTCTGCAGCAGCCCCCTGGGCTGGGACAAGGCAGTGGGGAGTGCCGTGCTGCCCTCGGCCCCGAGCAGTGGCGGTCAGCAGGATGCGGTCATTGCCCACAGCCACGCACCCCCTGCACCCGAGTGAAGAGTGGGAACACGCCCCACCCGCACGGCTGCCTTCCCACACCGAGCCTCAGTGCTCCTGCCTGAGACAGTACAAGTGCTTCCCACTTCTGGGGAGGGAGGGAGGAGAAAAAGAAACAAGCCAGTGAGTCTCTCAGTGCTGGGCACAGCCCCGGGTGTGCAGCAGATCAGCCGCCACAGTGCATTGCCCCTGGGAGCTGCCAGGCTCGCAGGGCACACAGAACCCAAACGCAGATGGCATCTCTCATCTCTGCTGCCTACATGCTGGAAATGCATTTGCCCTCCCACAGCTGGAGCCTCAGCCTGCAGAAGGCACCCAGCTCATGCACAACAGTCCTAGTAAGAGGAGAGAATATGACCTCTTTGATAAGGATCCTGATCTCTTCAGCCGGGGGCCAAGAGCAAAAATTGGACGAGGAAACTTAAGACAAGGAGCGCTGATGGAGAAATAACAACTTTCCTGTTGTTTCCATCAAAAGGTTTGCCTGTAAAACTGGGTCAGTCTAAGTGCTTGAGAAAATCGCCCTAGTTGCAAATGAAATCTTCCTTGTGCTGCCAGCTTGTATTTTACTGCTCCTTGCAAGGTAGAGAGGTGGCTGGCCTCCCTCTGGTAGGTCAGCTTGCATGAGAAGTGCAGCACTGCCCCAGGGTCCTCTCTCCTCCTGACCCAAGGACCAGCGATAAATTGGCTGCTACTTAACTACCACACACCCCAATGATCTACTGGGGCCACTGAGAGGACAAGGCCTGTGATAGCTCCCAAAGATTCAAACCTGGTTTTTCAGCTGGTTGCATGCACCCCATCTCAAAACCTGTTCACGGTCCCTTTGGAACCAATCTTCATCTGTGCTCCTCTCCTGACAGGAGCACTGCTAGATTTAGGGTTCGTGCTACCTGGCTGCTGCAATAACTCCTGATACAGCCCATACCTGAGGGAGAGCTGTTTCATAACATCCCTCCAGAAAGAAGGGACATTTGCCTTGGTATCAGCCCCAGGACTCTCCCTGACACTCTTGTCATCACATATGGCACGTGTATATCCCAGCATCCAGGAGCTGGCCAAATACAGCCCAGCCACGGTCTCCTTCCCAGCAGTATTCCACAAAGCCATCTCCAGTAGCTGCTGGCTGAAAAAAACAGACAAGTCCTGATGTACCATGTAAGCTGGTCTCATGTCAGGGCACTCGAATGCTCTTCCCCTCATATAGACAAACCTGGCATGGGCCAGAGAGCCTCAAATGGTTCTCTCATTTTCCCCCTTGCTGTACTGGATCAGAGGCTTCAGCTCTCACTCCCAGGACTTGGCTTAATTGTGCTGTCAGCCCTGCTCATTTGCTATCTTTGGGCATAACTCTGTGTGCTGCTCCTGCCTGTGTCCATGCCACAGCTTCTCCATCTGGGAGGGGCTTCCTTTCTTTCCTAATATAAAGCCAAAGCCATTGTTCTCTGCCTCCAGAGCACATAGCAGAGCTCTAGCTGCTGCTTTGGTTTGTCTGGGTTTTGGGAGGAGGATCTTGTGGAGAGCATGTGTCATTTGCCTGGGCAGTTGCCCTCCATACTGCATTGTAACTGCCTTAACCCAATAAAACACAAGTAACTGGAAGTTTTGGTACCTTTGTGGTGAATGTACCCCCCTCCATAAGCCTTTTGCCACCTGTAGCCCTCGTAACACTTTCCCTTGTAAAAAATTATCGTCCACCTGGACACCCCCAACAAGTCTTTGTTATTACTTGCATTTTCCTTGCAACTGGGAAAGAAATCAAAGGCTGCTTTAAGCACTTCCAGCAGATGAATTCTGAAAATCTGGTCAATCAGTTTCCCAGCTATGCCAGGCAGACATGCAGTAGTATTACTCCATCTGTTCAAAGATGCTGGATAGCACGGAAGGCACCCAGCACACAGGATGGAGGAGCTATGAATTGAGTGAATCAACCTGTGGACAGACTGCCACTCAAGGAATTCTCATTAAGATGTTTCATAACAAAGATCACCAGCCCAGATCCTTTATATAACAATTGTCAGAAAGGAGGAAATTAAAAGAAAGATCTTCTAAGGGATGAGTAGGTCCATTTCAAGACCTGGCCTAGCATCTCTCAGGGGTCAGTTTGATCTTACTTGAATTTGAACCTGTTCTTCAAGGAGTGCTCCCCAAGATGGTTCAGAATACAGGTAAGAACAGGTGTGGCAGAAAACTAAGCAGCATTTTGGTGTCCATACAGCTATAAGGGATGGAGAAAATTCTATATCTAAACATACAGTCCTTTCTTTACTAACTAAGATTTGAACTGTCAGATCACAGAACTGACAGCAATATCTTGAACTATAACCTGCTATGGACCAAAAAAAAAAAAATAACCCACACAAAACCCTCACACAATTACAAAAACTCGACTGCAAACCAAAACAATCTCTGTCTCCTCCTCCCTCAAGTGCTGCTTGAGCTCCATGCCCAGCTTTACTCTGGCAATACGAACACAGGTGACCATAGAAAATTCCAAGGAACAGAAGCAATCAAAGGTGCAAGCAGTTGATGCCACTCCACCCTCTCCAGCAAGCCAGAGAGACTGCTAAGGATGCCCCCAAGATACACACACCTCCCTCATTATTTACAGCAGAATAATCTGCATTCTCCTTTTTCAAGTGCTCAATGTCTCCTACTAACCTTAATTTTCTACAACATTCTCCTCTTTGCTGTTTTGTTTTCCCTGACTCCACACCTGGCTGGGAGAGGAGAGGTGACCTGTGACGCTGTGCTCTGCATTCTACAAGGATTCATTTGCATGCTGATATTCACATTAGAAGAGCCTTTGGATAATGCAGAAACCATCTCTCCTGCAGAGAGGAGAAGGGAGCTTGGAGACAGGCACAGGCTGCTCTGGCAGCAGGGCTGGGCAGATGTGCAGGTGCAGCACAGGGCCCTGCCATCTGTGCTCACCTCCACCCTGCTCCTCCAGGCAGCCGGAATGGGATAGCTCAGGTCCCCTGTGCTGGGAGACATTTGTAAATGAGCCAGCAGAGAGAGGTGAGGAGAGTTAAGACCCTTTGGAGATGAAGGAGAGCTAGCAACACACACTGGGAAGATCAGCCCCCCCGCAAGGTACAAGGCAGCCATCCAAGTGCTGCCTGTCTAGACGCATTTACAGCACGCCTGAGAAATGGACTGAAAAACACCATTTATTCCCTGCATCCACCATCTCCCAGCTCACAGAGCCATAGGCTCTGGCTCAGCTGCAGGAACCCAGACGAATGAGCCACTGAGCCCCCATATTCCAGAGTTTGCTATCCCACCTGGGGCTCCCCATCTGTGACAGATGTGCCACATATTGCTTGTGTTAAACTTCAAGTCTAGGAGGAAGGACACAGGTTACCCAAGTGACTAAAATCCTATATGGTACCAGGCACCAAACTGAAGCCATCCAGAATTAAGACCAAAAGCTCTTATGTTGAGTTTTACACTGTAAAATATAAACAGAGAAGAAACCACAAAACACTCTACCTTGTCAGAGGCAACAGCAGGCACCAGATCATGCAGGAATCTTTAAGCAGAAGAGCACAAAGCTCCATGGGGCAGAAGATAAAAAAATCTTCCATGAGGAAAAGCCGACTCCTGGGAAGGCAAGAAAATTACAGAGGAGGTGGGTTTCACCTGCTAGCACAGCCCAATGCTCTGCAGGTGACACTGCTCAGTGAATATTCTCCAGGTACCTTGCATCAGCTGTTGGACGTGTTGTTTTAACAATCCCAGCTGCAGCCAGATATTAAAATCCACGTTTGCCAGACTACAAGGACAAAGCAAAGCCTTGCAGAAAAATCTCACTTCCCCAGGTAACCCTCCTTAGGCCCCTTAGGGGATGAGCTGGCCTGGCCAGATACTCAGCCGAGCTCAGCTGGACCCCACTGTGGGGCTAAACACAGGGAGCTTCCCCCTTGGAAAGAGGAGGAGGGTACACCTGGAGTCTGCCTCTCTGAGGGGGATTGGAGTGATTTGGGGTTCTCTGTTCCCAGCTGGGGCCGGCGCAACCTGCTCAGGTTGGCAGCTCCTCTGGAAGACAGAGCTTGGCTGCAGCTTATTGCTGTTACTGATGTGATGTTTTCTGAAGAATGTTTAATCAATGCTAGCATTTCAAGGAAGGATCAACAGCCTGCAGGATGCTGATATGGTGACACTCAGACAACTACAAATAGGAATTGTGGACAACCCAGAGGACACTGGTGGCAATCTGATTAGTTTCAGCTAAGTGTGTGATGGTTTGGTCACAAAGTGACAGACTCTGGCAGCCTTCAGCCTGCAAACACACCTGGCTGCGAGGTGTCTCATCTCTCAAAAAGAATGGGCTCATCAGTTCTTTCTCTGACCAGTGCAAGTATCCCAAATCTGCATGAGCCTTTGAATGAGCCATCAAAGTGTGTTTCCCTTATCCAATGGTAATAATGAATTAACATAGTTGTCAGCTCCTGGCAGTATTTTACCACCTGACCTGCTGCCTTAGGAGCAAAAGAAGGCTCATAGGCTGTAGGAATTTCAAAGTGTGAGGAATTCAAAACTGTACTTCTTCAAAGTCAGCATCAGCTCCTACATACCCCTTGCTGAATGACCTTGAACAGGATGTAGAAGATGTATCCCAGACTAGTGCTGCCTTACAATCTCAAATGCCACTGATCCAGTTATGCTCTGTTACTCTCCAAATAGTCAATCTCAGCTCAAGACATAGCAGTGACCTTTCTTGTTATGCCTTCCTGGCATCAGTCATGCCACCTTTCCTTGGTTCCTTACTGCCTCAAGTGTCAGATCAAGGGCCCACCAGCTCTGATGCCAACCACACCTTTCTACAAAAGGGATATACTTTCTCCAAGGCCAGGAATTCTCCTGAGCTTCCTTTGTGATTCTGGATACACATCAGTAGATCTCTCCCTGCCAGGCACCAGTCTCATCTTATCCCTGAATGCCTCTGGAAATGTGAGGCAAAGAAAATCCCTAGGGTCAAAGAAGAAAATGAACATAATTAAAATTAAATTTCAATATAATGATTTAAGAATCTCAGTGAGACAAGCATCAGGCTGTTGTATGTTTGGAGATGTGGGGAAGACCTTTGTGATTTCCTGCCCTGGGGACTCTTGTCAGTTTTAGTGAGTTTTACCCCACAGCTGTGAGCATGGCAATTTGAACAGCCCAAATTAAAACCAAATACTGAGGGAATCACATTTCTTTCTGCCATCCTATGTCATGGCAGAAGGGCTGTGGGGCAGGTGGACTGCTCACCTAGCTATGCCTCAGCTGAGAGGCAGCAGCACTTCTGTCTCTCTGGGGGGGGTCAGGTTGAGGGACGTGAGCAGATGGTTGATGCTACAGGACTCCCTTGAAGGGGATGTGACGGCACTGGCTGTGGGCAGCAGGGGAGCCAGGTACCAGGGTTGAGTCCAGCATTCAGTACCCCCATCAGCCTCAGGTCTGAAGGCCACCAGCATTACTCTGTGGCCTTTTGCCTTTATGCAGCCATTGCTAAAGTCCCTGAATCACAACAGAGCACTTCGTCCTCCTCAAGATGTGCGCAAAACAAGGGATGGAAAAAGGCACGTGCCAGTGGCTTCTGCAACTTGATGTTGGCAGTGCTACCCACGGACATACTGCACAGCTCCCACTCCTTTTTTTGCTGGCCTTGCCAAATCCTAATCATCCTGTTTGCCTGTGTTCCTTCCTCCCAGACGCTCCATCTCCTGTTCCCTTTCTTGAAGAGGCTGCATCTCTTTAAAGGCTTCGGCTGCCTGCCAGTCTGTTCTCTCTCATCCCAGTTCCCTCAGCTTTGTCTGAGGAAAGCATCTGGCTTTCCTTAGGGCTGGTTTCTTCAGCTGTTTTTCAGCACATAGTACCATTGAAGCTGACATTACTTTGTAGACGGTTCCATTTTGGTCCAGGAAGGGCAGTATAAAAAAGCTCAAGACAGATTTGTAGACTCTGCTGACTTCCTGCAAGATGCTGGCTACATCAATACCTCCCCTGATTACATCATCAAAAGGCAAACCAGATGTTCTCCTGTGGAAGGAGGGAGCAGTGAGCACAGAGCATTGCTACAAAGCCACCTCCTTGTTGCGTTGCAACACATCCACCAGCTCAAGAGCACAAGGTATCACACACAGAGCACAGGAATGGGTCCAGGAACTCTGGCCAAGGACCTTGAAACCACTCCTTTCTTTGTCAAAGTCTGTGCTGGGCCATTACATCTAAGGGCTGCAGGTTTTACATCTTTTCTTGATCAGCAACCTGCAAATCAACTGACCCTGCACGTAGAGGCAGTAAGATACACCCTGTCCTGCAGAGCCTCTGGCATGAACCACAGCCATTGCCTTCCCCAGTGCATTGGCCACTCCCTTGGGCCAGAAAATGCTTTACGCTGTAGCAGAAGGACAGGGAAGACAGAAAGGTGGTTACTCCTGAGCTGCCTGGCAGATCCAAATGCCTTTATTTATAATTTCTTTACCTTTGGTCCTCACTAAACAGATTCCTAGATTTTCAGACTTTTGAAGTTTGAAATAATCCTGGTTAACCAGATAACCCCTTCTCATCCAAAACTGCTTCCCAAAGCGCTCTGCAAGATGTTCAGACACACAAATAGCTGTGAACAGAGCTGGCTTTCTCCAAAGATTTTGTAATGATGGGGAGTAAGCAAGGCCAGGAGCTGGAGGAGCTGTGTCAGAGCATCCCACTGTGTTGCACCTTCACGTGACCAATTTAATTGAATCATACAGATGTAGACTTAACCAAGCAGTTCATCATCACCTCATTGTGAGGCAGGAAAGGTGTTGCTTTTCCAAGTCAATGTGTCTCCAGGGAGGAGACTGTGTACTCTGACAGACACTGTTCACGTTGGCAACATCAATAGGGAAGCAAGAACATTTTGCTGCATCATTTTTGTGCCAGCACCAACTTTGCCAGTCTAGATCCAACTTCTCCAACGGATTTAAATGAATTCTCTTTTTGTTTGAAAAGTCCTGTCATGCCTACAAAATGTGCATAAGAAAGGATGGTAACATGTGCTTGAACACCTTTAATAGTCTGAAGGAGTGCTGCGTTACCAGAATAGAGATGAGGTCCCTAGTGAATGATGTAGATCACTCCAGAATACTACAAATAAAACCATTAAACTGGCCTGTACCGTCATCTATTTCATGTATGCCTTCCACATCACAGAGGAAACATCTCTGAAATTACTCAGAGAAAGGTTTAAACATTTTATTTGAGCCCTTTGTCTGCCAGCTCAGGTTATGAATCAAAAAACAACAGGGTTCAGGATAAAGAAAAAAAAAGCTACTCAATGCTTAAAAGCACCTCTGAAATACACCTGGAACCGATTTTTCTATGCATAAAAATCCCATGATCTGAAAGCTCTCTGGACCTCAGAGATGTAGAAATAAATGGAACACCCTGCTGGAACACTTCCAGTCTTGGGCAGCTCCCACGATCCTGCGGAGCCACAGAGGAGCAGACCCGGAAACTGTCAGACCAGGCTGGATACACGGTGTGTGTCTTGGACACTGTGTCCTAGTGATTTACAGGAGGGGTGGATAAACAGCAGGAGGGGAGCGGGAAATTACAAACCTGAAGGAAAGGAGAAAACATTTTTTTGATAGACCAATTTGATTTTTTTTCTTTAATACATTTCAAAGCATACCTGTGAAACCGCTAAAGAGTCTGCAACATTTAAACAGCTCTGAAAGGAGAAATACTGAGCAGAATACTGATGAAGTGGTCAAAAAGGCACAGGACTTAACATGAGGCCCTGCCAGTTATTCTCATCAGCGTGAAAGGTTTTTCTTTATTAAGGGGAAGATTACACTAAAAGTTGCTAAGGAAAAGATATTCAAGGGTCTAATGTTTTTGTAACACACCATCTCTTGTATTTTGCTCTGCTCTTTCATATTCTGCCCTTTGGGGATGGATGGCAGTCAAGGATGTTTTTGCAGTCTTCTGTGCTTAGTGAAATTAATGTAGCACAGACATTTTTCCACTCCTTATTAATTTCAATTTTCACTTCTCCATGGAAAGTTTAGCTTTTTTTCATGCAGTTTTCACCCCCATATTAGGGTAAGAATTCTGTTTTTGAAAGAAATTAGATCTCTGCCTGGAAATAAATAAAAAACTTTCTAAGTTAGGATGAAAAATATTGCTGATTTTTTACAGCGTGAACGAAGAGGACTGACATGCTGAGAAGTTGTATAAATACAACACACTAAGATGGTCTCAGGGTTAGTGATGTTTGTAACTGTGTTTGTTAGATAGTGAATAGATGTAGCTGGTCAAATTCTGCCCAGTAGAAAATGGTTTGTTTTTGCAGCTGTGGTACACATGTACACACACATAAAAGCTAAGCAGAGAACTGTAACAGGAGAGCCTAATGGGTATGACTAGGAAAAAAACAAAACACAGCAGTATGGAAGGACTGCAAAGCTGAAGAAGAGAAGGGTTATTGAGAATAGCATGTTATTGACACTTAGCTTAGCAGGCCACTAAGATCCCAGTACAGCTAAGTTTATCTCTTCGGGACATCCAGGCTGGGAGATAAAGAAAAATTAATAAATCCTAATGATTCGCAGAGGCGGGGCAGAATGGGGAGACTGACTGATCACAAGTAGCTCCCAAAAGGTATAAAACAGCACTGCCAAAAACTAGCATAAGGTTACCAGCCTCTGAAGTATACAGGAAATGTGAGGAGGACACAACCACCAGCACCCCTCATCCTCTTTGCCATCACAGAGCATCCCTGACTGACCTCTTGGACACAACTACCTTGGTGCCCAAGTGCTGGGCTGACTCAGGCACTTCGGTGAGTGTGGGGATACAGGAGTGTCAGTGAATGAGAAGTTTCAAAACCCGTCCCCTCCCAAAAGATTTTGCACAGGCACTTCCAACACTGCAGAAACAGGCACTGCAGAAACAAGCATTGCAAGGTCCCATGCACTACCACTGCATTCCTCTTGAAAGAAGCATAAACCATTTTTGTTTCATTAGAATTCCTGCCCTTTAAGTTAGGCAGACCTTCTCCCTCATGCTGTATACCCAGGACACCATCTCCAAATTTCCCAGTGCTGCATCAATTTTAACAATCACAAGGTACTACTTGGAGTGAGGACGATAATCCTGTATTTTATGTTGTTTCTGTGGCTGAATCATTCTCTGTAGTCCCTGTTTGAAGGCAACAGTAGAGCAGTATTTGCACCATTTCTTTAGGAGCCTATGGAACAGAAGTGTAGTTAGTGCAACACAGTGAATAAGGCTGGAATGGTAAAAAGGACTGTGACAACCTTGTGTAGCTGCCCAAAGAGACAGGGAAACTAAAAATTCCTTATGGTAGTTCTTTTATGTTCATGGTAGTATCCTTTACTCCATGGTAAAGTCATTCTGATGACTAAATATACTAAAATCTTAAGATACTAAAATCTTAAAGCATTGCAGAAATTGTGAAGAGCAAACTATGGATTAATCCTTAATGGCTTTAAGGCCATTAAGTGTAGTATTTTTTCAAGCTTAATTAAGGTAGTAGAATTCCTATGGGGAGAGGCACAGGCAGCTGTCTTCAACATTTCAAAGTCTATGATGACATTCGTTTGAAGGAAATTACTTGGAATCCTGCTCCATGACAAGATCCTACTCCTAGATAATGTCCTTCATCAGGCTGCTAGGTCAAGTTTTCAGGAGACATCTTCTTGAGTTCAAACTCTCTGGTACACCACCTCTGTCACACATTGAGGAGCCAGTGTAACAAGTAATAAATTTCTTTTATTGTTGCTTTGTAATATAAAATGATTAAATCCATGATTCCACAGTAAGGGGCAGTAAAAAAACCCAACTGAATAAGAGGAATGTGACATAACTAAGTCATATTTTAAAACAAGGAGCCACAAGAATGTTTTCTAAAAGCCCTTTCCTATGACAAATCCAGTCCACAGCTCCACCTCACAGGGACATTTGTGTAGCCTGCTCTGTGACCAGTGCTAGGGTGGCTGGAAAGAATGGCACAGACATTGTCAGCCACGTGCTAACACGGGAGTGAGATCTGGAAAAGGCGCACAGAGTTAAAAAAAACCTCTACAGCAGGACATGGATTAAACACTTTCTTTTCTCTCTGGCTCTAATGTCACTGAAGGGGACTCCTGAGGCACGGGTGTTCAAGGCCAGGCTGAGGTGGAGGGCTTCTTCCAGGCCCAGAGAACATTCTGCACTGCAGGTGGCCTGAGAGAGGAGTACACACATAGTCCCTTGTGCCACTGGGCCACACAGCAGCACTTCCAGTCAGTTCTTTCCAAGGATACAGATGCTGGCAATGGCTACAAGGACACTGTGTTAGACTGAGGTAAGATTTCTCACCAAGGAGACACGTGATGAGACACTAGGACACCACTAGGTTTTTCTAGAAAAATAATTACTGTCGGGTATGGAACAAGAGTCCCAAGCAGCTGCTGAGCCTCCAGGCAGCTGGATTAATTTTAAGTATATGCCCTGCTTTATCCTCAATCACAAGTTCAGTAACTCTGTCCTTGCACACGGGAAACCAACAGCAAGTATCTGAAAACAAAGTTACCCATACTGGTCTTACTGGTGAACTGTCCAGGCTCTTCCATCTCCCAAGAATGCACCGAGTCAATTAACCAAAGGAGATGTTTGAACAAGATCGTCCTTCCCCACCAGGAAGTGAGATCTTCTTCAAGTGTCTCCTTCAGGCCCCTCCAGAAAGGAAAAAAGGCATTTTACTACTGACAGGTCCAGGTGATACAGTTCCACTGGATGAGGATGCAGCCTGCAACCTCTTCTGTCCTCTATGAACTCACTGGCTGAGCGTCGCACTTGCCGGGCCTTGCAGCGCCTGCCTGAAGATGAGCTTCTTGAGTTGGTCCAGTTTACTGTCCCTTAAGGCATCCCGAACGGCACTGAAGAAACCAAAGTAGTGCTGGAAGTTGTGCATCATGAGCAGGACACCGGCCAGCAGCTCGTTGGTCACCAGGAGGTGATGGACATAGGCACGAGTGTGCCTCCGACAGCAGTAACAGCTGCATCCTTCCAGCAAAGGACCGAAATCGTCGTGGTATCTAAGGAAGAAGCAATGTTGGGTAACATCAGAAGTAAGACACATTCAAGCAACAAAGAGTACCCAGTTACCACCTGGCCTTTTGCAGGGACCTGAGCATTGAAGTCCTGAGGTCCTTAATCCAGTTGACAACTCAGACCAGCACCACTGGCACAAAGGACTTCAAATATCAGAGATGGTTTGGGTTGGAAGGCACCTTAAAGATCATGGTGTGGCACCATGGCTGCTGAAAGCCCCAGGCTGCTGAAAGCCCCAGGCCTCCTCATGCCAGAACTCACTTCAGAGTGAAAAGGCCACACATTTACATCAGAATAACCCTGACTACATCACAGCTAACAGCAGAGAGAGGCTTTATCTGTGCCTTCCCTGGCAGAAAAGCTGCAGTGCAAGACAGCTATCACACAGTTTTATGAAGGAGAAAGCCACCAAAAGCAGAGATTTACTAATCCCACTCTTCACAAAACAATATTCCACTCTACTGTGAGATGCACCACTTCCCGAAGTGGAGAGAGCAAAGCAACACAACTGTCTGCTCAGACAGGCTGGAAGTACCTGTGGCAAAGAGAAGGAAGGATAAGTGGTAACAACGGCCAAAGTTTTTTGTGAAGTATCCAGAAATGGCAGAACTGCTCTGCAGCTGCCCAAACTGAGTCAGAAAGCAGACGGTCTCCATAGTTTAAATAAAATCTAGTATCTCAAGATGACCCAAGTTAGATGTGGAAGACCAAAATGATTCCCAGACCACCTTTGTGAACCTACGGTCTTTCAGCTGCGACATAATTATGACCACAGAATGTTTGCTGGATAAATGATCAGAAAACCCCTGGCTCTAGGTCAGGCAAAAGACAGCACTTTCAGAGATAGGCTGTTGCCTGATAACAAGCTAGAATGCTTGTCCAACACTCTCCACTCGATGTCCAAAGTACTCTCTTCAACAGCTTCATGTTTAATGAAGGCTCTCATGCAGCTGCTGACCAGCCACAAATAAATATAGAGGACAAAAGCATCACATTTAGTGATACAGCTGCAGGAGCCCTCCTCACAAACTCACATACTTTTTGTCTTTCAGAAATATCTCAAATGGTGTCATTTCTGGGTCAGCTTTGGAGACTTCGTCCTGGTCTTCTTGAGCACCATTCTTCTCCAGGTCCTGGGCCCCATTTTGTGTTAAAACTGCTTAAATTAAAAAAAAAAACAGCCTTAGAACACAGAGCAAGGGCAGAGCAAGGGTAGCAACCTTCGAACAGATATTTCTGCTACTCTCTTGCCAACTGAAAACTCCTGCCACAAGTTTCCACCTCTTTCTTCTAGAAAGCAGATATTTTACTTTAATTGCCATAGGTTAGTTAACACAAATACACTTTCAGATGATTAAAACAGCAAGAGACGAGTGAAAACTAATCAACTAAAACTAATCAAAAGTTAGAGCTGAAACAACAGTATAACTTTTTGCTGCTCTACTGAGCTGAATTCTTTATAAAACATCAAAAGTATTTTGTCTGAACTGCATGCTGAATAGAATGCAATCACCTGAACAAATGGATTTTATTGAGACTTTATTAGAGTCGACAGGCAACTCATCTGCATTCAATCATTCTACTTTCCATGCTGTGATCAGACTCAGAGATTTAGATGCCTCTTGTTCTTTTTAAAAAAAAACCTGGAATCAAAAGAGGCTGGTAGCACTAATGCAGAAGAGGTAGGTTCCACATCTGCCTGTTCAGCAGCTCTCTGAAAAATAAAGAACCATCCCGTAATTTGGTAGGTTTGCATTTTTAAGTTTGTTCTTAAGGAGATGGATCTGGAAATACCAATATTACTGTTTGCATAATCCATGCCTACTGTGTTTAAAACAGACACAGGACAAAACTACTGCCATTATCCAGAGCCTTATAATTTAAGAATAAAGTGAGACAAGATAAAGAACAACAAACAAAGAGAAGGGTTAAAAAAAAAGCAGCAAGCACAAAGAAACAAGATGTTCTGTTCTATTCAGCTGGCTCTGAATTATCCAGGCACGAAAAGCCACTAGGTTCCACCCAAGAGAAAAAATGTAAAGTGTTTCCCTGTATTAAAAACATGTAATAGGCCAAAACAAAACAGCTGCTTGAAACACATTTGATAGGTGCTTTAATGGGTGATACACATTTCCAGCTCACAGTGTAATGAGTTATGAACAGAGCATTTTGGTTTTGATACAAACCAATGAATGCAAGGACAGAGAGGAAAACTGCCCAAATAAATGGGAAACTTCTGATAGCTAGAAAAAAGAACTTCAAAAATATATTATTACAACAGACACATATTCAGTTAATTCTAGAGATCGCTTAATAGGTCCAGCCTTCACTGCTAATGGTAAGAGAAAATTTGCCAATGGTGTCAAACTAAAACCCCTCTATTCAGGAGGTGTTTAAGAAATATTTAATCATCATATTTTGGCTAATGAGACGTTCAGAGGCCTCAAGTTTTACATAAGAGATTTCACACCAAAGTACCCCACCTTCAAAAGCAACACTTGGTAGTGGAATCCCAGTTGGTCCAGTGGTCACTGCACTTATTTCAGGAACAAAGCCCTCAAATACAGATTCCTCCCAAGTACAAATTATGCTTGCCACCATGTAAAATGTAAAAACTGTAATGACCATCAAGAAGCCTACCTGTTGCTTCAGGGTCTGGATGGCAGTCATAACTGAAAACCAAGGCGCAGCCTCGCTCCGTCACTTGGAAGGGAAAGAAGCTCTCAAAAATGTCCACTCCCCTTTCAATGCACTCAAGTACCTCATCTGGTCTGCCTACACCATGAATGATTCTGTAGGAGACACACAGGAAGACAAATTTACAATACTCTGAGTAGGAGCAAGCAGGTACCTGAAGGAAAAGACCTCCAGGTCATGTGCAGCACGTGTAGCTTATCTCTGGAACTGCTAACCAGAAAGTCAGGGGGCACAACAGTCATCACTCAGAATTCCATGTGCTTCCACTTCCCCACCTCCAACCTATCCAGTACATAGCAGGATTTCATCTTTTGCCATTTGGAAGACAGCAATAATCTCTCATTTACTGCAGAAAAACCCCATTCTGTTCATTGTGTTTGAAGTGATTTGTATGTGATTTCTTTCACATACACATAAATACAGTTAGATTCAAAACATCTGTGCCATAGAACAGATACTTTCCTTAATCATGTTTGTGCCCCAGTGAGCTACCAATTCCCAGACACATGGACCCTTTTGCTTGTTAGCTTTTGAGAAGACAGTCTAAAAAGAGTCTCAACAGAGACAGCAGTAGATGGCTGGTCAAAGACACAAGTCCTTCAGGTGACAGACACATCATATTGCTCTTGGAAAACTGCCTGTGGGAGAATGCGCTAATGAGAAGCATCATTAGAAAGAGAAAACTTCCTTGCTTTAGTCTTCCCTTCTCTTTACACTCTAGTTGCTCAAATGATTTACCCAAGAACGTGGGCTGTAACATCTCCTGAGACACGGCATTAAGAGCCAGGAAGAGCCTGGCTGGATTGCCATCAATGGTAATAGAGATCCTGCTGGCAGCCAAATTTAGTTGGCAGCTTCTCTGAGGGTGGGTGAAGTGTAAGAGAGGAGAGCAGTGCCTGCTCTCCTGCAGGTGCATGGGCTGAAAGCAGTAGAAGTTAATGTAGGGCAATGAGCTAAACAGATAATTAGGAAAATACACAGGGGCTGATAAATGAAGTCACAAGGTGCCATTTTTAGTCACTTTTCTAAGTACTCCAATTAAATTGATGAGCACAGAATAAGGATAGGAGAAGTTTACAGCATGAGTGTTTTATGTTTCAGGTTCCCATGACAGGGAGAAAATCATATGCAAAAGTCAAAACAGTAGCTCTGCATATATGATCAAAGCCTTGTTGAAACTCATCTCTGCACAGGTAAGGACAAACATTTGCTCTTGCAAGGGTTCCTATGCTATTGGAAAAGAAAACAAATTTTATCAAGAGACTTCAGCCCCTTTAGGTACATGAAAGGACTCTTTCTAAAGAGTACACTCATAAGATCATTTTACCATCACACAAAAAGCAGCCACTTCTTGAGTGAAGCACAGAAAGTGTTTGTCTTCTGGAGAATTTCATATTGGGGTAGAACAGGGCTGAAAAACAACTTCTCCGGCCAGAATGGCAAGGGTGATTCAGGAGCAAGGACTGCCTGAAACTCACTTGAGGTACTTCCAAGACTCCCTGGGGCTAACGAGCTCTCTTCCTACCAAGAGGTCAGAAACACTTGTCTTAACAAGACAAGCAAACTATTTGATAGATGAAGCAGATGCACTAGTAGCCACTGAGGTTAGCTGAGCAGATTGGACTCTAATGCTCCCAGGGGATCTTTTAAGTAGCTCAACCAGACAGGATGGCAACAACACAGCAAGCCTTCTAATTGTCAGGAAAATTCAAACCCCAGGCACCACTAAGCAAGAACAAGCTGCAACACCAGGCACAGTGCTTTTGCATTTAATTTCATTTTAAACACCAATAGGTCAGAGCAATGCTCTGCTAGCAGAGGGAAGCAGGAACACAGTGGGGCCTCAGTCATTCTCTTCAGGAAATCATGAAAAAAACAACCAGATTACTTCTGTAGCAGTTGCTCTGGTAAAAGCAATCCAGCAAGCTCAGCCCAATTAAGAAACCCCTACACTTCTGAACCACTAGCGAATATTAGCACACGTTTTCAAGAAGTCTTTAGTTACTGTCAGTCAGTTATAAGGATCAAGAAAGCTGCCACTCCTGTCCAGTCCCTGGCATGGGTCTGATGGGCACACTAACAACTCAGATAAGCAGTAAGCCCCACACTGTCCAAGAAGAGAATACCACTGATCTGGGCCAGGCTGTACCACCCCAGGCAGTGCACAGGCTCAGGGCCTCAGGTATGAGGACAGAGCTGCCTACCAAGATCGTGTAACAAGCACTGGATGGCTCTGCCAGCACCCCTCTGCCATCCTCCAGAGCAGAGAGAACTGGAAACATGACAGTTTTACTGAGAAGAAGTACCTGCAAAATACCTAGATAGTAACATTCTTGTTCAAACTGAACTTCAAGTAAACCATGGCCTCCAAGACCAAATGCAAGTAACTCTGACATATCCTACCTGTAACTCTTCCTAAAAATGTAAAGATGAGAAATGTGGAGAATACTCAAACCCACAGCACGAGCAAAGCCTGGTGCCAGCTGCAGCCAAAAACTGAAACAAGTGATGAAGACTGCAGCCTGACAGTGGCAAAATTTATGCAGCCTGGCACACACAGAGCTGTGCAATACAGCGATTATTTCCTACAGGGAAACTGCACAGCAGCCTGTAGATGCTCCTCGTAATAGGACAGATGGATTTCTTGGGATGTTGCCCACACAACTTACCTTGGTTTATCCTCTGGCAGCTCTGCTGTGACAGAAGCTATCAGTTTCAACTTGGTCTCCTTGGCCATGGCACTTCCCTGGAAGCCATCTAGCAGAAAGCCACCCACAGGCCGCTTGGCAGTCTCCCTGGCTGATCTGAGCCTCTCCTCCAAGATATCTCCACCTTCAATTGCCCCAAACATTACACTTCCTTGTAGTTCCTGTCCCAGGAGAAAACTACAAGTGTTAGAGCATGCTCTGCCAAAGACATGAAAGCCATCTCACAGCCCAGACTTCAGATGCCTGCTACTTAAGCCCCACATTCCCAGGAACTTGCCAGAACCACCGGATTTCATCTCACATAAGACTACTCCCCACACAACACTGTGAAGCCCGTGTAAGAAAGGGGACGAGTAGAGACAAGATTCTACTCCTTGCCTTGACACTGACTCACTGAGAATTTTGACGCCACTCTTCCCACCTCCCTACAGAAGGCAATAACCACACACCATCTTTGTACACGGCTTTTTATGGATGGGGTCTCAGCAATGCATGTGTTAGTGCAAAATACAAAGCAGGTGCCATTATCCTGGCTGTCAGACACCAGATCTCACAAGGAATTCCCTTTCAGGAGATACAAATATCAGCTCCTGTCACGTGTTTTCCCTTGTAGTGCAGACTCAGACAGTATGACTCCTTTCACCAAAAGGGAGGGAAGTTTCAAAGCTGCAGGAAGAAATAAAGAATAGTATTGACTAATTCTATCAAATCCTCCTTCACTTGGAACCAAGGGGACTTCAGAGCAAAAAGATGGGTTTTCTCAATCTGAGTAAGAAGATCTCACTTTGCCCATGCATCTAATAATACAGTAAGTGAAAGAAATGCATCACGGTCAAAAAGCAGAAAGAAAAAAAACCTAACAAGTACTTCTCCTCAGCTGGCAGAGGTGAGGGGTGATCCTAGTGCAGAAGACAATTTACTAAAGGAAGGAAGGAAAACTCACTGTGCTACTGGTTATACCTTGCTCTGGACTGTAAGCTGGGCATTCTCTGATACTCACACATGACACAATTTCCTACTAAATCACATCCTGAGGCTGGTCCAGGATGCAGCACAGACCAAAAACCAGTTGCAGTGCTATTGCCTCAGTACTTTGGGGACCTTACCGGTGACTTTTCTTGCAGCTGAAGGCATATATCCAAGAAGGAAAGTGACCTATCCACAGATTTCTTGGCTCTTTTTCTACCAGCTTCCCCAGAAATGGTGTCTCCATCAGAGATGCACTGGAACCAGTCTGGCTGGATGGCCCGCTGGATGTCCATGAACCTGGAAGCTGTCACTTCCATGCGCCCTGAGCTTCCCCACAGGGAGACCGTCTGTATAGGAAGAATAGGGATGAACATCAGTTGCAAAGGATAGCAGATTTTAAGGAGAAAAGAGAGAAGGAATTGGTCTGGTGAAACACCAGATACTGGAATGATATCTCATTAGATAAGTTGTCCTGGGGCATGGCTCAGATAATCAGCTGCACTTGGCACAATGAGTGAAAGGAGCTAAAAGACTGAACTGGAATTTCTAAGTGAAAACCATCATTTCTGGTGAAACCATCCCACTCAACACTGACTTCTCCACGTCAGAAAATGTGAGATAGAGCAGCTAGCCTCTCATCACACACAATTTAGTGGAAGAATTGGGAAAAAAAAAAAAAAAAAGCTTGAATTCCCACCAAACTTATGCTGTCACAAAAGTAAGCAAAAGCTTATATAAAGCAGCAAAGGCTGCAATGGCAAATAGAGCTCGCTAGTTTCCTGCACAAAATGCAAACCCAAGGAACTACTTCCTCTTCAGAGCACTTAACTCATACCACACACGTGAATGCATGTGTATATATAAACCACAGAGACTGGGAAGAATACAAAAGCTTGTTTAGCACTCAATCTTAGAACCCTGTGTTATTTTAGGTCCCAAATCCAGCAACTCTAGAAGGCAGTGAAATACCCAAACGGAGACAATGTAAGAAATGGCACGTGCTCACTAGGATTTCACAGTCTTCCCTGTCTCTTCACATGCTTCCCATCATGCCAGCACACATGGGACCCCATCTCCCATCGTTACTCCGTGATACCCTCAAAAGAATTTAAAGCAAGACAAAAGCACATGGACAGAGAGGCTATCTTACCTGAACACTTCCAGGCTAGCAATGTCACCATTCAATTCACTAAACATTCAGATTCACAAAATGTTCACATTTTAGCCTATTTTGCAGAATCTGTAATTAACCTGTGAGTGCAGCTCAGCCATTGCTTTTGTTGTAATATTGTTAGGCTTGTGACACTGCTGCTCCAAAACTTTAAAGCAGTATTCAAGTAGGCTAAGTATAGGGCTCAAGCCCTTTCCAAGTCAGCTCTTTTCATCTGCAATTCTGTTCTTGCTTTTTTAAATGAGAAAGGGTTTTCAGCCATTAGAAACAGCATATAGCTTGGAGCCTCATGGGCACTTTTCGGGGCCTGAGGGTTTAAACACATTCTCCTCGCCTTTGCCAGACAGACAGATTAAGCAGTGCAGTTCTCATGCATACTAATTTGCAAACTGAATTTCATCAGCTGATGCAAAAAATATGAGCAGAACAATTTTTTTTTTTGGTCTGGTCCCCACAAAGACCCAGAAGGATTGCAAGACCCACAAGTATACCATGTGCCTGTTGTCTGTCCGTCTGTCTATCCATCCATCTCTCCTGATTACTTCTGGCCTTATCAGTCAATTTCACCAAATTTGAATAAAAACAGAAGTCTCCAAAGTAGTAATATCTTTTGCAAATTTCCAACTAAAAAAAAGAGCAACTCCAAAGAGAGGAGAGCCAAAATTTGTATCTGCAGAATAACTGAAACACAGCAGCTGTATGTTGTTCTGCAGCAGCGTGCTGTTCAGACAGTACCTGCTGCCTCTTATTGTGAGAGCATCAGGGAACAGCTGGCAAAGGCAGGCAGAGCAAAGTTAGAGCTGTCTGAGCCAAAGGGCAGAGTGTAATCACATCTAGTTACCTTCATTCTGTTCTCGAGAGCAAAAAAGCTGCTTTAATAAATAAAATAGCCATGCAGCTTAGAGAGCTGAGCATTATCCTCTGATTATTTAAATCCAGCCCATGCTAGGCTTTCCGGCACAGAGCTTTCTGTCCCATTGCTTTCAAAAAGCTTTCGTAAGTATTTGTCAGCACAGATCCAGCTGCAGAAGGCTTTACAAGATGGTGACAAATATCTTCACCAGCTTATTTAAAAAACCTAAAAAAGTCTGAATCAAACTTCCAACACCCAGGTTTAGATTGCTGCTATCACCTCAAAGCTGCACAATGGTGGGACAAGCTTCAGGTAATTCCTTCCCTGCAGAGAGACAGGACTCAGCCTGGATCCCAGCAGCAATGAATATACACTGACAGTTGTATGGCAGTAGTTATCCTGTGTCACTCAGTGACCTTCCACCAAATGTGGCCATCCCCAAACAGCCCTTGGGACTGACTGTATCTGAGCAGGTGCCAGGAGTGGCCGCTCCAGCACAAAGCTGTGTCAGGCAGCAGGCAGTGTGTGGATTGCACAGGGAACGTGCGTGCCTGGGGGGTGGAACAGGCAAATGTCTGCAGCACTGTGCACTCCTGCATTGCTGAGCCACCCTCCTGCAAAAATTCTGAAGTCCTTCCCGTTGTGGGCTGTAGCAGGCTGTAAATACACACACGGGTTCAGATGTATGGCTTATCAGTGGCATCACCATAAGCTTGTACAGCACATATGTCAAAACACAGGTATTTTCTTTTACTGCCATTTTAACCACTACAGCATGTAGGCCATTTCTACCTGAACTGCCCCTTAACTGCTCAGGAACTGTTCAGGGTACATGCTGCCAAGTAAGAACATGTACACCTTTATTGAGTTGGAGGTACGAGCATGTAAATGACAATCCTCTCTGTGCAAAGATTTATTCTGCTAATCCTGTGGCTGTCTGAGCACACTCACACAGATGAAGGGAGGACTGGCAGATTTCTTTTGGGAACTTTAGGTGGACCCTTCCAAGTCTTTACAGCTACTGTACCTTGTTAGTGTTGTAGCCAGATGGGCAGGGAGTGACTGGGTCATGAAGGGAGCAGTAGAGCACAGCATCTGGCATACCTGAAAACAGAGACAGACACACAGGAGGGTTTCACGAACCAAAGCAAAGCTAATGCAAAGATATGGCTTGCAGGTCTGCAAAAGGGAAGAGGGTATTGTCCCCCACACAAGTACACCCATTCTGACAAAGAAACTATTGTTCATCTGTCTCTCAGCACCAAAGAAGGCAGACTTCTTCCTCAGTTTTACCAATTGCCTGGAGGAGAGTGCAGCAGCAGGACAAACCAGGAAACAATACCCTTTGGTTCTGCAGCCTACATAGCTGCTTTGGGATTTATTTATGTTTCTTCTTGATTAAAACTCCACCTATTAAAATTTTCTAGACCCTACAGTTGACTCACTTGACCACTCAACTGATAACTGATACACTGGAAGCACCTAACATTTGACACAATCCAAACTGAGCAACAACCCCAAGTCCAGAACTTTTAAGGAAGGATGAAGCAGAATCATAGAATGGTTTGGGTTGGAAGGGGCCTTAGAGATCATGCCCCCTGGGCAGGGACACCTTCCACTAGACCACATCGCTCAAAGTCCCATCCAACCTGGCATTGAACATTTCCAGGGGTGGGGCATCCACAGCTTCTTTGGGCAACTTGTGTGAGCTCCTCACCACCCTCACAGAAAAGAACAGGATAGTGAGAGAACATTATCAACTACTCAAATGAGAAATTTATCATCCCTGCCAGACTGGAGGTTTCAAATGCCAGAAAGCTAGACAGTATGTCTCAGTGACATACAGCCTTCTCTTCAGAGACAGTCACTGAAACTGGTAAAGCTTCCAGGAAGTTTCAGACAAAGGAATTTTTCAATTTTTCTTGAAGGAGTCAATTGCTCCAAAGCAGTTAAAGTTTATTGAAATTTGGGTGCAAACTTCCTTTGGAAAGCCAAACCATTTTTTTTTTTTAATATAATGAAATGCATGTCCCAAATTTTAATGTGCTTTCTAAAAAAATAAAACAAACAAAACAAGTGTTGGCAACTCAATCTTTTTTTCTTGCAAAATGTGCCAGATTCCGTATGCAAAGAACTGTCTGTAAATTATAGAAATCACAGACACACCATTACTTTGTAGCCTGATGGAAGGATTTTTGGCCATACTAGTGACAACATACTATTTCAAGTCTTCCCTAGTGGCACTTTGAGTGAGAAAATCCCTAAATGTGCAAGCCTACATCCTTCTACCTCCTATACTGCCTGAACATGCTCCAGTGGGATCCACCTGCATTATCTCTCAGATATACAAGCAAACACTTGTACTTTACCCATAAATTTTGCAGCTCCTTCTTTATACTCTTCCAGAACGTCATGGATTTCTGCCCTGCAATCCAGATACAGAAACACATTAACTAAGCAGACAAATGTCTAAAGAGACTGGTGGTTTCATAACTAAGGCTTCTGTTTCCATACTTGTGCATTGTCCGACACTGAACTGGTATTTGCCATCCAGCTGTCAGGCAGCAAAGCAGGGACAGATGCAGTGAAATGCCAGAGTCACAGAGCTCAAGAATCACAGCTCACAACCCAAGGCACTCATAATTCTGTGGCAAAAATGTAAAGCTTTTACCTGCACTGACCAGTGACCACTGACTTGATGGAGAGCACAAAGCCAGACTGTGACTTTTTGGGTAGCATCACTTACGTGTTCAACATCGTTCGGCAACCACACAAGCTTTATCATGTTAATCTTTCCTTTCAGCTGCTACTTACCTAACTAGTTTTGAGAGTTAGCTGCTGCTCCAGTCTTACCTTAAATGTTTTCAGGTATGGGGTATCTACCACCTCTCTGGGCAACCTGGTCCACTGCTTCACCACCCTCATTACAAGAGATACCCTCTTATAGTTTAAACTCTTATTCTATCACAACAGGCTCTGTTAAAAATCTGTCACCATCTTATAATTCCTCTTTAGGTACAAGAAGGCTGGTAAAAGGTCACCCTGGAGCCTTCTCTTCTCCAGGCTAAACACCCCCAAATCTCTTTGCCTGTTGTTATAGGAAAGATGCTGCAGCCCTCTGAGCATCTTTGTGGCGCTCTAAAGGACTTGGTCCAACAGGGACACATCTTTCTCATGTTGGGGGCTCCAGACTGGATGCAGCACTCTCGGTGCGGTGTCAGCAGAGCAGAGGGGCNCTAACTAGTTTTGAGAGTTAGCTGCTGCTCCAGTCTTACCTTAAATGTTTTCAGGTATGGGATATCTACCACCTCTCTGGGCAACCTGGTCCACTGCTTCACCGCACTCATTACAAGAGATACCCTCTTATAGTTTAAACTCTTATTCTATCACAACAGGCTCTGTTAAAAATCTGTCACCATCTTATAATTCCTCTTTAGGTACAAGAAGGCTGGTAAAAGGTCACCCTGGAGCCTTCTCTTCTCCAGGCTAAACACCCCCAAATCTCTTTGCCTGTTGTTATAGGAAAGATGCTGCAGCCCTCTGAGCATCTTTGTGGGCTCTAAAGGACTTGGTCCAACAGGGACACATCTTTCTCATGTTGGGGGCTCCAGACTGGATGCAGCACTCTCGGTGCGGTGTCAGCAGAGCAGAGGGGCAGAATCNAGCGCCTCCCGCAGGTAACCGGGCACGGCGGAGGGAGCGCGGCCCGCTCGCCCTCAGCGGTTCGGGGGGCGCCGGGGGCGGGACGCTTCCCTGGGATCCCGCTTCCCTGCGATCGCGGGCACTTAGCACGGCAGGGTCAGGATCAGGGATGAGGTTTCCCAGGGCTGGGCGGTTTGCCGGCGGGTTGGAAGTCCGCGCTGGACTCGCGCGAACGGCGCCAAAGTTGGCAGCGTGAAACTCGGGTTCAGGAAGAGACACGGGAGGTTGGAACGCTGTGGTTTTCCTTAGTCTCTGCCGAGGTTTGGATCGGGTGGCTTGGAACAGTGAGTCAAGGCGAATAACTNTCAGGAAGATGACTGTGAAGTCACCACGATGGGTTTGGCCTAAACACGCTAAAAATCACGTAGCCCTCCAGCTCCCTTCCCCTCGCCTTTCCTACGCGGCCCCTGCACCTCCCTTGGATGGGGAAGCACGGGCCCCCCGGCCCGGGCGCGGTACTCACAGGGCGGGCAGGGCGAGCTGCGCCACGCCGGGCACGCCGCGCACCTCCCGCAGCGTGTCGTGGGTGAGGTGCGGCGCCGCGCCGGTCCGCGTGTACAGCAGGCAGC
>VWZW01001499.1:1712763-1744014 GCA_013397115.1 Edolisoma coerulescens
CCGGGGGCGGGACGCTTCCCTGATATCCCGCTTCCCTGCGATCGCGGGCACTTAGCACGGCAGGGTCAGGATCAGGGATGAGGTTTCCCAGGGCTGGGCGGTTTGCCGGCGGGTTGGAAGTCCGCGCTGGACTCGCGCGAACGGCGCCAAAGTTGGCAGCGTGAAACTCGGGTTCAGGAAGAGACACGGGAGGTTGGAACGCTGTGGTNGGTTGTTGAACGCTTCTAGGGATGGTGACTCAGCCCCTTTCCTGGGCAGCCTGTTCCAATGCCTGGCCTCCCTTTCAGTGAAGAGATTTGTCCTCATATCCGACCTAAATATTCCATGACAAAACTTGAAGCTATTCCCTGTTACCCTGTCAATTGTTACCTGGGAGGAGAGACTGACTCCCACCTGGCTACATCCTCCTTTCAGGTGCTTGTAGAGAGTGATAAGTTTACCCCTGAGCCTCCATTTCTCCACACTAAACAATCCCAGTTCTCTCACCTGCTCCTCTAGACCCTTCAGCAGCTTTTCCCATCTCAGGATACACACCTCAATGTCTTTCCTGAACTTAGGGACCCAGAAGTGGACACAGGACTCTCAAGGCAGCCACACCAGTGCCGAGTACAGGAGGACAGTCACTGCCCTGGTCCGGCTGGCCACACTGTTGCTGACAGGCCGGGATGTCATTGCCCTTCTTGGCCACCTGGGCACACACTGGNTTTACCCCTGAGCCTCCATTTCTCCACACTAAACAATCCCAGTTCTTTCACCTGCTCCTCTAGACCCTTCAGCAGCTTTTCCCATCTCAGGATACACACCTCAATGTCTTTCCTGAACTTAGGGACCCAGAAGTGGACACAGGACTCTCAAGGCAGCCTCACCAGTGCCGAGTACAGGAGGACAGTCACTGCCCTGGTCCGGCTGGCCACACTGTTGCTGACAGGCCGGGATGTCATTGCCCTTCTTGGCCACCTGGGCACACACTGGCTCATGTTCAGCTGCTGTCAGCCAGCACCTCCAGGTCCTCTTCTGCCAGGCAGCTTTCCAGCACTCTTCCCCCAGCCTGTAGAGATGCCTGGGGTTGTTGTGATGCAAATGCAGGACCTGGCACTTGACCTTGTTGAACTTCATACAGTTGGACTCAGCCCATCAATCCAGCCTGTCCAGACCCCTCTGCAGAGCCTTCCTGCCCTCAAGTAGAGCAACACTCCCATCCAACTTGGTGTTATCAAAGATGTCCCTGCTCAGGGCAGGGAGGCTGGACTAGATGACTTGTAAAGGTCCCTTCCAGTCCAAACTCTATGAAGAGTAAGGTGTCTTGTTGCTACACATAAAACTCAACACACAAAACTTGCTGTTGAGCAGTGCTGCAGGTTTTTTGGGCAAGTAATACAAGAGATTTAACCCAAAGCATCGTGTCCTGCACCTACCATCACCTGACATCAAAGAAAATGAATTCTACGGTGAGGTTCCTTTTGTTTTGCTTCCTTGGGCGCACCCATGCTCCCACCTTCAGTCAGCAGACTTGTACCTTGTGCAGGTAGGAGTGCGCATCTGCTTCCTCAGGCAGCATCCTGGGCCTCTGGCAGCAGCACAGACAGAAGGAGTTCAGAAATGTGGACTGTCTGGGGCACAGGTGTTACTCGTGAAAACACAGTGACACATCAGGACCAAGAACATTTCAGAGAGATGAATATGGGACAGGAAGTCTCAGCCTGGCTATGACAAAAAGCTGATATCAAATTTCATAGTTGCTGATTGCTGGGCACTAGCTCAGCCAGTCTCCATCCAGCCCTCAGGGGCTGGGTGTTTCCTTTCTCTCTGTATTTGGCACTAGTTGCCAAATGAGTGTTTATTGCTTGATGACTTCTAAGTCCAGTTTATGCAATCAAGCAGTCTAGAAATGCATTTCAAAAGAAATCTATTCCTTATAACAGCCATGCTGGTTTGTGTTACATTCCCACTGATGTTTGCTCTCTGGAGGAGAAATGTGGATATAGGAACTGTAGAAATTAATATCCTTAGAAATGTTTTTCTTTCTTTAATTTAAAGAGAGTGGACCGAGCCTCTGAGTATGTTCTCTCTGAAGCTTTTTCCCTTCAAAAGTCGAGGTATCCCCAGAGGCCTTGGGGTCCTGTGACAAGTTTGGAAACTGCAGAACGGCTGCAAGATCTAAGTGAGGCCCGTGAGGAAGGTGAGCTAAAATTCTTCTTGCCACAAGCTGCCTGAAATGAACTGTTCTTGCTCCAGCTTTGTGGTTTGGATCTGAACAGGCTCTTGCAAAGCTTGAGTTCACAAGAAACAGTTCATAGTAAGATGTCTTTCATCTAATGGAGAAAGGCATAAGAAGGATCAATTGCTGGAGTTCAAAGTCAAATGGCATACTAAGAGAAGGATAAACTCTCTGTCTCCTGGAGATACCAGGTCGAGACAAGGATAAGAACTGCCCTTGAAGACACACTGTATGGTCAAAGCCAAGGTAGCGGGCTGTAGGAAACCAGGTGAAATTACCTGACATATTTCTGATAGCAGACTAGATGTGGAAACAGAGTTACTCTATGTAAATTTCACATCTACCAATAACGATGCGGTTCTATTTTGATTCCCATGCAAAATTTTCCTCACTAATTAGCTAACTAAATATTTCTTTTGTAAAACCTGTAGCCAAAAGTGCTCGCTGAAGTTTGGAAGTAAAGCTGTGGTAGATTTAAAAAACAGAAAGGAGGGAAATTATCACCCATAAGTGCTAGAAATATGTCTGCAGTGTAAAAAGCTGATAGGAGACAGGATTTTAAAAACTGAGTTAACCTCTCTTTTAAGAGTCAGCATTACAGACCAGGACGATGACACATCTTAAGAGCATCCACTTCAATACAGAAGTCAGCTTTTTCACTTATCATCATCAAGGGTTCAACTGACAGCATAGAGTACACTTGCCTGCTTACAGTGCACTGTCTGAATGCATTATACAGCACAGTGGCTCCAAGGGAGCTGTCTTTGCTGTGGTGAAAAGCCTTGTCTTTCCCTTTGGTGGAAAAGTTGCTTGCTTTTCTCATGTTTCTTTATTATTTTCGTTTGCCCTTCTCTGCTAGGGTTTTTCCTTTTTATAGCTACCAATCCCTCAGAATTGTTCCTAGCTCAACTGAAATTCTTTTACCTGGACTCCATTATTACAATACTTAATGGTATTAACTACACATAGCCCACTTTTCAAAGGAAGGTATCAATAAGAGAAGTGCCAGAACGCTTTTACTCCAGTTATGAGAAGATCAGAAATCCCAGTCGAAAAAGTAACCCTTCCCCAAGTGGCAAGTTGTTTTCTGCTCTTCTTTCTGTTATCTCTGTTCCTGATCTGGCCTGAGAGATTATGAAAGAGAATAAAAGTGATTTGAAGGACAACAAACATTAGATTTATGCTTTCTTCAAAAAACACACCGTTTTTTAGGAAAGTTTGAAAAAGGCTTTATTGCCTTAGAAATACCAGGGAGCATCTTCACTTTGTGTTAGGAGTAGATATTTGGAGCAGCTGCTTGCTCCTGTCCATTGACTATGTGCCTTACACTGTGCAATGACTCCCACTAGAGTGGCTGCTGAGATCCCAGCTCTTTGTCCATCCTCACCGCATAGACGGCTGAGGATGGCTCTGCTTCTTGTGGGGCTGCTCCTGATGCCTTGCAGTTTACAGCCCTGTGTCCTGCTTCAGGAACAGCTTGGCCACCCATGCAGCAAGGCCCAGCTGGCTTATTGAGGCAGCAGACACATGAGCTGACCTTGCTTTTGAGAAAGAACTCTGAAAAAGGAGTTTTTTTCATTTTCCCACAGAAGAATTGAGATGCCAACAGTCTATTGAAGGACTTCATACCCAGTTGTTCATTAGGCATTTGAGCTCGCTGAGAGGAGTACCACATCCATCATGGGTGCATTCTTGTAGCTGCAGTCTTAACCCTGAGTCCCAGGTGAAGTTTGCCACCTGACAAATTTGTAGTTAGACTCACCAGTTGCTCCTGTGGTACTTGCAAAGGGTTAGCCTGTACATATGAAGCAAAAGTTTGTCCAGACAGCAGTTCTTTTGAATTTAGCGTATGACAACCTTGGCTGTAGATGTGGAAACCATCTAAGTGTCTGCAAGTGCAGTGGTAAAACATATGAAAGCTATCTGAGTTATGAATTACCTCATGTGAATTCCATCTCCTCAATAAATGCTGAAAAATAATCACGAGTGATATAAATGCCCACAGAATCATAGTAGGAAAATGAGGTGGAGAAGAATTAATTTGTGACACGTGACAGGGACAAAATTTGCCACCTTCTCTTCCTGTTCTTTTATAGATCAAGAAGATGTGAATGGAACTATTAGCTTTATTCCATTTTCTGTTGCAGATCAGCTTTCTGTCATTCCCAGCATATGATATAACTATCCCAGACTATTGCTAGTTTACACTTAGCCATATATTTTTTTTACGCAAGTGAAGTCATCAGTCTCTTTCTTCATGATAGCCCGGGAGCTGCTCAGTAAGTGGATGAAGTCCAAACTGCAGCTGGCGCTGAGTGATGGAAAAGAGGAAGTTGCCTCTGTCCTTCAGGAAGAGCCTCCTGCAGCCCCTCCGAAGTATGAGCACTTTGATGGTGAGAGCACTGCAAAGCAAATCCTGGTTTCCTCTCTGAGGCTGTGCTGGGGAAGGAGGTCAGGCCTTACGGTTTGTCCGACTGAGAGGTAACAGTTGTTTTGAGGCCAAGACAGTGGACTCAGTAGAAACAAGATTAAATGTGATGATTTTTGTCCCCCAGCTCTTACAGCATCTTGCTGTGTGACTGCATAAATGCACCTCATAAACATTCAGTGTCTCTCTTTGTAAAAGAGAAATTTTTTTTCTTTTGTGAGCAGGTATTTTTGAGGCCTGTCAAGTTTGTACAGCCGTTTGAGATGCTCAGAGGCGGGACAGTAAAAAATGGATGAAACATTGTTACTGCTCTAGCGTGTTCAATGGGAGACTGATTAAGACTCTGGGGATAAATGGAGTGCAGTCAGTGTGTCCACATTCATCAGAAATGCATTCACACTGTGGGGAAGTGATCCCTTTAATTACATTAGGCTTTGTGATCTGAGACAGAAGGGTTTATTCATTTCAGACTAGCCTGAGATAATCTGAATTTCTCATTTCAGACTTGTGCAGCTATCTGGAATGTGAAATGGAAAGTTCCTCTGTCCAGAAGTATCTTCAGCATCTTTTGCAGAGTGAAGTTGTGAACTGTGGGATAGCAAAACACCTTAGACTTGAAGAGATCAAGGAAAAAAAAAAACTTGCTGATCCACGAATAATCATGGAGCTCAGACACAAGGAGGTGAGCAGACAAGGCAGCTCAGTTAAAAGGAATAAGATGGAGGATTATAGGATTAGAGTAAATGCTCAGTGATACCTCCCCAGTATTCTCTCAGAGCCTGCAATAATCTCTGACTTGGAAGCAACCACCCAAAGATACTCTTCCACAGTTCAGCTGGAACTTTGCTTCATTTCCATGTGCACATTAGCCATTCAGCAGTAGCTTGCACAGTCGGCTTTCACTAAAACTGTTCAGGTTTTCCCCCTTTTTCTGAAGACTGCCAGGAAGAGCTGCCACAGCAGTCAGCTCCGAATTTGCTCCCATTAAGGAATACTGATTTAATTTCACGCTCTCTCATGGAGTGTTTTGCTGGTCAAGAGCAGAATCTCTGCAGTCAGTGCCAGCTACAGATAGGGCTTCTTGCTTAATGTGGGGGGTGGATTGTGACCCACCCTGGCAGTGTACAGTGAACTTCAAATTCTTCAGCCTTTGGTGCTTGCTTTGACTTTTGCCGATTTCCTCCTTCCCAGGTGAAAGAAAACCGAATGAGGCATCAGAAGGCTTTAGAGCTTCAGAGACAAAAAGAGTCCTTGAAGAAAGCAATTCTGTCTGAGGCCAGGCTCCAAGCACAGGAGGAGAATAGAAGGAAGGCCCTGCAGGCTAAGAAGGAGGAGGAGGAGATCCAGAGGGAAATGGTGAAGCTGCGAAAGGAAATGGCTGAGAAGAAGCACACCATGGCAAAAGTTTGGAGAATGTAAGGAAGAGGGGGTGTGAGTGCGGGTGTGTATGTGTAGAGATACAAAAACCACTTACCAGCTCCTTTTGTTAAATGTAAGAGCAGTGGTGATCCCAAACAAAACAGCTGTTATGGTCTCTGAACTCTCCCAAAACCTTTTAGTCCTTTGTTACCAACATCAGTGGCAGAGTTTTTCATGAGTGGGAAGGTGGGCTAACAGTAATGTTATCCTCCCCTCAGCCATTACGGTATGTGCACTGAAACACAAAATAGGAGTGTGTTTGCACCACTGTGCATTCTCTCCATCAACTCTGTAGCTACATCCAGCCTTGTTAGCATCTAATGCCACAGGAAAGCCAGAACACAGAAAAAAATAAAAGAAAAAAATAGTCTGTGTTGAAAGTCTAGCACTTGCAATACTTTCCCTACTGTGAAAGATAAAGAGCATTCTTGGCTGAGGATTCTGCAGAGACATAATTTTTTTCTTTTGCTGAGCTTGGATTGTCACAGAGATGTCACTTTTAGGGATGCCATTTATTTACTTAGGCAGCCCTGAGATTCTAAGTCTTCTCATACAAGTGCTTTAGTGAAATATTTACTGAAATGATTTACTATTTTCTTCTGCCTTCTATATTTAGGAAATGCACGGGACTGTTTAATCTCTGGGACCCCAGACTGCTACAAAGGTGGTTTTTAGGAAGGCCGAGTTAAAATAATCAGCAACTTTCTAAGCTGTAGAGGTGGTTCTCTTAGAATTGGCCAAAAAGAGAAGGTATTAGATTGTATATCATATATTAGATCTGTATGTTGATTCACTTTGCAGGGAGGGGAAGAGACAAAAAAAACCTCAGAAGCTGCCAATACAGGAGGTGGCTGTTACTGTGTCACCACCCCTGGTCCTGAAGAGAGAAGAGCAAGGAGAGGAGAAACAGAGAAAGACTCAGGAGCTGCTGCGCAGGATTCACACCAGTAACCAGAGAGTGAGCATCACCTTTCTTTGTCTGAGACTCTGAGCTACCTGCCCTTGGCTACCATTTGCAAAACTGAAGTAAAAAGTCCTGGTTATGCAGAAGGTTTTACTTTTTCCAAGACCTCCTGATACCAGGAAAGTATGAGAGCAGGGCAAAAAGTATCTTAAAAGAATAGGAGCAAGAAATCCTGAGGTGCCAACCCCAGTGGGCCTGCACCTCAAGTGTACTCAGTGGGACATTTCACTTAGAATTGTGGAAAAGACATGGCTCTCAAGACAGATGAGACCATAAAGGCTTCTGCAATCAAGAAATAAGGAGATGTACAGAGGAGGAAGTGAGATTTGTTTTCCCTCAAGGAAGGAAATAAAAGGGGAAAGTGGCAGAAAAAAGGCCTGAGAAGCCCTTATTGTGTGTGTGGGAAGGCGTTTTAACGATTGCCTTGCAGACTTGCAGTTCAGGAACAGGGACAGGAAAGAGAAATGCTGCAGCCTGGGATGAATTTTGAGCTATGTCTCTGAGAGCTGATGCACACCAGCACATCCACAGTAACAGGTTCCTCAAGGATCCCCTTCCACTGGGTGCAACAGGATATTCTGTGTTACTGCAACAGCTCTTTCAAGGCAAACAAACTTTACTAATTCCTAGTAGGAACCTCTTTCTTTTACCTTCATTATTACGGTACCACGGTCAGCTCTGGGTTAAACATGTATCAAATACTTGCAACTAAAGAGTGATCTTTTAGTACTGAATAATTTTATATGGGTAGTCGCAGCGAAGGGAATAATTTTCCTGAGTGCAAGTATGAATGCCATCCATCACATAATGTTTTTAATTAATAAGAGCAGTCATCATCATTGATGTCTATATATCTACATCTAGGGTTTTTTTCAGCAGAAGAATCCCACAATTTTTATGGTGATTCTCCTCACAGCTCAATCCATCTGCCTATCTGCTGGATTTGAGCTTGGCTGCTGTTCAGGAGTACACAACCTCTCTCCAGCACAGTCTAAGCAGTGAAGATAAGCCTGAACAAAACCACAAAACAATTCAGTACTGGCATAATGTGAGAAGCCACAGCTTGGCTGAGCTAAGCAATAGTGACATTTTGATTACTTTCCTAAAGCAGAAAGAAACAGCTAATGCATTGACTTTTTGTAAGTCTCCATTTGAAGATTTCAAGTGAGAGAGGAATGCAATTAACACAAGGCACTATGACAAAAGGGGAACAGCAGAGTCCTGTGAGTTGACCCACTTGGAGGATCAAAATGAACAGTGTCTGCAGTGACAGGGCTAGAATTATGGGGTAGATTAGATAGCAAATTGCTGCTCTGTACAATGTAAGTTACTCCCAAAGGCAGCGAGTCTAATTACACATTAGGGGAAAGGTTTGGTTTCCTACTGGAACAAGGATGAGCCGAGGCCGTGTCATAAATTCACTCTAGGAAGTGTCTTGATTTTTTTCTAAGTTAAAAAAAAAAAAATTTAAAAAGCAGCACTTCTTCGCAGATGTGTTCTTACCTGTAGCATCTTAGACATTTTCTAGATTTAAAAATATTTTCCATGTCTCTAGAAATTCTATGTTCCTCACCCATTTCATTCCTTTACACTTGGTGAACTAAGTGCATTTCACTCCAAAGCATGGAGCCCCATGATATGATGTCTCTTTCTAGACCCTTTCTGTGTTTTGTAGAAGACCTGCACATGCTCTGCAATACTTTTTTTTTTTTATCCTCAAAGTGATTATTGAAAATGAGGATTCTGAAAAGAGTCTCAAAAAGGAAGGTTAGAATAGGTGAAGAGTGGAGAGGATCAGTGTTTGTGTGGCAGGCTGTATCTTGCTTATTGGTTTTCTGAAACTCTCCCATGCAGTGCTTGCAACGACATTTCTCTGCTTGGCTGAAAGTCATTCTGGAGCGCAGAATTAAAATGGGAAAAGCCAGAGCCCTTGCTGATTGGAGATGCCAACTGAAGGCCCTGCGAGCTTGGAGAAACTATACTTGGGCCCAGAAAGTAGAGCAGGAGACACAGCAATTGGAAGTTCATCTCCAAGATCAAAACAGGTAGTGACCCTTTACTGTGGAATTCCTCCTACTGCAGCCATACTTGGGCAGAGCAGTGATCAGGGACTGTAAAAGGAGCCTGTCAGTTATCCAGCAGGAGGGAAGCAGCAGCTTTTTGAGAAAATTGCAACACTGCCTGCAGTCTGCCAGAGGCATTGAGGCACAGATGAAAAGGAGGACAGATATAAACAAGAGCTTGAGCACTTTCCAGCAAGCCTGTGTCTCAGTCTCTCTGTAGGTATCTTTCCTAGAAATCTCACCCTGGCTCGCTCTGGACTCCAGAGAATATGAGTTGCCAAATTTATTCCTGATTAATATATTTGCTGTTTCAGTAGAAGTATAGCAGAGATCATTTTGGCCAGTGCCCTTCATTAAGGAGGCTGTTGGATGAATTCCCTATCATCCAGAGAAGACACTGCTCTTGCAGGTGTCTGGCAGGCTGCACTGGTGAGACACTGTCACTTCCCCATATGCAGCTAGCCAGGGAACACGATACCTCTTTTGCAGCTATCCTACATCCCAGAGATGACACAGGAAATTGCAAAGTGTGAACCAGCGAAACTTAATTCAGAATAGCAGGCATGCTTTCTGCCCTCCCACTCCTCCTTGGATGAGCTCTGTACAACTTCAGAGGGCCTTCAGAGTTAAGCAGCAAAAAGACTCAGGAAATGATGTGGCTTTGTGCCTGGGCAGAAGCCTTACTCCTGCCATAACACAAACGTTTCTCATTCAGGAAAACCCAACTGGCTGTGGAGCACAACCAGCGACGGCTCCTGCGCTGCTGCTTTCTGGCCTGGCAGCACTGGAGCCAAGGGGAGACAGAAAAGCGAGAGCTGCAGATCAAGAGGGTGCAGACAAAGAGAAAGATGCTGGAGGCTGTGTCACTGGGGAAAGGTGGGGACAGGCCACTGAAGGTTAACAAGCCTGGGACAGCAGAAGGAAATAATCATCAAGATTTACAGCAAGAGAAGGTAAATCCTTCCCATGTAGTTTTGCCTATTGGCATAGCTGTACTCTTAGAAAGTACTTACTTTATGCAGTTTGAAATAAAGAGTACATTGTCCCAGAGGAAAGCTTCTTTCCCAGGGTGACCCCCAAATACCTGCCTGCAGCTGTTCAGGAGAGAAGTCTAAAAGTCAGAGGTAAATGTGAAGGACGATGGACGAGTTTTAAAAATAATCTCTAGTGCTGCCGAAGAACAACCCTTCATGTACTCTGAGTCGCGATGAGCATCCCACCCCCAGATCACTTTTACTGAGAGATTAGTTACATCTTTGATGCCAGCTTAGACTTAAAAAAATAACTTGACTGCATGACAAGAGAGATTTTTCATGCCAGTGCAGCTCTCCAGCTTTTAAGTATGGGGAAAAAAAGGTTGTCACTGGCTTTTTCAGGATAATGCACATCACAGGGAGATAGGAGAGGAGAATCAGAGGTTGCATCCTTAAATTGTCATTTGTCAGGTTGGATCCCCACCTTCCCTTCTGTCTATAAAACCTCTACCACAGCAGTATCCTGCTGTCGGTATTAGAGCTCACACACACATATTACGTTTCAAGCTTTCTGTTTGCTTAAGTGTAAGCAAAAGTTGATTTCTTTCAGTGCTTACACTATCCTAGTAGGCCCCTATTTTTCTTCTGCTGCACTGGTAAAATTTGTGCTGAAAGAATGGGACTGAATTTAGGGTTTGACCTAGGAATGAGAAAGCAGACCTTGCAGCTGATGCCTCTTCAGAGGATGACCATGTGTCAGAAAGGTGCAGCCTCATTCCCCACTGTGCACCTGTTTCGTGGTAACATAAAGCTAAAAAGAGGCATGAGGAAGCAGTACCTTGTAGACTTCTCTTCCATCTAAAAGAGGACTGTTCAGTAGATCAGCTGTGTAGATCACTTCAACAACTGTTTTTAATTTTATTCTCCACGTGAGTGCTGAGCAGGGACAACACAGTCCAAAATGGAGTGTGCTAATCCCTGAGAAATTAGCTGTCCTAAGCTGTACTCCCTAACAAAATAGTCAGGATGTATTCCTGCCAAAGCTCTTGCCTGATCAGGATTTCTTCTTCCTGGTGAAATGGCACTCAGCTCCTTAAGAGTTCTTTCCAACAGCCTCCGTTTTGTGCATAATGGGGCCCCTCTGGCCTGACTGGATAAAGATTGCATAGCTGAGATTACCCTACTTCTCAGGCTTCTCACTAGATTTGCATTAAAAAAACCACTATGCAGGAAGGGCAGAGGAGTGCTTAGTTTTAATCAATGCCAAATTTTCTTAATTTCTTTTTTTTTCCCCTAGCCAACTGAAACTTGCTTCATACAGAACCAGCGTGATCAGACCAGAAACCAGTCTAGTTGGGACGTTGTTCACACATCTCATTTCTGCAGAAACCCCAAATTTGCCTGGGAGATTACCATAAGACACGCAGCCCTGAGTGCCCAGGACCAGGCTATGTACAAGAATCAAATAGCCACTGTCCTCCAGCAGTTCCAGGCACTCAGTCCAAAGACATCTGCTTACGGTAGCCGTTTTGGGCACCGTCACGCCTTCCAGCAACGTGTGATTAAGGAGCAGAGGCAGCAGCTTCAGAAACAGCAAGAGCTGATCCTTAAACTGCAGGAAAATCAGAAGCTGAGCAGAGATAAAGAAGAGGCAGCACAAGCTACAGCTGTAACCCAGACGTTTAACAATTCTGTTTCTCAAACCAGGGAGGAAAAACAATCCAGATGCAAGAGTACAACCCCTTTGAGGTATATGCCCTCAATAAAGCAGGGTCAGTTAGTCATCCTGTCTCATTCCCACTCAAGTTGAGCCAGAATTTGCCAGGCACATTTCAGTCATGCTAGAGCTATCTGCTGTTCCTCTCAGCTGTGACTTAGTCTCAAGGGAAGTATCAGACTGGCCACAGTTCTCTCTCCTTCTCCCTTTCTGCACTGGCTCAACACCAGGTGATCCATACGGGATCCACTTAGAAACAGCAACACCAGTGTCACCCATAGTAGCAGCAGGGATCTATTTAGTTATGAAAAAAAAAAAGTGTATCATCCTCCATATTTCAGACCATGCAGCAGCCCTGGAACTCAGTTCCTTTGCAAGGATGCATCTTCAGTCCCATTTCAAGCAGAAGAAAGGTGTATCAGGGATAATGCAGCACAATGGAGAACAGAACCTACAAGGCCATAGGTGGTAAGTGTGAGACATAGTTTTACCACATTCACTGAAGAATTTCCTTACTCTTTTCTTTCATAGCCCACCTGATTCTCATGGGCCAGAAAACACAAGGGCAGCAATGCAAGGCAGGAGGCCCTCCAGCCGGCTGACCTCACCTCATCCCATACTGAAAGGTATTGTTCTAGATAGCAAAGACCATTCCAGACCACTTTTCTCAACAGCTTATCTGGAAATCTCTCTCTTTGCCTCAGTTTTGCTGGTTGATGATGTCATGCAAGTAAAATTCTGCATTCTCTCTCTCAGTCTGACGAGTGCTGTGAGAGAGGGTGAGCTGTTTTCCTATCCAAGACAGGGATCTCTAAAACCTGGGACACTGCAAAGCCCTTGTGTCCACACTTAGTACACTGTTGTGGCAGTTACTCCTCACACCTGTGGTTGTCTCCGCTGTGACCAGACTCAGGGAAGCTGTACCGGGTTTTTTGCCATCAGTCTCATTCCCTTTGTCATGCAGTAACACTTAAAATGGCCAGTCATTTTCATCCAACTTTGACAGAGGTGTTGAGATTTCAAAGGGAATTAAGTGCCTAGCCAAGGTGAGACAACAGTAGCCAGGCTGGGGAAGGAACTCCAGATCCCTGCCTTTTGTGAGATATCTCCCCTTCTCTGGGCACACTGGGACAGTATATACACAATAAACATGCAACACAGCCTTTTCATCAGTAAATTAGGATCGGGTTCTGTTATATTCCATGGTCAAGTTCTTCTGTATCAATGCAGGGTAGTGACAGTCTGCATGAAAGGCTGTCTGGAACATAATCATTGTGATGTTTCAATAGTTTTGGGATCACCAGACCTTTTTGGCGTAGATAGTTGGGCATTAATAGTTGCCTTTCACTACCTGTGTTCAGCTCCAATGCTACCTAGTCCAAGCCATCATTCACCCTGATTTGCCTGAACTCTGTACACCTTAGAGACAGCAAGCATATTTTTCAGAGCATTCAAGTGCTTATGTTTAAAGATCCCCAAAAAATTCAGTGACGAGGTTATCACTGAATGTTCTTCCCTTGCCAGAGAACCCTGGGACAGCTGAGAGGAGAAAAGAACCTGAGGAAACCTACTGTGTTCAAAACACTTCAGTGCCTCCCAGTTATTGATTGCTCCAGCCTGTGCTTTGTCTGCAACTGCAGAGGAAGCAAGCACAGGTTCCCAGCTCTTCTGCATGTTCTGTGTGTAACACCTTTGCTGAGGGCCAGCAAGATCACTGCATTGCAATTTATCTTCCAAAAGAAGCATTATGCAGTAGTTTCTTACTAGTGGGACCAAGTACCTGTATGTCACTGTGACAGCAATGCTTTCACTGTGACATGATTCTGTCATGAAATTGCTTTTAAATAAGCAATAAAATAAATAAGTTAGAGCTTATTTGAGACCTTATAGCAATTGCTGCTAGATGATGTGCCCTGAGCCTCAGCCCTCAAGCAGGAAGGGCAGGGACAAACCCTCTGAACACAGCTTCTTTCATAACTGAGCCTCATGGCTGTGACTGTCAACCAAGGAGGGTGGAGAGAATGTCATTGCTGTGGTCCTGAATCATCTCAAAAACGTTTGTAGGTTCCTTGTTCATGACACTGCCGGCTGTAAGAGGCAGCAGAAAGCAAGTCCCTTTGTGCTGGCATTGCCAGGGCAGTGGGGGCCTGGCATAGAGTGATGCATCCTTGTCCACCAAACTTCTGCCATTACGTAGCTCATTTACACTAAGCCTTATCTCCCCTGTTTCTGTAGGGATGGAGGAGAGAGCGATTCAGCGGGCAGAACAGAAGAGGAAAGTAGAAGAAGCCAAACAACAAAAAACAGAGGAAAAATTGGTAAGGAAAGTAGAAAATGAAATAAAGTGTCTTTCACATCATTCCAGTTACAAGAAATGCTGATTTAACCCCAGAGTCAGGGACCAAGAAAGGGCCCTTTATCCAAAGCAGGAGTTTTATGACTTGTGAGAAAGCAAATGTCCATCACACATCAAAAGAAGTAGTTACTGCTGCTTTTGCAGCACCAGCCCTGCTATATCATAGGCAGACACTTCATCTTGAAGTTGCAGTTCTAGAAGCAGCCTCCCTTACCACCCCCTAAACTTTTTTCACACCTACCCCATGACTGTAGCTTGTCTTTGCTGAGAATGGTAAGGGTGGCAGTGCACACAGAGATCCACTTGATGGGACTTGGCAGTGGTGGGGTTCCCCTCCCTGCCTTTCCTCTCTGGTCACATGCAGCTTGAGGACATGCAGCCTTGCCTAGTAAAAATGTGCATCTTTCTAGCAAATCTCTGCTGAAGAGGGAAGATACTGACAATGTTTGTATAGTTCATACACAAATTCTGTGATACACATCCAACAGAGGAGCCTTCTTCAAGTTAGGGTATTAAACTGTTACTGAAAACATTGCTACTAAGTTGCATTAGGATTGGGAAGTGTGATCTTCAGTGTTTGGGGAAAGAAATGTTTGGGTACCTGTAATGCTGCTTTGCATGTGGAAGTTAAACTTGAGAGCAGGGCCCAGGGATTCAGAACTGACTTCAGCAATCAAATTCTCAATAAATGACTTGGTGTGTGGTTTACATTTTTTTAGAAGAAGAGTGGACAAATACTATAACTTAAAGCAAATAAAGATAAACATGTACATACATAGAAAAATAAATTTATAGATAGATACAGATATGTATATAGATAGTAAAAAGGACAGTCCCTTCTTCCTGTCCCTTCCCCGGTTCACTGTTGAGCATAGAGCATGTCTAGTATGTGAAAAAGTCTGCTTCTTTCTGAAGTTTCAGGTGCTGGTCAATACTGAAGGAAAACTAGGAAAGTTTAAAGATCTGTGTTCATGGAAAAGGTCACATGAAACAAATTGAATTTCACCTTTCTCCATTTCAAGGCCCAGCTGAAGGCTGAACAGGAAGCACGACAGAGGAAGGAAGCCGAGGAAAAGGAAGCACAGCGGGAAAAACGCCGGGAGGAGAGAAGGCAGAAGAAGCTGGTGACCAAATGCTTCACGTGTTTCTTCCCCTTTAGCAGGGATAGGGAAGAAGATCCATTACCCCCTGGTACTCAGTCAGCAGCCAGAGTAATGTGAACTGAAGGTTTTCACTGGTAGAGCAGAGTTCCACAGCACAGCACCCACAATACAGACTCACAATCTTCCCCCTTTTCTGGCAGGGTTAGGGGAAGGGCTGTGTCCCAAACGTGCTATGAAGTGTATGCTGTCTGTCTCCCCAGCAGGACTAGAGGTCCCAGCTGCTGGGCATTCTCTGCTGAGATGCAGCCACATAAGCCCCCCACAGTGGCAGCGTGTTCAGTCTACTCTCAGACTCCTTCCACTTTTGTCACCCATCCACTGTACATTGTAATACCAGTCACAAACACATGATTCAGAAGTAAACAAGCCTGACAGTTATATCAAGGGCAGCTTTCCACCTGAAGAACAGGAGCATCCTCTCCCTGGAGCTAACCTAGGAATATCTGCACTTCATTATTGTTACTTGGAAATGAGTTGTCCTAATAACCCAAATAGCACATTGGAAATCCTACAGGAATTCGACCTACAATTACTGTTCTAGTCGGATTGAGTGTTTAGAACGTTTGACCTTCATCCCTGAATATCAGTCAAAAGTTGTGTTATACAGTTATGAAATACCCACATCCCTCCCTACTGTTTAGGCTAGATTAAGTGGTAAGGTCCATGCATAAACTCAGAATCATCTTCGGACATTTTTTGGACATCAGAGGAGGTTCCTGCTACATCAACACTTGTGGTAGCCACAGGTGACATGTCTGCTACAGTAACTCCAAACTGCAGTGCTGATACACAGCCCAAGGGAGTGTCCAGGAATACCATCATCTCCCAGGAGAAGACGGTTTGCTTTAGGACAGTTTGCTTTACTACATGGGGTCATGTCTGGTCTGCAGTGCTAAAGATGATGCAGATCCCTATTCCCTGTCAGGTCAGGACCTCCAGCTCCAATATGATAATCTATTGTCATTGCTTAATATTTTCTTCATTCTGAGGGAATTAAAACTACTGCTTTTTGTATTGCAGAAAGAACTGGAGAAGCAGAGGAGGCTGGAGAAGGAGCAGCAGCTCCAGAAAAAGGCTAGAGATCACTATGAGAAGATCCTTCTCAGAAAGCTGGGAATACTGCCATGGAAAAGGCTGAGGGAGCAAGCCAAGGAAAACCTAGTGGTAAGTGCTGAGGGTAAAGGAAATGACTGGTGCCATAGGAGGAAGGGAAAAAGAGTAGATACAGCACTTAGCAGAAGCCTTAATAGGCTTTTAGGCCAGGTAGAGATGGAAAAGCAAAAATTCTTCCTGCATACCTTGCCCTATATTAGTTCTTTAAATCAGCCCATCTGACAATAATCATGAAAAGCCATTAAAAACCCGCAGGGATGGCATCGTCATTTATAGCTGATCAAACAGGATTAAACAGAAAAAAAAAAATTAAAATTATATGACATGGGCCTGCCAGTGCTCTTACTCCACAGCAAAGCTTATCAGTGAGATACTGCCAAGCAACTTCAGCTGCAGGAGTTAACCCCAGCCTATCATCAGGGCTTTCCCTCTCTCTGAAGTTGCTGGTACAGAGCTGGCCACTGCTGGTGGCAGGACACTTCAGGTGATAATCCAACAATCTGTTCTGTCCTGGCCCTATCCTCAGTGCAGAACTGCGAGTGGCAGCTTCCGAGACCTCGATGCAGGAGTATTGCTAATGAAACGTTTCCACACGTGACTGACTCGGCATCCCTTATCAGGGGGAGACTGATAACACTCAGCCGTATCCTGAAGATCAAGCCCGAGCCCAGGGCTAAGTTGGAAAGCTTCCATTTAAGTCACTGGAACTGGAGCTACTCACAGTACTTCACCAAATGCACAGAGGCTTCCAGCTGGGAAGAAGTAGATGGATACAAGCTGTTCCGTATGTCCACCCTGCTGGTCAGCATTATGGACACGGTTGGACTAAGCTGTTACCGGCCATGCCTCTGCCCCATCCACAATCAGTTAAACTGAGCATCTCGTTCAAAAGGGCATTCTCTAGAAGTGATGCAGCAGTGGCCTGGTAGAGAGACTGATCTTGTTCCTTATGCTGACTCCTCTTTGTGGGATCCTGTAAGTTATTCCAGCTGTCAGAAATCTGGATTTGGGGGAGCCCCAAAAAGCTGAGATGATTTCCTAGTGCGCTCAGTTTTCTGTGGCTTTATACTTAGGTAGTCACCAGTTCAGGTAACCAGCTGCTGTCTGCTGTCTTCACTCAGGTGGCACAAAGGCACCACAGCTTGGGTCTGCAGAGGAAATGCCTGATGATTTGGCTGCAGGACACCCAGCAGAGTCTCAGGGAGAAGATGTCTCGGGCTGAGGACTTCCATTCCCACATGTTACTGAGATGGGGCTTCAGGAACTGGCTAAAGGTTGGCCTGCACCACAGTGGAGAGATGATACCAAGGGAGCTGGCTGCTGCCACACTTTCCCCTCACCACAGTGCAAATTCACACACCTGTAGCACAACCACCAGCAGAGTTATGCTATCCCCATTCCAGCAACATTATTCCCTTCTTCAGAGACCTTCTCTCAGCTTCTCACTCTCCATCACTCTCTTCCACCCAGAATTTTCTCCTACACGCTGCTCCTCCACCATCCACTCTCTCACCCTGCTCCCTGATTTTCCTCTGCTCCTGTGCCCACTACCCTTCACTGCCACAATCTCAGCACTGCTCTATTTATTGGGCCGGAGGTTGGGAGAGAAAAGAAGAAAAAAAGCCATTCTCACCTGTTTCTTTGTCCTCCTCCCCAGTACAAGGATTATCTGTCCACTCAGGAGGAGAGAGCAGATTCCTTCCACACAGTCTGCCTCATGAGGAAGTACTTCCGGGCATGGTTTGATCATATCATGGAGGAAAAAAGGGCCTTACAGGAGAGGCTGAAGATTGCTACTGAACACAGTAACAAGTAAGTGTATGCCCTGACCAGCAGTTCTTTTTACTTCAGTTTACTATACCCTGTAGATTATTTCAGGGACTACTTTTGACAGGTCAGCTGCTCCCCAGGAACACAGGAAAAACAGGTTCTATACTGCTGGTGTTTTGCTTCTGTGATATGCACAGACAGCATCAGCAGAGGTTTATGCTAAGTTTCCATGCAGCCTGGAAAAGAAGGTGTAATGGCACCCTTCACAGGACTCCTAAATCTAAAAAAAAGATAATACAGTGAAAGCCTAAGTAAGGATGAGTAGCTGAAACTTTCTAAGCTGATTAGCAGATCTGGCCATACAGCTTCTGCTGAAAGCTGCCTTAGGAAAATCTTTAAGTACAATTATGGCAACCAAATGATTGTGTAGGAATTACACAGTGCTTTTTTGTCCACAGCAGATGATTTAGCTCATAAATCCAAAGTTAATCAACTAGAAATCCTACTTAAGGAGTCTTTACATTTATGCCATCACCAGCCTGACTTGGCAGCAAAAACTAGAGCAGTCAGTTCTACCAATCATGACTGGAGCTGGACACACCCAGTCCACTCCTTGTCCCATAAAAAGCATTCTAGCTGGAAGAGAAAACTATTGTCAAAGTTCAGCAGAAAACAGAAGTCTGTTCACTTGCCTCGCCATGAAAGAGCATGGTAGCTGCATGCAGTCATGAAGAGGCTGTGCCTGTGCACAGCCCCAATGGGATCTGCAGCACCCTGGAGGAGGAATTAAATTAAATTCACCTCTTATGTGGTAGGGCAAACCTGTTCTAGTTTGCTGTGTCAGTAAGGTCTGAATAGTGCACAGTTTAACATTAACAAGCCAGCAAACTGGAGGAACCAGGGGAAAGTCAGACCCAGGAAGAGACTGGATTCATTCTACATATGACCTCCTATTAGGAGCATAGTCACCTGTCATTCCTGATTATCTCTTCCCCCACTGGCAAAAGGAAGTTCAGACCTTGCCATAACAAACTCTTCTTTAGACAGGACTGTTGGTCCCTATTGCCCATATGGGAACCCAGGGCAGGGCACCTGTGATGGGGTAATTAAAATCAGGTAAGAATTGGAGCCCAGCTGCCTGCAGTCCCACGGGTTTGGTCTGGATCAAATGAGCCTGCATTTTTCCTAAAGAAACTTCTTTCAGAGGTCCTGTTTATTCTTCAGAAAACCTCTTTCATCTTTAGCGTGCTAAGCAAACACCAGCTAATGAATCCTGTCAGAGAGAAGAGCAGAATTCTTGGTGGAGAGGAATAGACAAGGGCAATATGGGTTTTTTTTCCCCAGCATGATTGACATATCAATGCAATGGTCTGCACGTAGATGCTTAACATGTGACAGCCCTGACTAACAGCAGAAAGGACAAATCCTCAAGATCTGAATTCCCCCCTCAAATAGAAGTTCTCTTTTGATTGCCTGTTATGTTATGTACACATCTGCACGTTGTCACTTTGTTCCTTGTGTCCCTAATTTCTTTAAGGAGACTTACACTGAACGCATTCAAGGCATGGAGGCAGTACCCGTTACTGATGAAAAAGGAGAGGGAAAGAGAAGAAAGAAGAAACCAGCTACGCAGGAGAGTAGCTGAAATACTCCCCAACTTCCAAACATGACAGAAGAGAGTCAGATGAGATGGGAAAGAGACAACAAGCTCGATTTTGTTCAGTGCTATCTCCCTGCTGACTGAAACAAGTTCAAGGGGAAGGCTGACCAAGTGCAGAGGGTCTTACAGCCAAAGGGAGCTCCCTTTGGTCACTGTTGTAAACGAAGCATAGGTGGAAGCTTATCTGACAGTTTCACTTTGCACTTCATGGAGTTATTCCCCTCAAGCTCCTCCTTGGGGAGGACCCCACAAGCCTCCGTAGGGGTGTCTTGGCTGGTGGCTATGAAGCCCAGCTAACCTAAGCCTAGCACAGGGTGTGTTTGAGGCTAAAACCATTTCCACATGCAGAGCTGCAGCACTGACATGAATCCTCCTCCATCCAAGGAAGCACAGAACTGAACTGCACCTCTTTTTCCCTAAGAGCGACGCGGTGCTTTTCTGTTGGCAGTACTCTGTAGGGTGACAGCTTGTCCAGAGGGCAGAGAGACCTGACTGTCAGCTGACCCTTAACCACTGCTGTGAACTTGGCCACCCAGAGCACAGTTTCTAGCTAACTGTGCCAGGAAAGTTTGGATGAGAGGAGGTGAGGGAAGAGCTGTTTCTGCAAACCATATTTGCTAATGATCCAGATCACAGCACTGCATATGGACAATCTAAAACCTGGGACTGCCTTGTTTGCAGCACTGGCCAGCTCACAAGCACAGTGCTTTGATTTTGGTGTCAAGCAGTGATCCCAAGTTTATGAGCCTCAATTGTCTTGTCATTTAAACACTTCCCAAGCTGTTTAATATTTCAGGGTGTATTGTGCAAGTCTGCCTGGGCTGTTTCACTTGATCTACTACTTCAAAGAAGAAAAAGACAAAACTCCAAGGAAAAGGCAGATTGTAGCTTTTACGTAAGCTAGAGCTGACATGATTAAAAAGAAGGTTTCATACCACCGTTTAACCTTAACCTGCAGCATAATGCAGACAGGGTAATGCACTTCAGGTATAGTATGTCTTAGCAACAGCATAAGGCAGGAAGCGAGAATCACTTCCCTCTCATAGCCAGATAGGCAAAGCTCTCCAAAAGCATTTGGTAGTACAGGAAGTATTTGAGTAACACCAGGAAGACAATAGTTTACTGTTATCTTGTAGCAGATCATTTGTAAAACCCATATATGCACTGAAAGTTTCCAATAAACCCAAATCTGAAACGAATACAACTGAGCTGTTGGTGCAGATTGTGTCAGAAGCCAGCTGAATGGCACTGGACAGAAGGCCAGAGCCAGGGACCTAGACCAGCACTAAATGCTGCAGACAAAGTGGCACAGGACAGGGTGGGTGCCCAAGCACAGCAGCACACTCCAGAGCTTTAGCATTGGGAATTTGTCCATGTGGACACAGCGATGTGGTCAGAGACTCTCCCTGCCCACAAAGCCAGGCTGTCAAGCAGGCTGTTGGTGCAGGTCTGAAGACAGCTGTCACTCCCAGGTACCTCCCACAGCCATCCTCTGCAAGACCCGAACATTCCCCATCGCCCAAAGGCGTGGTGCAGACCTGACCAGCAGCAGGTCAGACAAGCCTGTTCTCTGAGTGCAGGGAGCTGAAGGTGCCTGCGTGGAGTGTGGGCAAGCGCAGACCATCTGGCTGCATTAAGAGGCAGATTGTGAGAGGAAGCACAAGCTGGGAGAGGCTGGATAACTCATGTTGCAGGGAAGAGCAGGCACGGCAGAAGGGGAGAGTTTTTTGCAGAGGACTGAGCCAAAAAGGCAGGGAGGAGCAGAGCTGGGGCTGAGCTCCCAAAGTAATGCCCCAAGTGCAGCCACACCTAGTGCTAACAGCAATCCACTTGCTCTTAGTACATTTTTCCCCACTGGAAGTCTCTGCCATGTAGTGCCCAACGAGCTCCTGGAACTCCTGAACCAGCCTTTATGCTCCTGTGCTTCTGCTGGACTTTTCCTCTGTTCTGGGGCTTGACAATGAACACAGCAAGGAAAGTCTCCAGCCCACCCTCCACCTGGATTCACAGTGTAGGGAAAATAGTGACCCAGAGGACTAAAGGTAAGGACACATCCTTCCTCATGTAGAGAGAAGGCAGCATTCCAGCCAGCCAGAGACACGACATGCTGCAGCTGTAGGGGGAGGAACAGGAGTCTGGAGCAGTAGAGTGGATGAGCCCACATGCAGCCTGGAATTGACCCTACTAACAGGCTGAGTATGTATTGAATTTACATCTTGCACACCTAAAAAGGTGCCCCAAACCACTGGCTACTCAGGGGTGTATCCAGTTTACTAAACTGCAGATTCTTTCCCCAGCAATGCACATTTTGTCCTCAAAGCCCACAGCTCCCACTCATCTCAGTGCCCACTCACCATCCATGAAAATAATGCTGCTAATGTGAAGCATAGTTCCCTCCAAAGAACTTGAAGTACAGTCAACATTTTGAAAACTGTCCTTTGTTTCCAATACTCTCACCTTCTGGGGTTTCCTTCTATTCCTAGTAGCTTTGAAAGATTCTCCTGACAAGATGCTCTTTGGTTGGACAGTTCCAGCAGCAAGAAGCTAAAAGATCCAGGAGCTGTGCTTTGAGAGCCCTTGCCTACTGCCAGTGCAAGCAGGGAGCTGAAGCCTCAGCTAGATCCAGCTGAGGGATAGGGAAGATGTTCAGGGATCAGGCACATTCATACTGAATGTGGTCTGAATCAGAAGGGAGAGGAGAAGCCTCTTGACTTCCCTATTGATCCACACTTGGATGAAACATCTCATACCTCCTTGGCAGAAGCAAGGCTGTGCCAGATGATGCACAGGATACCCCTAAAATCCCTGGCACAATGTTAGTGTTTTGCAAATTGAGCCTCCCGCAGGAGGGTGACATGTGAGAGAGCTTGTCAGACCAAGGAAACAGCTTCAGCCTGCAGCTGTGCCAGAGCATTCCTCCTGCTCCAACACTTGGTTAGATGCAGATGTCAATGCCTTAATGCTGGTCATCAGCCCACACTCTCACAGCACAGGCACACTCCTGCCTGTCAGCTCCTTGCTTTTCTTAGCAAGAGAGGGAGGTGGCTGCACAGCCAGGCTTTCGTTCTCCTGCACAGGGAAGGGGGAAGGACTTTCACTGCGGTACAACAGCAAATACAGAACCTTGAAGTGATTGCAAACTCCCCATCCTCTACTGACACCTGCCCTCCAGAGTTCTCACACAATTTCTCAAAAACCTTAACCACCGAAATACCATCTTGTCATTAAATCTGTACACCAGTCACTTCCAAGTCCCCCAGGCCCTGCACAAACTGGATCTGAAAGAGAACCTGAGGTATTAAACAATTTCCTCTGCTCCCCCTAGGCAGGGAGGGACAATAGTTAGCCTGGAAGAGGTCCATGAACCACTGCAGTGTGATCCCCAGCTCACATCTTTGCAGACCTGTTACCCATTATGGGCACCTGGCCCAGCAGTGCACCTTGGCCTCCTGAGCACAGGAGATGCCACTCCAGACATGGCCCTGCTCTGCAGGGGCAACACAGCAAGCCACAACAGGGGAAAAAATAAAAGCTGGGGAGAGATGGAAGTGTCTCGTGTCCCCATCAACAGCACTGGGGTTAACAAAGCTGGTCATGCTTGGGTGTTGAAGTCTGACACCCTTCTGCAAACACCAGTCTCATCCAGCTAAAATCTTGGTGGAAGGTCCTTGTTGTCAGCAGTGCAAAGTTGTCTTCACACAGAAACAGCCGAACAGCAGACAGAAGTACCACCCAGGCAAATCAAAGCAGAGCTCTGGAACTATCAAAGGCACCTGTGATTCTACTCATTAAAAGTCATCTTGCCTTTCAGTGGTGTCCCAAGATACCAACAGAATTAAAGGCTACATCTCTTCCCACTATCTGCAAGGAGAATATCCATTTCATTTCCAAATATGGCTTAGAAAAGGGTTTAAAATAAGAGACTGTTCCTTTTTGGGGTTCTGGGTGTATTATGTGGGAAGCTGTCATTGGGAAAGCAAGACACAGGACAAACAGGCTAGGAACCTGCTCAGATACTGATAACGGATTGACAGGATGAAAGATCCCCATTCAAATTCCTACCATGAGGGAATATCCCTAATTTCTAGGATGCTGAGAACTGCCAGCAGGTCTCTGTTTCATCTCAATACCAACAAACCCAAAGGTCAAATTTTGCAGAACTGGAAGAACATTTGTTTCCCAACTTTTCCTTAGCCTGTTGGCTCCCTTATTCCCAAGTCTAGCTGACAGCTGAACAGCCATGAGATGGTGGCAGCTTTTGGTCATTTGGCTTGCCTGCGTGTGTTGGCATAAATCAACAGGCCACTCCACAGATCATTTCCATTCATTTATTTTGATTCATTTGATACCCATTTGGAAACACTGAATATGATGCAAAATGGACACAAACATACATCAGTCTCTTCAAAAAGGCTCACAAATGTTTCACAAAGTTTCTTCCTAAAGCTCAGGTTAAAAAAAACAAACAAACAAAAAAAAACTTTCCAAAGTAGACCGTTCTTCCAGAGCCCATCACTCTTCACATGATTATTAGAAGAATTCCATAAAGACAAGATCCTGGGAGGCTGAATTCCCACATTTCAGAAAGAACTTCACCTGTCTGCAGAAAGATTTTTGCTGCACGAACATCCTGGTAGTGGCAAAAAAAAAATCCTAGGTAACTATAGAATTCTTCACTGAAAGGAATACAGGAAAACACATCCATAATCACACACGCTTCCTGCCCTAATGAGGCAATATACATTCATATAGGAGGAAAAAACCAAGCACATTATTAAGACATTAGGCAGTGAGGCAGTATCCATTTTATCTTCAGAAGAAATTTTACAGCAAATGGTTTCATTAAGACACTTGAAAGCAACCTACTTTGAAGGGAAAAAAAAGCACCATCATAGCATGAAGGCTGAAATGTGATTAGGAGTCACAAGCAGCACCACTCAGGCTCACCAGTGACTTTTGTCATTTGAGGACAAGTTAAATGGAGAAACAGTCGATGTGGGGACCTGTGATTCGCCTACAAAAAAGCACAATGCAGGAAGACACAGTTAAAGAGTGCCAAGCCACCACTTACAGGGTGTATCTAATGGTGCACTTGTTCCTACTACAGACACCAAACAGTGGGGTGTTGGCATTTGGACACAGAGGGTGAAACACTACAACACCAGAAGCCTGGCCCCGTAACAGCTGCCTGGTCTGCAGAAGTCCACACTATTTGTAAAATAACAAATGCCTCTTAAAAGGTCATGGGTAAAGCAAGATAAACTAACTTCCAAGCCTGGGTGGAAAAACATCAGGGCTGGCTCTTACCAGAATCCTTCCCTGCTCCTGATCAGCTTTAAGTCCTCTCTTTATACACAGGGAAAACTTTTCAAGAGCCAGCAGGGTACTGTTTTCTGCACTGCCAGGCATACAGTTTTACAGGTGAGACACTGGTCCTTGCCTAAAGGCCACACACAACCCACAAGTCACCTGTCACATGCCGGCTGCTCACACTGCTCCAACCCCCAGGCAGCATGGATCTAGGCAGCTACTAACAAAGTGAGCCCAAGGATTGACTATTTATGCCTAGATTTTAACATTTTTCTACCAGCATGGTCAGTACCAAGCTCAGCAGGAAATTACTCAGAAAAGAAACTGTTCCTGAGCACACCAGACAACAACAGTTTGCCCTTGCAATAAATGCAAAGGGAGCATTACCCTCCAAGGGTTTCCTGCTTATTCGCAGGGATGTTAAAAGGCGAGTTCCCAAGCATGCATCTGAAGGGATTGAAACTCTTCCACCCATTTAGATGCCTTTTAAATATCCTCTTACTTTATGCTTCTCATCTCTCAAGGCATTCACAAAGCAAATCCTCTCAGGAAGAAGACGTAAACAAATGCCGTTAAAGAAACCGTCACCATTGCTGTGCAGATTACAGCCACCTGAACTTCCTGTTCACTGAGGAATCAATACTGCATTTTCCTCCTAGAAAAACCCCATCCTTGCAACCCTTTAATGCAACTGAAACCTGAATGGTTTCAGTTCCCCCTGGAGCCAGTGCAAAAGATGAAATTTACTTTAGCACTTTGCCCCCACTATACTGGAGCATGTTTGACCAAGGTATGGAATGGTTACATTAGTCTCAGGTCCTTTGTTCCTAAACTGCACTCCAAATTCCATGCTGCCTGGGAGAACAGCCCTGAGAGTCTCGGTGCAAGCAGTTCAGATGAAACCTCCCAGTCACTAAGAGCTCACTGAGAGACATGGGACAAGGCTACACTGACAGACAGGCTGCAAAGAAGAAACCAATCTCTGCCTGTGGGTGCAAGTGAATGCCATAGGGTCAGCACTGCCAGGGAAATGCCCTGCAATCTGCTCTGCTTTCTCCCAGCCAGGGGTAGCAGGACTCTGAGAAACCACTTATCTCAAACCTGCAAAAGCTCCCAGAGCTCATTCAGCCCGTGGGTCCATGATTGATTCCTGTGCATGCAGTGCACAGGGACAGACAGATTGGCTGTTTCCACTGCAGGGGTTCGTTTAGCCCAGGAGGTCCTTCTGCCTTAATCCTCCTCTGTGCCAGCAGGGTAAGATCTAAGAAGATCCTGCTAGCCCACAGCATCCTTATCTCCAGGGTTGCCAAGCTCCAGTTCATCTCAGCAGGCATCACAAAATACATATGTGCCTTGGAAACATTTACAGACAAATCAAGGGGAAGCAACTTTGTCTCAATTTGAACTCCTAGGATCTGGCTTCAAGCTCCAAACAGAAGGTCGTAAAGGAACACTTTGCACAGTCCAGCTAGGTGCCTTTTTATTCACATTAGGGTCAAGGAAGTGGTCAGAACCTCTTAGTGTGCTTGGTTAGAGGTAAGAAGCAAGAGAGCTGTCCCTTTACCTCCTTATAAAGAACTGCTCACAGGATGAAAAGGGGCAAGAGGAAATAAGGGAAATTCAGTAACTCTGTACAGCCACATTCCAGATGCAGCTGCTCCTCAGTTATCTGCTAGTTATAAAAAGTGCCACTCGAGGAAACCAAACAGCACAAAGAGGGACACAGTCTTTACCTTAAACTGGGACATGTAATGAGAAGCACTCACAATGAATTTGGCAGGGATCTCAAGGGACACCCCCAACCCTGCTTTCTTTTGGCACCACCCACCATCCATCCATTCTCAAAAGCTAATGCACAGCAGCACAGTGAATGTGCATCACTTGCCCAACATCCCCCAGCTGCCTGCCATGCCCGTGCAGTCAGGGGCAGGCCTGACCCGTGCATGCTGCACACATCTGAAATCACCATAGCTAGAACAAAGCTCTGGTCTCTGCTTTTGCACCTTAGGCCCAACCTGTAACTCTTGTGCCATGGTCCCCAGCTCTTCCAGGCAGACAATTCCTATTACTGCAGGGCCAACAGCATACATACAGGGTTTAAAACAAAAAGCAACAAAAAATCCCACCCACGAAACAGAAACCACTGCCACCAAAACCTTGTTATTTTGGCTGAAGCTCAAGTCCAGGCCATAATACAGTTGCAGGCTGATGAGGAACAAATGGCATTCTTGCAGAGCATATTTTAACAATTTCATTCACCTGCCAGTACAGGTCACCTATCACAAAAACAGACACCTCCAACACATCCTCTACCTCTCCCTATGTACCCTAAGGCTGATCTGTTCCTTGGCTTCTCGGCTTGAGAAAACAGATCTACAGTCAGGCAGCTCCACAGTAACTGGGTTGAGAGGAAACAAGATCACTGTGTTAACAGCAACACAACCAACCAAGGTGCTACCTACCAAACATGCTGCTAGCAGAACTGCCAACTCTCCCACAGACTCCCTTCTCCCATAGACAGGAGAAGGTAATTTCCATAAAGCTACAGTAATACCAGACAGACAGCACTCTTGTTTTGCCCTCAGAGTTCACTGTTACCTGTTGCTTCAAAATATTTCCTTACTGGGTGTATTTACCTGCTATCACATGTCACAACCCATAATCAGAGCAGAAACACTTTGAGGGAGATGAGCAAAGCCTTCAAACCAATACAGACCCAGCTTACAGAAAGAACTATGGGACCTCTTTTCACTCATTTAGACAGACGGGGATGGAATAACAACTTTAGGGGTCAAGAGGTGAAGGGATCTTACAAAGCCCTACAGGAATGTAGCTCACAAAGGCACTTAATAGAAGCATGTACACAGCTGGATGGAATAAGAGATAGTAAAAATAAATAAATAAATGCACCAGAGAGGAGAGCGCTGCTCAGTGACTGCCTAGACAGCCTCTTTTAGCCAAAGAGGCTGGTTTCTGCAAGGGTCCATCTGTTATCCCAAGTTCACTCTTCTGACATCTCTAAAATGCCACATGTAGGTACGAGCCAGGGATTCTTTAACCTTTGCAAGAACCAGTGCACTCTCTGAAGCCCAGCAGCAGGTTCCTCCTGATGCCAGTGTTCACATCTAATGAAAACTCAAGTTCTCAAAACCTTGTGCTCTTCTTGCTGCTTCCCACAGTGGAAAAAGGCAGCAGGCACCTCCTCTCCCCATCCGCACATATGGCTTACTGCTTTCTGCATCCTATTGCTGGCTGACAGCACGTGAAGAACCATTCCATCTGGGAAAGCCTCTGGTGTTGTCAGTGAGGGGACAGGCAGCCCACACACTGACCATGAGGGAAGGTTGTGCAAGGAAGGAGTCCTGGAGGGAGGGGTTGCTCCCCTGCTGAACAAAGTCAGTGAACCATGACGCAGCAGCATCTGCAGAAAGAGGGGTGTCACACGATGTCCTCGGCAGAGCGCTGTGGAGGAGCAGACCCCAGGCTCAGGAAGTGGCCCCAGTTGCACAGCAGTCCCCGGTTATACTGGCCAGTGTCTATCACTAACCCGCCCAGCAGTCTGCGCCCGGTGTTGTCCCGCAGAGCCAGCCGAGCTTCCCTCTCGGTCACGTTGTAGCTGATGTTCAACAGCTGGATAAGGAGGATGTATCCCATGCCAGCTGTTACAATGGCACAGTACCATACACAGGTGAACGACAGAGCAGAGCTGGCAGTAGGGAAAAAGATGGGAAGGAAGCCATTTAGTACTGGAGCAGCTGCTTTAAAGTGACTTTCCCTGGTAATCACTATCCTTTCAAATCCGTGTCTACATCTGCCACAGTGATCTCACTTTGCTGCTTTCATCAGATAATCCTTAAAGGCTTTCCCAAAATTAAAGCTTCAGGGCTTACTTAATGAGAGCTTTTACTGCTACCAGAGCTACTCTTGTACATTGCTGTCACACAACCTAGCTCTTTACTCCTCTTTTTGTAAAGGTGCTTGGGCCTTATTTAAGGACCCCAGGATGCTCACACTCTACAAGTCATGAGATGGAGCAGAGGAAGGAAGAGGCACTTGTGTACTAGCAGTACTCTGCCCATCTGTGGTAGTGCTGGTCTGAACTCAAGTCCAACAGCTCCCACCAGCCTCCCTGCCAGACAGGGCATGTTCTAGGCAGATAACATGGAGGACAGTCACTAGATAAATAGTGAGGAATGAGAGGGAGAGAGCGCATGTGGATTCCAGGCTGTCAGACTGTTACCTGCATCTGGGGGCAAACATATTTAAAAGTACATCTACATATAGGACAATAAATACTTCAAATCCCAGCTCCTTCAACTTTTTCCAAATAAATAGCGAGCTCTCTCAAAGTCTCAGGCTGCCCATCTTGGCAAAAGCAGAGACACGTCTTTGCTTTCCAGGATTTTTTAGGGAGCACTTTGTGTTCGGGTTTGACAGCCAGCAGAACAAGGAGTAGGAGCTAAGCTGCCTGAGCAAGCCTGCTCCCACCCCAGCTCTCTTCCAGATAGACATCTCACCTGTAGTCAGAATAGGCCCCAGGGCAGTAGAACAATGCCACAAACGGAGTTCGGCCCCTACAGATGGTGTGCAGGGTCAAGGTAATCCCATACACAGAGGTGAGCATGAAGAAGGAGAGTGCAAGGATGAAAGCTTGATGGTTGTGCTCCCCTACGCAGCTGTTAATCCTCCAAAAGGAAAGAAGAGATTACTTGCTTAAAAATGAAAAGAAACTGTCTTCTATTTCTTCTCCCTCCCCCAACTGTCAAAGAACCTGATTTCCAAGGTGCTTCCATTTGACACAGGCTAAGAACTTTGAAACATGTTCAAAGAATCTGTGTAACTTTATATAGAAAAGTTACAAACACAAGACAATAGACCTGTAGGGTAACAGCAGCAGACTATTAGCCTCAATGTTTTAGCAAGGGTAGCATCCTTTGCTGAGACACATTATACCCAAAAGGCAGCTTTGGGTTCCCTTGCCCCAGGAGAGCGCTAAAGCAACTTAACTAAAGGATTGCTAGTGCTCCACAGACCAAGTCTAAAGAAAAAAAAACCAAACAAATCCAAAACCCCCACCAAAAAANAAAAAGATGAAAAACAGGAGAGAAGTAAAGGCAATTCTGAAGTACGCTGTAGAAGCTTTCAGCTCTCAGGTCAAGGTTATTTTAATAACTTAAAATAAACAGTTATTCTAACTGTTCTTTTAAAGCTTCTTGTATTTAAAGAGTGTCATAAGGTCTTGCACATAGCAAAAGCAACTCTATTTGCCAGGGACTGTAAAAAAAGAAGCTAGCTTAAAAAAGGAGGGAACTTAGAGAGAGAGACAGAGAAAGAGAGAACAGAGGGAGCCTCAGCAGTGCAAAACCTACCAGACACAGTGATGGTCCAGCCTCCTCACACACCTGCCACAAAGCCGGCAGTGCCCTGCTCGGGCTGGCCTGACCAGCTGGCATTTAGTGCACCAGTCCTTTTTCACACCTTCTGGCTGCTCAGCTGACATCCTGCAATAACCTTTAGCCTCCCCATTCACAGCACGACTGCTAGCAGCACCTGAAATGCCATGGAGCCCGCTGGAGCTCCCTCTAACACTCTTGTTGGGCAAACCCTGGTGCAATGGCTTCTCGTTGCTTGCTGAGATGGGAAGGTAGCCAGGGTCCTTCTTGGCTCGAGATAGGGCTGCAAGCATAAGAATTAGCCCGCACGTGAGAACGACCACTTGGGAATATTCCACATGGCCCCGGGGAACCACCTCCCGGAGAAACAGATAGTACATATATCCCAAGGAGAAGAGCCCCAGGCTCAAGAAGAAGAGAGTCCGTTCCTTCCTCCGGTGGGTGAGGTAGTAATACCACAGCACCACGACGGGCAGGGACGTCAGGATGATGAGCCCCAGCAGGAAGTGCAGGGCGGCAACGTGGAGGAAGACGGGCAGCAGGACGAGCGGCGGCACGAGGCTCACGTTGATCTTCACGGCCCCCGAGAACCACGGGACCCGCAGCCGGTCCGCGATGGTGTCGGCGATGCTCTCCAGCGCTCCCGGGGGCAGGGATTTGCACGTCAGCCACCTGTGAGCGGGGGGAGCACAGCGCCGGCTGG
>VWZW01001499.1:1746879-1767920 GCA_013397115.1 Edolisoma coerulescens
AAAAAAAAAAACCAAACAAACAAAAAAAACACCCAACAAAACACAACAACAAGAAGCCCCCCACCCAACCCCCCCCCCAAAAAACAACCAAGAAAAACCACAAACCAAAAAACCAGAAACATAAGCACTGCCTAGGGCAAAATAAGATCAAGAAAACTTTATCTAGCATCAGACCACATCAAACAAAAGCTATGATAACACAAGGGAGAAAACTTGAGTTGTTGAGAAACAAGAACATCACCAGGAAAGAGTGTCAGACCTACCTGCTCAAGCATTTCAATTGAGTCTCTTAAAACTCCCTTCACATGTTTAACCTGTTCCTTATCATATTGAGGGATCTCCTCTTTTGATACCATTTCTGGGGATATGCTGAAAAAGATTGAGATTACATCAGAAACATGAAACAAGTGCCTCAATGCCTTTTTAAAAGCAACTGTTCTCTGCCACCATTGCTCTGCCATTGCTAAAAGCATCCTCCTACAAAAGCCACATAAAAAGCTGCCTGCAATTGAATTTCAATCCCTGTTTTCTTGAAGCTAGTACCTCAGACCTTTGTAGACAACAGCCACCAAGAAAAAAAAGTGTGCTGACATTACATTTACAATGTAATGTCCACACTTCAGGGAGCAAGATCCTTCTTATGAAGAAAGTTGCTCTAACCAGTTCTGAGATGGTCACTGCGGGAGGTCCCTACACCCCTTCCAGTCTCAGCATCAGGATATGGTTTTTAACTTGTTTGTTGATACTGTATTCAAGAGGAAGTACCATCTTTCTCTGTCTGAGTACAAAAGGCACATAACATGGAAGTTTCTGAAGGAGAAGAGATTTAGCAGGAGACTCAAAGAAAGAAGCTAAAAAGCTAAATGAATCTTTAACATTCCATTTGAGAACATGCTGGTTCACACAGGATGAACACTTTGGTTCTGTGATCAGCACTATGATATTCACAGAAGATGAGTCACAGCAGGCTGATAAATGCAAACTAAGGTTAACATTTCTCCCAAAACGGCTTGTCAAAGGAGAAATTTATTACTGCAAGATGCAGTCACACATGTCACTGGATTTCAGCATAGACCACAAAAGTACAGCAAGCCCCAGCCACTTCTGAAAACTTGCCACTGAATTTCATTATTTATAATTTATTTCTTTAGATCAGATTTTCACATAAGCTGAAGAAGAAGGCAAGCAAAGATTGTGAATTCAACTTACTTCAAAGAGCTTTCCTCCTGAAGCTGGACATGATAGAGGGACTGTGCTGCATGCTCTATCTTTGACAGTTTGAGGAACAGTGTTACATTCAGCAAGACCAAGAGCAGCAAACTGTAGAGAGAAGAGAACAAAAATCAGGTTTTGTAACAGTTTCAGTTGCAATGCTACAAACACCAGATCATGGTTAAAGACAGCTAAGGAAACAGAATCCTCCCAGAATCCCGGGAGAAAAAAGGTGTGGGGCAGCACTGTACTGAAACTAGTATCTATCTCAACAATTCTTAGCAGTTACCATTAAGCTGGGTAATAGCAAATAGAAATAACAGTATCTCTTCTTGGAACTTTTAAAATTAGGAATCAGTAAATTCTAGACTTTATTTTTTTTAATAGGATCAGACCTACGAAAACCTGTAAGGTAGACTAGTTTGGCAAGTCAGCATTTTCATTCTGCATGTCATTTCCAAGTCAATCCATTCCCCTTTTAAACCCACATGTTCCATTCAAATTAGGTTAAGATTTATCATGCTACATGCAATGTTAACATGCAAATGAGGAAAAAATACAGATAAAGATCAAGATGAGCTTGAGTCATGCAACATTTTAATGCAAGTGAGTACTTACAAGACACTCATTACTACAATGATGGTGGTGGTCCTACTTACTGCATCTCTTTTCCTTCCTACAGGGCATGGAAGAGAAGAAAGTTAAAAAGTACTGAAGAACATTCCTAAAGGATGTCTGCAGATAGATATATGTCAGTGCCCAGCACTTCACACAGAATAGCTCAACAACTTCAGATGGAAAAAAAAACAGGTCATATAGGTGCACAGGATCACCTCCACCATTCACCAAGGCATTTTTGCAGTCATCTCTGAGAAGCTGGCTGAACAGTCAGACTCTTCCATCAGAATTCCCCCTACCCCACTGTGCTGGGACATGGTCACATTAAACCTGGATAGCCTGAGAAGGCTGCAGTCCATCCATTCCTAACATGCATTCAGCACACATGCTGCTAGTAACACACAGCAGAGACAGGCTGCAAAGTCTGCTCACACTCATCTTTCTGACAACCAGTGTCAGTCACATTTTTCTAACTTGTCCCACCTTTACTGGCTTGGTTTATCTATTGTCCTGAAAACAGCCTTTCCAGAAGCCATCTGCTATTCATCAGGCAACAGGGATCAGACACTGCTGAGGGACAGAGTGTGCATGTTCTCTCCAAACTGAGCACCTATCCCTGTGGGCAGGCTGATCTTTAAATACAATTCCAGTTTTGCACATCCTGCCCTGGACAAAGGACATACATAAAAGTTGCACTGTACACTGAGAGACACGCTCATCTGAAAAGGTGGAGCAGCAGTAGCAAAATTAAGTAATTGGAAGCAATTTCAGATAGGTAAAGAGTCCTTTACACATGCTGCTGATCCAAATATTCTCTCAGGGCTGTACTCAGTGTTGTCTCCCCCTTTAGGGAAGTGCACTTGCTCCTACTTCACTGTTTACAATTCAATTTCTGTCATGGAATCCACCATTCCCTGGTGCACATTAGTGCACAGATGTTCCTCATCTCTCTAGGTGGAGCTAATATTGTATATGGTGGTAGCCAAGTCTGTTGTGCCTAAGGGCAGTGGAACTGCAAGAAATGCTTCGATGACCCAGAAATTACAGAAGCATATGGGAAACAGACTTCTTAACATTAAAAATAAATAACCAAAACTGAGATGACAGGGCCAAGAGGCAAGTGGCAAAGTTTAATCAACTCATGACCTGTGTGTGCAGTTATTTGAAGAAAAAAAAAAAGCAATTTTTCAGAAACTTTACGAGAATCAGGTTAATTTTTCTTTCCTGATCCAATCTTGTTTTCAATCCTTTGCAGATACAGAGCAGCATTTTAGATTTTGGTTGATTTTTGTTTGTTTTAAAACTGAACGTGACATTAGGTTTGATTTCATGAGATACTCATGATAAAAGTGACCATGCATGCTCCAAATCTACTTTATGCAAGTTTGAAGAAGCTTGAACTTGTTAAAGCATTTGCTATCATACGAATTACATCAAGACAACAGTAATATACACATAAGTGCTACTCTTGCACTATTTTAAGAGTTATGCTTTCTTGAATGCAGTTTTTGGAAAACACTCAATATAAAAATTCCTACCTATTAAGCTGCCCTGGGACTCTACTCCCATGTCACCAGAGGAATGTTGGGAAGAGCGTTTGGGAAGCGATTCTGCCAAACCCCGGTGTAAAGTGCGTCGCCTTCGTCTCAGAGCAAGTAATTTCCCAGAGTCTTCTATGGACTGATTAATTGCATATTCCTCCATTAGAAGATCTGATTCTGCAGCGGAAAAAATAAGGTTACTGAACTCTCAAAAAGAAAGCTGGAAAGCTGAAAAGCTTCGCACTGAAGACAAATTGTGAGATATACAAGGTGGCAACAAGAGGAACAAGCACACCTTCCAGTACATGAACTTAAAGCAGGTAATTGGCAAAGTACACCCTGACCTCCACCCCTCTTCTATTTGCTAGAGGGCACTTGGAACACTCTGCAGAAGTGGTGCACACGCAGCCCAGGCAGGATTGTTCAATGCTATGCCAGACAGCAGTTGGAAGAGCACTGCAAGACACTGTTAGGCTGAGACTAGGAATTGTGTCAGACTGTGAGCCTGCAGCCGTGGCTGGCCAGGCTAAGAACAGACACTCATGGAGCCTGCCAAGTGCCACTACTTCTCTTCTCAAATGCACAACCAAGGAAATTCAAGCACAGGCAGTTGACAGTAACAGCTTTCCTGCTGCTCCTCCTGTTTCCTTCTGAAAGCAATTATGACCAGGTATACAAGAGCCCCTTGTTAGCCACAAGGCTTCTTTCATACCCTGGAACTGGCAGATACATGGATGACAGGAAGTTCTGTCTTCAAGACTGCTTAGGTGTTGCCTTTTTTCCAAGCCGTTCTTCAAGGAGCCAGGTTTGACAGACACAAAAACATACATAGCAAAAGTAGCCTCCTTATTCCAGCACAAAGAAGAAGATGTCTCACCAAGTTGTTTGAAGTTTTCCTGTATTCCTCCCCAGGTGTTCTTCTCGATTACAGACTTGACAAGGCCCCAAGGCTGTTTTTTGTACTTCACTTCTGCAGAAACCCTAGCAAACAGAATGCAATAATGAAAGAGTGCTCTTCTAGGCGGCACCGTGATAGCAGAAATCTCTTATCAGAAGCAGGCCTCCAGCTTATATCTAAAATCTGAAATACCAACTGGAACTGCCATCGTTCTCCAGCTGGGCAGCACTTTCACTGAAGAAAGGCAAGAGACAGACAGTAGCAAAGACAACATCTCTAGCTAAAACCTCAAAATCTGAATGTCCAAATTATGGGAAACATTTTGGAATGTTTTCCTTCAGTCTCAGACTAGAAGACAATTTCTACCCTCTGAAGTGTTCTCATTTTAACACACATTTAAAAATAGGATTCACGCTTCCAGATAATAAAGTTGTGATTTTTACTTTGTATGTATGCTTTGTATACATACAAATACATTACAATAGCAGAATGTGAAATTCTTTATCACTACTCATACATCAAGTGCTCACATCCTACCCTCAGTAGACAGAAATTAAAATCTGTTTCTCTGTGAGCACGACAGAGGGGAAAATGACATTCCTACCTTCCATTCCTCAGGTCAAGCTAATCAATAATGCTTCCAGAATAAAAATGAATTGGACTAGAATCCTTTAGAGGAATGCTTCTAACAACTGAGTGAATCCCAAAGCTCTTTATAAGGGACAAAAGGATAACCTATGATTTCAGTCAAGAACACTGACCATCCTAGAGTACACCTTTTTCAACTTTTTAAATAATCTTCCAAATCAATGTAAGCCCGCTGTGTTTCTAGTCTAACAAAGTAACTCCTTTCAAGTAGAGTTTCTGAGCCATTTTAAGCACAGTTTAGTAAGGCCAGCTGTAACATCACCATGTGCCTTCTGTTCTATACATGTATGCTCTGTGCACCATGTTAACACCCAGGTTTTTAGTCTTACCCTAGGGTTGTCATGTGTCTCAGAAAAAACAAGTCTAGGTCTCAAAGGAGAACAGTGATTCACTCAAAAAAAATCCAAAGCAATCTTTCAAGGACCTTTCTTCCCTTCTCCTCCCAGTAGAGAGGGAGTTTTCAGTAGTTTTATAGCCTGAGATAAGCCAGATTAGAATCCAGGCTTTCTAACCTTTCCTGAGTACTGATTAAGTCTGAGATAAAAGCTCTTCCTAAAGACAGCACCACTTCCAATGTTTTCAACAAATGGGAGAGGAACTTCCATATCCAGGCAGAGTTCACTTGAGTACCCTCCTTGCAAAATTAAGTACATTCTATTTTCCTTGCACATTCCTGTGAAACCATTCTCCTCTGCAAGCCCTTAGCAAGGACATCCGGGAAACCTTGTAATAAAACATCTCAATTTTTTCCAACTTATCCCACTCACACGGCTGCACTTGAAAACACGAGGCTGCTCAGGACCCAAATCGGTATTGGAGATGAGTTCTGTACCTCAGAGTCAACATCTCAGTTAATTTCTCACTGCATTAATGAGATCCAAGCACAGCATACATGTGACAAGAAATAAACCAAGCTTATTTTCCAGAAGAGAACCCAACATTCTCTATGCTGCTGGCAGATCTTTCACTAATCATCAACTCAAAACATCCCTGCCTTGGCTTCTGTCCTCCCCCCGTGCACCACCCAGGCTCACCGTAACCGGCACTTGTGACTGGATGTGCGGCTGATGCAGTATCTGTTCACAGTGTAGAAATAATCGTGGTAGGGGACGTCATGGGTCAGGACCTCAGCATCCACCTGGTAAGACTGACCTTTCTGGCTCTGCTTATGCAGGATCTATCGTAAAAGAAAATAAAAATAAGAAGCTGTATTCATGGTACACAAATTCCCTCCACCCCCGTTCAGCCTGAGTTCCTTAGGCTGGATCAACCAACTCAAGTGAACTCAAGGAGAGAGAAAGCCTGAAGAACCACTATAAAAACCAGTTAAGAATGTCAAGTATAGGTGGGCTGGGAAAAGAGAAGATGCCTCCTCCTAGAGCCAACACTGGCAGCAGCAGGACTTCCCCACTGCCACTTCAAGTACCAGATGCAAGGCTGGCCACTGCCTCATGACCACAGGTCCTCTTTGAGACCTTTCCCAAAGCAGAACTACAAAAGGGTTGAGACTGGAAGGCACCTCTGGTGCTTGTCTTGTCCAAGAACTCTACTCAGGCAGGACTATCTAGAGCTGGTTGCCCAGGACCATGCCCAGGTGGCTTTCCAATACCTCCAAGGAAGGAGGTGCCACAACCTCTGTGGACAACCTGTTCCGCTGCTCAGTCACCCTCACAGCAAAAAAGTGTTTCCTGATGTTCAGAAGGAATCATCTGTGTTTCAGTTTGTGCCCATCACCTCTGGTCCTCTCACTGGGCACCACTGAAATCTGTGGCCTTTAATGGTGAAGGCCTGACTCAGAATTTTTTGCACCCTCCCTTCAGATACTTCTATAATTTTTAATATGCCCCTGAGCCTTCTCTTCTCTGGGCTGAACATAGCCAGCTCTCAGCCATTTCTCATATGAGATGCTCCAGTCCCTTCATCATCTTAGTGGCCCTTTGTTAGGCTCTTCACATCTCATACTGGGGAGCCCAGAAATGGACATCAAAAGCTTTTAATTGCACCTTTTCACCCCCCCAGTTCCTAAGAGATGTTAATACTTTTCCCCACAAGTTTTGTGGGAGTTTACAGCCATCTGTAAAGGTAGAAAGCCTCTCTCATTTAATAAGCATTGGCTCAGCAATGGTGAGAGAGGCAACAAGCCATCCTTAGAGATGCTCTGTTTAAACTGCAGACCCACATTCAGTTCACTGAACTTTAATCCCCAGTCAGAACTCTGACAGACCATGGAGCTGATCTCTTTCTTGCTTTAAAGGGCACCAGACAGACACACACGTGCACACAGTACCTGCTTTTCAGTTGCAGTTGTGAACTTCCCACAGAGTGGATTGTTAATCGTTACAGTGTACGTCAAAGTCCTCAACTGATTGCCATTGGAGTCTCTATTCCAAGGGGTTGATACAGCATCTAGATGAGAAGTGATGCAAAATCTCACATAAAAATTACCTGAAGAGCATTATCTCTGCCCTATTGTGTCTTAACAGTTTGAGAACAGCAATAGGGAGAGACAGAAAACTGATTCCCAATAGTTGTGGGGTTTTTCCAGGAAAGGGAAAACTGTAGTGTGCTAACGAACAAAGGTGAGGCTCTGAATAGGTGAACCTGCATCTACTGAAAGAAATTTGAGGGTGGAGAAAAGAATAAGCAATTAAATGAAAATATGTCATTTCCCATTTGCTTGAAGTTGAATAGATTCACTTAGCATTATCAAAAGCTTTTGCCACTTTGCCTTCCAAGCTGACACTGAATAAATATTACCCTTTTTGACTTAATTTTCTGTTCTTACAGTCTCAGTGAATAAAATTTACTCATCCAGAAAATTAAAGCCTGTGAGTATCGTTTAGGAGGATGCAATGATTTTTGCCTGTGTACCAGCCGTACAAATTTCACTCTTTCTGGGACACAATGTAATCAGAAATACCCCACAAAATGCATCAACTTAATACCCTACTCAAAATTCAGGCATTAAGGGGCACTGAAATGAGGCTTTTATTCCAAAATGTACATATCTAGGGAAACAACAGTCTAGCTTTAAATATCCTCTCTCACAGTGAAACTTTAAAGCTTAAAAATTCTTTTAAAGCAAGGAGAAACTTAAAATTCAACTTCGCCCTATTTAGCAATTCTCAGAGGTAAAAATTTTCAGGGTAGCTTGTAACATAGACAGAAGGAAGAAGAGTTTATTACCTACTATACTCCTGGAATTAAGAAACCTCTGCATGAAGTGAGAATTGGTGAAAAGGATTTCAAACATCTTGTCTGCAGTGATGTGGAAAACTCTGTTTATAAAAAGTCTCCCATACAGATCATTGTCAGAGACAGTCTCCTTCACTGCTAAGAAAGACAGAGAGATCAGGTTAAGAACAGTATTATGAAGAACCTTTATATCATTCTAAGCTTTATTACAGCTTAAATCCTTCCCAAGCTTGCATCAGCATTTGTTTCTCGCTCTCAGAAACCCAATAATGACAGCAGCAAATGATCTCGTAGGTAGGTTGCCTTCAGGAACAAAGTCCAGAGCTGGTTTTCAAATACACACAACTACCACCATTTCCCTGTGCAAATTGATAAATCAACATCGAAAGGTCCCATCCCTTTAGTTTTGCCTTCAGTATTCTACTAATCCTACAAGAAATATTGGGCAAAGACAAAGTTAGCATAATTTTCATTACTACGTGTCTCTATTGTACAAAAGACAAGCAAGAAGGACAGTAAAACCATAACGGTTTTCTTCTTCACTGTGGCTAGTTTCAGAATTCTGCTTTTAACATTTATAATACTGGTAGTGTCCACAGTCTAAAGGACCAGGTAGATTCCCAAACAGTTCTTCAAACTGTTCTTCCCTCCATACCTATTGAACAGGAACACAAGAAATACCCTGCTCCATTTTGCAGTCCCCAAAAATGCACTAAGGAGGCTCAAATGCCATCACCTATTTCAAAGCCACCGAGCACCCCAGAGGCATTCTGTGGCTGAAGCACTGATCTTCACTATTTCTGCTTCTTGGTGGTTGCTGGCATGACTCAGCTTTGTGGTTGTCTCAGCCACGCTTGCTAGAGATAAGGGATAGAATTATAATCCTGGAGGGCAAACAGTTTCCTGTGCCAACCCCGACTCAATCTGCTTATGCTTTAGAAACAAGTCAATCCTAAACTATAATTACCAACAAGACAAACAAGCCCCCCCACCCCCACACGTCACCGAAATGAACCAAGAAGCCCGAAAGCAAATCTTGCAGCAGACAGACAAGTCGGGATGGCCAACCTTTCAACTGATACAGACGAATGCTCAGGGCTAGGAAAGGCCAGTGCCAGCCACTAATGCAAAGGTGGCCTGAATATCACGCTGCAGTTCACGAGCTGCCTACAAGCTAAGGTTACAGCACTTAAAACATTACTGCTTGGTAGCAGTCAGTATTGATAAAGGCAAATGTAGCAGCTAAACAACCACAGCAGTCCCCAACAAAACCCAGCTCTGACTGAGCAGACTTCCTCTCTAGTGCTGCTCCTAGCCTGCTAAAAGCATGTTAGAACATCTGCCTCCAAAAAAGCTCTCCTTGATCTCATCAGGCTTCAATGTAGGACCCCAAAAGCGAAGCGTGAGTGCCATATTTTTGTGCTTGCACAAGAGATTGACTTCCTTCCCGTGCTGTGTTCTGCTTATGCAATTGTAATTCCACACAATTATGAGCTGGGACAGAAAGCAAACACACATTTCAAGAGGCCTATTTAACCAGTCAATACGCAGTCATTACATGAAGAATACAAATTCTGCTGTGCTGAAACATTCTGCAGGAAGCCAGAAATTCAGCCTGAGCTTTCAGCTTATGCTCACTGTATTTCCTCTCCCAGCTGAACCTAACTCTAACAAAAGGCAGGCCAAGTGAACTGTAAGTTTGACCTCATTTAACAAGACCTCAACACTACAGATCTCTCCTTTCAGAGTGCACTCCCCACATCCTCTGTTTTGCTAAGAGACAGGAAGTTTCAGATACTGATGCTGACATCCCCTCTACCAACTGTGCATCAGCTGGCATGGAATCAGATACCAGGCAATTCAAAACCAGTTACTGTGGTTGCTGAGCGTTACTCAGCTGGATGTTGACATGCCCAAGGAATCTGCTACCACTTAAAAAAAAAATAAAGACCCAGACACATGATCAAGCCACCAGATAAGCATCAGATCAGCTTTGTCAGCTATTTGTATATGTCTCAGCAAATACAAGATAACACAAGCTACCTCTGCCCCAGTGAGCCTGAGCTAAACAACACAACTTCACGTTCACCTGAAATGCCTGACAGCTACTATTTTTCTGGTGATGCAAGGTAATTTGGTAAGCCAGGGCAACTTGTGACATGCACAAAGACCAAGCATTATTACCTTAAGGTGCAGATCTTGCTATCCAGCTATATTACTCTGAGTCTGTCCTCTTTCTAGTGAGTCTGAAGAAAGAGCACTACAAGTCTATACAAAACTTCCTGTAAGTTAATTTACCTACACTATCTCTATATAGTCATGTCAGTAATAAGGAACAGTCAATGAAGTGCCAAGCACATGAGTATCTATTGAGAAATATGTTTTTACTTACAAAGCTTCTCAGCTCTTGAAAGAAACAAAGTTTTTTTAAAATGTTGTTAGCACATAAAACAGTAATTTTCAGCAAATCCAAGCTAAAACTGGGTTTATATATCAGGCCCATCAGCTACTTTACATGCTAGGATGCAAACACCTGTTCTCCAGAAAAACTGGAAAACTTTTGGACAATGGGTCAGGAAGGTGCATGGATGTATAAATCGTGCTGTGAGTTCCTCATCTGTGGAAGCAAGTAGCTGGATACACCAAGAGCCTGACAAGCCTCAAGCCACTTCCATCCAGGCTTCTCAAAGTTTATCAGTAGAAATCCTAGATGAAGCAGTGAGCACAAACAGCAGCATAGCAATGAGTAACTGTACGCTTTGTACACTTGCAATTTGAACAGAACAGGCAGCTTTAACCACTTATCTCTGCCACTTATCTACAAATGAAGATTCATGTTTGTCTACTGTTTTGTTTGTTTTACTCACACAAGTATCTGCCTTTATTTTGCACAACAGTAGGGCAACATGAAGCATTTCATCTAAGACTGGCTCAGAATGTTCTTTAATAATAAAATGTTTTGTGCAAATACAGAGGTATCAGTCTAACTCCTTCATTTTCAAAGTTGTTCTAACCCCTCAGCACCATACTATTATCAACACTAACTCTCTTAACCTGAATACATTTGTAGCTGAATTGGAGCTGTCTGCTAAAAGAACATGAGATTATTCTGACTTTAGGTAAGGATCCCTAGGGACCCAAAACCACAGAAGTAAACATATTACCCAGAATGTCCTGGTTCAGCCTAATGACAGCAGGTCTATTCCCTCCCCCACTATTGCCTTGCACTTCATAAGGTCATTTTCATCACTGCAAGGCAAGCTGTAAAATAATGCTTGAATATAATACCATTATGCAGCAGTGATGGTAGAGATTTAAAGACATCTGCAGTGCAAAAAAAGAGACAGAAAATGAGGGGGGAAGGAGCAGTAAGAAAAATATTGTTATTAAAATTCCCATCAACAACCAACAGCAAAAAGCTAAACACACACCAGAAGCAAATTAAGAAAGCTGAACCGATAAGAGCAGAGGCTATCAAACAAATTAATAAGAAGGTTGATTTTTCCACTCCACAGAGTTGGGGGAGGATCAGGATTTTTAAAAAGTATGTATGCAAATCTTGGCACCGTTGAACATTTCTATGCTGCTGGGAATGGGGAAAAAATTACACACTGCATGAAAGATATGTAGGTAGGAGTTTTTAACCAGATACACCTGAAATCAAGAGAATAAAACCAATTCCTAGAAGAGAACATGTTCCAGACATCATCTATTTAAAGACTGTATCAGCAGCATTAACCATTTTCAGAGAACTCTCCTATACTTTAAAGACTAAGTACAGAATTAACTTGGGGAGCTACTGAGTGATTGTCAGAATGCTAGCTTTTTCCAGTTCACAAGATAAAAAATCCCCACAACCTTTTGCCTTCAGGTGACTCAAACAAATATCCTCCAAAACCTAAAGTAAGTATTTTTTTTTTTTTTTTCAACAAAATACATCCTTTCAGTATTTTGATTAAAATGCCAACAAGGTAACAGGGCTACTCCTCCTTACATACACCATATATCCAAAATTTTGTATGGGGTGGGGAGGAGGACAACACAGGGCTGAACCTAATTTCAACTATCCTGTATTTCAAACACTGTATGCCCTATATACCACTATATGTAAGCAAAGTCAAGCCTGTGCTGTGCCCATCTCACAGCACCAACCACAGTACAGGCAGTTATGCTCTCCTGCAGATCACACATTTAAGGTGGTTATTAGTGCACAAGAAACAACACAGTAAGTCTGCCACGTTACACAAGGACAGCACAAATGTATGATCTCCCTGTACACAGTAAAGCCTTCTAGCAGAAAAGTCTGTTTTTCCAATATCCTGCTTCCCCTTCTTTATTTGAAGTATTTCATGCTGCTGAACACAGTCACTGAAAACAAAGAAACAAACTACCCTATATACTAAAGAGTCATTTGAGGAAATTAAAAAGATCTCTTGACCCTGTGTCAGAAATATGTATTCTATGCTTCAACTAGAATCTGTTTTCTGAATTTCAGAATTAAGGCCACAGATATTAATGCTTAGCTTAGCCAAAAGATTGTCATGGCTCAGGATTTATATTCTGATTTATGACAAAAACACCAAGACGCAGGTCAATAGGCCAGTGGTGCACAGTGGGATGCAGATCCCCCATCCCCAAGGTGAGAACTGCTTAGGACAAGGGAATTAATGTTGTGAAGAACAACAGTCTTGAGCTTGCCCCTCACCTTATTTGCCAGGACACCTCCATGGGCAGCCTGAGTATGAGCCAGAGGACACAAGAGAAATTAATCGCATGGGTAAACCTTTGCCATGTAGGAAAGCTAGTTTCGTTTGCGTGAAGGAATTCACCTTGTAAGAGTGTGGGGCAACTGCAACAGAAAACAGACAGAGAAACAGAAGAAAAAAATTCTAAGTATGAAGATTCTGAGAGAAAAGATTAATGTCGTGAGTATAGAAAATCCTACTCTGAATAAAAAAAGACTAGTCTTGGGGAAGGGAAGAGAAATAAAAGCAGCATGAAGTCAGCTGTCTTTTTATTAAAGAGACATCTCCAGTTTAATATGCTCTATTTATTCAACATCACTAATGCAGGCATGACAGGGAATATTTACTGCTATCGTTTAGGCAGCTAGCAGCAGGAAAGACAACAGGACTATTCAATCAGTTTCACTGGAGACCTTTGCCATAAAAAATAAAATCCAGAGACAGAAGAGAAATGTGGTAATAGGAAGATAGGAAAGCTGCAAAATATCTAAAACATCCAAAGGCCAAAACTTTCTGCTGCTCTAAAAGATACACCTGTGAAAGAGTAAATTAATTTGTGACGCTTGTTAAGTGTGTAGGAGTATGGCGTAAACAACAGCCTGTCCAAGTAGGTATATTCACAAAAATTATAATGCCTGACATGCATTGAGTTGAATCTGAACTCAAGCCAACACAGAAGCACTCTGGGGGAGCAAAAGCAAAGTTAATTGAATATAAAGTACATCCCCAGGCAAAAATCACGACTTGAAGGCAGCCAATTCAACCCATAACTCTGAAAACTTTCCTGGACAGCTCAATGATCCCCACATAATGACACCTGCAAACAACTTCAGTTGTCAACTCTGAAATGGTTAGATAGAGAATTTCTCAGTGAGATTAAGAACTGGCCCCAGTTAACTGAACTGTTCTATTCCTTGCCAACAAGTGATGAAGTAAGCTCTCTCTGCACATGAAAGAAATATACAGCTGCTACTGAGCACAGCACTACTGCTGGGCTTTTCTGCCTTTCATTTGCTCACCACCATATAACCTTGGAACCAACGCAGGGTGTGCACACTTCGCTTTAAAGGCATTTACAGAGTCCAAGATTCGGATATTACAGAATATCCACCAAAGTTCAATGAACTGTCTGAACAACTACAGCCCTTTGGCACAGAAAACTTCCCCACGGTAAGTGAAAAGCTCACCACAGAAAGTGAGAACTTGTCAGGGGCTACTGTGGGACCACAGGACAAGCAGCCCCAGACCTCAGCACAAGTCTGTCATCCAGGTATCTGAGCTTCTTCTATCTTGTACTGGGTAATGAGATATGAGTTACGAGGTTGGTATATTAGGACCCATTAACATACTGTTTGCACCGAGAGTGTAATCTGCTGCAAGATATCCATTAGGTTTTTCATCTTCAGATCAGATTCAGAACATGCACAATACTCTCCTGAAAGCTGGGAAGTTGTCTTCCCTGGGCTTTCAGTAAGGTTCTCAGCTTACACCATCAATAACAATGAAGGCAATAAGCCTTAAGAAAGTAAAAGCGTAAAGAAGTGGGAGCTGGGGGAATCTTTCAGAAGCTTAAGAACGGTCTGAAATGTTTTCCCTCAGTTTCCAAGAAATGCAAAAGGATGAAAAGAGACATCTTTGAAATTAACACTACTGCATTGTCAAGAAACTTTCTTTAGTTTAAGCTGTTAGCAACTCTCTACCCACCAAAAGAGAAAAACCACAATTTCTTTGTTTTCATTCTAAACACCGAACAACTTTTTTTCCCCCCAGAAACTAAGATAAAAAAACTTCTTGCTGCAATTCTGTGAAACAAATAAGCAAACAAGTTTCATAAGATCAGAAGTTCTCCAGCTTTCTCCCCAAGTGAGATGCAACACCAAAGTCATGTTGTCTTACAGATCCCAGCTGTTAAGAGATTTACCTTCTTCACTGTCTGAAGCACTGCTCTTCTCTGGTAGATCTTCATTCTCATTAAGGTCCAAGGACTTTTCTAAAGACCTGCTCCTAACTAGCTTAGCAGGTTTTCTTTCTGAAGATGGAAGAGGGTTCTTTATTTGCTTCTCACATGGGGACTCCTCCACCTAAAACAACCAAGAGAAAAAAAAAATATCAGTAAGCAGAGATCATTAAAAAAAAAAACAACACACCAAAAAAACCAAAAGAGAAAGTTACTTGAAAAAAGACAGCCATACAAAGAAAGCCATAAGTTCTATCTACTCAATTACCACACAGACAAGCACTAATTTCTCCCTTGTTCCTCTACCCCAGCCAACCTCTCTTGCTTTTATTTAAATATTTTACTAAACCCTGGTAACAAGGAACAGATTTATTTCTATGTACCGTTGGTACCAAGAGCTGCCTTAAATGGGACAGTCCCCTTGCACCCATCTGCACAGTTTCGGCCCCTTCCCTGCTTCAACACTAGCATTTATAAAAATTCATTAACCTAACACAGATTTACTTTGTATTCATCAGGTTAGTTTTTTCCTAACAGTTTAGCAGGGGTCCAACAACCCAGAGGGGAAGCACCATGAAACAGGTAGGGCCTTCCTCTTTCAGCAAGATTAGATTATCCCAACTACATATTTGGAAAAGTTCTTCTTTTGTAGGACTCCATCACCCTTTGAAAAAAGAAGTTTTAAAATACTGTCTAGAGCCATCCTATCTATAAAATATTGCTTCTCAGACACAAAGCAACGGAATATCATTTGCCATCTCCAATATATAAGCAGAAAGGAAATCCCCCAGAACATCAGTCACTGAATCAATGATGCAGCTCTTAACCTTAAACAACTGTCAGCTAAGCATATATGCCATTGCACACCTAAAGAGGCAAATCTCCAGGGAAACTGTATGGACAATGTTTGTATATCTCAAAATGCCACCCAAAAAGCTTCGAATCAGTTTTCATTCTAAACCTCTCTTCAAGGCCCACTGTTGCCAGTGGAACACCTGGGATCAAGAGCAGTGCGTGGACCATAGTAAACATGATCAGGCCTCCTCAACTGAGTTGTTCTGATTCATCTGCAAAACCATCATCCCTAAAGGTTATTCAGCACTGACTCAAGAAAGCCAAGAACATCCGCTGATTGAACAGTCATCGTGTACTTCCTGTACTTCTTGGTTTTTTTCAAAATAAAAACCTGTTACTTTTTTTGTGCAACCAAGGGCCATTAGGAGGAGGTGGGTGGCTGGAAAACAGAGACAGGCATCAATCTGACTGCAGTATAAGCAGACAAAAATATTCCTTCAAGATCAAAAAATTTAAAAGGAAGACTGAATCAGAAAAACAGATCAGTTGGCAAATGCTCCTATTGAGAGGAGCTGCCATGGCAGTTACACTCGGTCGCACAACAGGATCTAGGACAGAACCAATAAGAAATGTCAAAATACTCTACCAATACAGATGGAAGTCAAAAAGGAGGTAGTTTTGATCGAACAGCCTAAAAATTGACACACTAATCCAGCATAAACCCAAGGAACTCTCATAGCATGTTGGCAACAATTAGAGATCTAGTGAACAAGTGGAGTTCCCACCAGCAGCGTAAGAGCAGCCCACTCTGCCATGAGCAGAGCAGGAAAGTCAGGCTCAAGTCAGAAGACAAAAGCAACAGCTCCTAGAAAAAAAAGCTTTTTTTGATGTCGCAGAAGAAGAGATTCAAGCTGGGGCTTTTGGAATAAGTGATCGAATTTAACACAGATTTCATGGGGTTTTGGGTTGGTTTGCATTTGTTTGGGTTTTTTCACACCAAAGAGTAAAGATTTTAAGATCTGTCATCTGGAATTAAAGCTGTATAATTTCTCCCCTATTGTAAATTTATCTCCTGAGCTAGCCCAGTACTGCTAAGCTCTGTGCCAAGGCTTTTTTGGTTTTTAGCCTGTGAACAGCAAGCTCTGGGACTGGAAGGCCTCCCTACAAGAGGTGGAGGGAAGATGATGGTTGCAAAAACAGGCAACAAGGTGGTTCCCACATTCACATGTACTGAGAGGCAGATGAGCCAGGACTGGTGCTCCACACAGACTTCCCTCAATCAGCTACGGACAGCCATTAACAACATGTTTTTCAAGGTGGGCCAAATACAAGATCCAACCCCTCCACTATTCAGGTCTTCTTACAAGAGCTTTGGGACTTACTTTGTCTATCAGAGCAGTAAAGGGGAGTTTAAGCCTGTTTCCCTCCAGTCTTTGGAAGGTGGTTAAGTGTGCTTTGTGTCATCACTGTGATGGCTTCTGATAAATACATTCTAAGCACTACTGCCTCCTCCTATTGCCCTTGTGGCTCTACAAAATATGCTGCAATCCTGGGGCTGTGGAGAGAGCACGAACATTCTTGAGTAATGCCAAGTGACACATACAGCTAAACAAAAACATTGTGCATTTCAGCTACCCTGAAACAGTAAACTAAACAGTTTAGTAACACATTTATCAAGATCGCACTTCTACACTATAATTAAAAGACTTTTCAGTGGCAGTTTATTCAAGGGAGAATCCTGGCATTTTTACAGACCAAATCCCCAGGCATTCCCCTCACCAAGATGCCAAATTAGATTTAGCACCTGCAAGAGACATCTCTGGGTGTGGCTTCTTTTTCCAGGCATAGCAATTATTTTTAAATGGCTTGTTCTTGTGCAAATAAGACTTACAAGTCCAAACTAAGGTTACCTGTGTAGATTTTTAGTTATCCCAAACAGCTCAAATTCCAGCAGCATGCCCAGTCCTCTCATGCCTCCCTTACAACTCTCCAAAAAACTTGTTTTATACTGCTAAGGTTTCCATGAGGAATACCCATCACTCAATTAACTAAGCTTTTAACATCTGAGAAATACCAATATTGTTTGCTGGATACGAGTCTCTAGCCATTAACTTGGATTTTGGCAAAACTATTTAAACCCTACTTAACCTCCAGATCACTTTTAGCAAGGGACAAAAATCAGAAGATTTATAGGGTAGTAAAAACTATTAAAATAATCTCCTTTCTTCCTCCCCCAAATTCCCCAAAGCAAAACTGGCAATTAGGTACCCAGCCCTAGTAAAGTTTATTAAAAATGCATTAGTGGTTTATTTTCTTTTCTAAGCTCTTTGGGATATCTAATAACCCAAAGAAAAAATATCTGCAACTTTTTCGGACTACAACTGCACACAGGAGTCCCAGTAACAGTGCTAGACACTGTGTCCATCTCAGATATCACTATTAATGCACTTGCTGTCCCCACCACACAAACACATTCACAAATTCATATAACATGAATGAACACGAGTGAGGCATTCGTGCTTGTTCAGCTGTACTAACCCAAGGCATTAAGGTAAAATTCATCCTTTTTATGGCAAGTCTGGGGGTTTTCCCCTTCCTTCTGAAGCATTTCCACAGATTTCAATAAAAAAAGGTTTCATATATTCACAACAGCAGACTAACTGACCTTTGAAGGCAAGGATAACAAAGCATAACAAAGCATAACTATCCTTTAATATACCTTATGTATAGGAGAGATAGTAATATAAGAGGAGATCTTTTCAAATGACAAAGAGCACAAGCAAGAAAGCATTGGAAGTGAACAAGACATTACTTTCAAAAAGCACTTGGATAAAAAACAAATATGGTAACCTCAGGAACTGGGTAAGAAAAATCAAGTAATTTTGCTTTTAAAGGAAAAACAAAAACCAGACCTGGGCATAAGCCTCAGCATTCTCGCCAGGTTGTGCCACGAATTAGTGACAGAGCATTGCTGAAGCTCACACCAACAATAGTCTCTTATACAGAATTTTGCTCATCTTCAAATTTCAGAAACATTCTTGACTTCTCAAAGACTTCTTTAGAAGTTACAATCTCCATTCATCCTATGCTTACAGATACACAAGTTAAGCATATATGCTTGTCAGCTACAAACAGCAAGAAAGGCTGTGTCAGCACTTACTCCTGGCAACATGTGTCTGTTGAGTGACTCTCCTTCATTTTGAAGCGTGGGCTCACGAACTAAACCGATCATTTTCGGTAGTTTTTCATCCCTTTCCCCAGAATCATCACAAATGCTGGATCTGTCCAGAACAAAAAGGAAGATATCCTTGGAGATACAAGTGCTGAGAAATCCGAGAAAGCATCTCGTGTCATTTTTGCATTCAAAACACGGCTGTTCAGATAACATTAAAAACTACCAACTCATTCTTCCCACATGCAGCTCATTAGTACCGAGCCATTTTCCTCATTCCAGCCACCTCTCCAAAGATTCAGCTTCTGATCATAAGGTTAATAAAACCAAGCACTGGTGAATCAAAGAGGAAGTGAGTGCTGTGGGAAACGAGGAAACAGATACAGCTTGTAACTTATTTGGAAAGAAAATGTTTTAAGAAAGTGTCAGAAAATCATTTTTTTTCCTGCATCCCTTATTCCAAAGTTGCAAAGTTGTGACTTTTTAACAGAAAAAACCCAAACCATAACAAAAACAACCAAAAAACCAAGAAAGCCTAAAATAAAAACAAACCAATAAAAAAAAAACCAGAAAAAAACCCAAAAAACAATCAGAACATATTTAATAGGACATCTTTTGAAGCCTGCAATGAACTCAAGACATTTTTCTCACAAACATACTCAGATAACACAGGATTGACGAGACCTAAATTACATTGTTCAGTTTTGTAGAGTCATGCTTATTTACATAGAGATATGTAAAGTGCTGTTATTAGATTGACACGGGCAGGTCATAAATCAGTTCACATTTGTTAAAAAAAAAATCAAGGCAACTCTTTTAAAAAACTGCATCATTATTATTACAATTATTCCAGCTTATTATATTATTATTCCTGTTTCTTAACCCAAGCTGAGGACAATACAAAAATAAGTTAAAACCTCAGATATCAGGACAACAAGGCAAAACAGGTATTTCTCCACAGAAGAGGGGAAGAAAAAAGTGCCTGACCCATAATATAGCTCCATTCTATTCAAACCTTCCAAACTGTTGAAGGGCATACAGGTGCTGACTAGGCACCATCATGTGAAAAGGCTGCTATTTAAGCTACTCCATATGCTGATCCCCAGGCAGATCCAGGGAGAACAAGGTCTTTCTCCTCTTCTAAGGAGCCTCACCTGCACTGCTACTATTTTATAAAATTCACACAGTTAAGTTTTTATGCATGCTCAGTCTATGCAGTTCAGACCTCTGCATCCTTTTACTACAGGCTTAACCTTTCTGGTAAGGCTACAGCAGCTCTTTAGAAACAGAGTTTCTAAGCAAGAGGACACTGCTTCTCCCCAGGTCTTTCAACAGGCTGTAGAGCCTCTCCTTACCGAGACTGCCCGTTGTCCTCAGACGATGAGTGGAAGCTCTCCATCTCCTCACTGTTCAGGCCCAGCTCAGAGCCATAGCTCTGGTGCACCAGCTGCCAGAATTCCTGCTTGGTCAGCCTCTGAAACAAAGCGAGCTAGTCAAGAACCACGGTATGGGACAGTAAGGCACTGGAGGAAAAACAGCAACAAGTTTGAATTACGCCACAGCCTTTAACCTCAATTCTGACAAGCACCGAAAGCATTCAGGTATCACGTTCCGAGATTGGGTTTCAGCATTTTGGGCAACTGTACTCCTGTCTACTCCATACTCCCAACCCATCGCTGTTCAACCAGTAACACCATGCGCAAGAAAAATCGTCATTTTAAGAAAACACACACTTGTAGTCACTACTTGCTTCTTCACGTCACCAACATTTTCACAGATACCTTCAAGGTACCTCCCTCTTGAATTTCACTCAATACGGCACAAGATCAGTAAGTCTCTCTTTGATCCTGAACAAACTGCTTAATAGAAACCTGCCTGTTTCCTGAGGATGCTCAGAGTACTTCACAAACTCTGGGAGGCTAGCATTTCAGTCACTACACTGGTGTCTAGGTCAGCCAACTGTCCACTTTGCCAAGGTGGGACAGGAGGTCCTCACTTTGTACCACCAGCACCCTCTTTATGAAAAAGAGTTGTTTTTCTTCAGGATTACCTTGACTCACCACTAGCTAAGTCTTCTCCTTCTCTGCAGTATCTCTGTCCTGCTCCATGAATTCCCACAGCTACCAGGACATATTAAAGTTCTCTTAAATCATCAGGAAAGCTTGGAGGTGAAAGTAGTATGACACACTCATATCTGCAAAGTAAGCAGTGAGTTTCAAAGTCCACCTCGGCCGTAAGGGGTTGGGGGGGGAGGAGCAAA
>VWZW01001499.1:1767938-1893664 GCA_013397115.1 Edolisoma coerulescens
AAAAGAGAGAAAGGAAATAAAAGGTTTTGGTATTTAACAGAGCTCAGAAAGCAATACTAGAGATCTTAAAACAGGAGACAACACACTGGAAAACGTGCCTCGGCCACCATCCATATTGATCAAGGGAACAGGACTGTGCTAATGAGGCAGTAACACGAGTAGTGCTTACTATTTGCATGAAATGATGACATTAAATACCCATGCATTATTTAAAGAGCCTTTAAATGATCCTCTCCACCCGCTTGCTTCACCTGCGGAGTGTTACAGTACCCGCAATTTTAGACAGGCACAGCGGAGCTGACCCGCACGCAGGATGTAAACGCGCGCNGCCCCGCATCGCATCGGGGGAGCCGCTCCCCCGAGGGCGGGGGCAAACACAGCCCCACTCGGGAGACGAGGGAGGGGTTTTCCCTCGGATATTTTCCAGCACAAGACGGTTTCGGGCTTTTCAGAAAGCAGCTGGCAACAAGCGCCCTATTGGAAGAGATCAGTTTCAAGGTATTTAATCCTAGCGAGGGCAAAGTAAACATTAAAACACAAAACACACAGCTATAAAGCAAGGGTCACAGCAGCTAATGCCAGCCTCCCCCTGCACGGGCGTTTGTTCTACAGAGCAATGCACTGCTGAAACACGTGCATGCACTTACAGCTAGCCTTACTTTCCCCAGGCACGCTGTCTTTCGGAGCAATAAACTCGTAACCACAAACAACTGCCTACAGCTGTTCTTATTAAATGGCTAAAAACCAGGGGCAGACATTACATCGTTTTCAAAATGTGGCTGAGGTGGACCTTTAGCTAGCACACCTTCCAACCAGGAATCCAAAGACAGAAACAAAGCCATTTTCATTTCTGTTGCCCAGTATTGCCAATGCCTTGAGTTGCATTCATAATGGAACAGAGGTAATGTTGCTAAGTAAATTCACCGGTATGTTCTCTCTATGGGCAAATCAGACTGCTCTTGTACAGTCAGCTCATTAGTTTGAGGAAAGCAGAAAAACTTTTCAGCTTCTATAAAGGAATCTATAAAGCTGTTTCCTGTTGTTTTGTAAAGCCAATGTTACCGACTTCTGCTTCTAAAAGAGGATTCTTGCACTCCACTCAATTATTCCTAGCTCAGCTAGATATAATAAGTTCTTAATGGTCACAAGCCAAGATCAAACGAGACTTGCTTTATTGTGTCAGAAAGAGTCAGTTCTGAAAGCAACGAAGGGCATAAATTTTCTGGGTCAGACTTCTGCTTCTGAGAGGATGGCTTACAGAAGCTCTGAAGCTTGAAAGGCTAAATCTGAACATGAATTACTTTGCCCATTCAAGGTGATGGCCGACACTGGGTTTTTCCTCAGTTCTCTTTGTACACAAAAACAAAGGCTACAAGAAGCAGCTGGGATACACTTTTGTCTTTTCAACCAGAGCACAGATCATCAATACTTTGCTTCATGCCAGACAAAGAGGTGTCATGGCACAAGCAATACTACAGAATACCACTGACAGAAGCAAAGCTGCTGATTTTTGCCCCCTATGGACAAATGCAGAAGTAAGAACAAGATATACCATACAGGTTGACTCAAGAGACAAACCCCACCACACTCCTGCCAGGCAACTCTGATACAGAACTCTGGTTGTTTGCAGAACAGGGGACGGAAACAGCAAACTCTCCCTCTAACTGCCCAAACATGAAGCTCAGAATCAAACCAAGCCTTCTTTCATCTCTAAAATTAATCTTGTTGTACACAAAGGTGCAAATAAACATCTCTCTTTTCACAACCTTCCCTGAGAAACTGCTGGGGAAGGCAGAATTGCTGTCCTGGTAGATGTTTGCCACAAGAAGCCCAGCTGATCAGAGATTCTGGTCCCTTCTCACACCTCTAGGCTTACCTGCTACAATGTCTCCGGAGACAAGTGCAAATCTCTACCCAGCAAAGCATAAGAAGAACAATAGGAAAATAAATCCAACTCTAAGGAAAAGGACTCATGGGAATTGAGACTGATTAAGTTAAGATCTCATTCCATTAGAAATAAGGAGCGCTGTGTTTGTTTGGGATTTGAATGACCTGCCTAATCACATTTTAATTTGTTCCTTCTCCCTTAAACTTGAGGGATATTTGACACCCATAAGGTTTAGGAAAATAAAGCAAAACTGTAAATGGCACTGCTCTTATTGTCAATAGCAGCCATGAATAAACTCCTTGTACCAATCTGGAAAGCTCACTGCAAAACAGGATTTTTGGCTGATTTTATAAACTGATGTATTATTGAAAGCTGCAGTGGATGTGGAAGCAGCTATCTGTTTTATCAAGACCGGTGTCATGTCTCTTCCAGACCTGCATTACTGATTCCTTATTTTCCATGATGCTGGATTCATTTAAAAAACAATAGCAAGGTAAAAGCCTATGAGACTCACTCTGCGCACATTTTGCAACAGGGACAGGGAAAAAAAAAAAGTGGAATTTTCCTTCAAAGAAAAAAGTCTTTACATGGACATTTAAAGAATAAAAAGCGTAAGAAAGGCCCATCTTTAGAGCAAAGTACCCACTGATTTGCAGAGGAACTAAAGTTGAAGGGCACCAAACACACTGTAGTGTATTCTGAGCAAGTCTGAAGAAGTTATGAGCTAGAGAATTATAACTCAGCTAAAGGGGACCAGGAGTCCTGTCAGAACAGTGGTGCAAAGTTGGGGGAGAGCATCTTGATAGACGAGTATGTTTGGGCACAGAACAGCACGTAACCATTTACTGGTTTCCTTGCACAGTGCAAGTCACTTCTGAAAGAGAGGCAGACTTGTCAAAGCGACTACTTGTTCAACCATCTAGGACACGCAATCCTTGGGACGTACAAGGCAGAACGGCCACCAGATGGAGACCTGGGAAAGGGGATGAGGCTGACCCCACTGAGAAGTTCTACAGGTGGTGAAAGCTTAAGGGTGTATCAGGTAAAGCAGACAGGTCACTCTTCAGAGCTGAGACCTCATAGCACGAAATCTGTGCCCAGGAAGTGTTGAAGAGGCCAGTGACTGAAAATTACCTCTGCACAGACATGATTTGAAGCAAATGCAATTCCAGTCCCCTGGATCCAAATCCTGAAAACTGGGGATTATTCACCGTCAGGTGGCGCAAACCAGCACTGTGACACCACTAGTCAGTTATACTTCTGATGACAACAGAATTACTTCATTTCATAATTTAACAGATGGGTGTCATCTCCAGGTCTAGCAGATGTGCTCCAGAATATAACCAAGCTATTCACAGACTTTAAAACATTTAGCTATTTGTAAGGGAAACATTAAAACCAGCTCCTTTTGGAACTGGTTCCAGAGGGAGATTTGTTCTTTGTCAAAAGCCTTACAGATTCTGATGGCATCCCACTGATCAGGAACACCAAGCTTCACATACTCAGGCATTGCCTCAGGCGTATGAGATATTTTCCAAATGTATGCTGTTCCTGACATTGGGGTGGTGGGGAGAAAACAGCAAAACTGCTTGAAAACACCACTCTCTTTTAGTATTAGTTCAGTAGAGAGCTGCCATTGTAGTGGAGTCAGTGGATCCAGCTCTAGCAACTTCAATTTCTACTTTCAACTCCACAGTGCCCCTCTACAGGTTGATCTAGTAAAGAATATCATAAAGAAGGCTGACAGGTGACTCAAACACATTCTAGCAGAGAATCAGAAGTCATTACTACATTGCAGAAGAAGCACTCAACCTAACAGAAATCCTGTTTCAATAATAGTTCCAAACATACTACATTAAAAGGCTTTACAGACACCTCATGACAGTGCTCCATTTTACAAATGAGAACCCCAAGCGGAAAGTCTCATAAACAGATTTATCTTTTAACATACTTCAGTGAGGATGCAAGCAAGCTAACAGCATGATTTGATAAAAATAATAAGGATAGTTCCCAAGCTACTCAAATGCACTGGTTTCTAAAACCTGCTGGCTTAATTCATCTCATCTTGCATGCAGTTCATGCCTCCCGCTTTCTTATCTATCCTTTAGCTACTGCTCTAAAGTGAAAAATTGATCCTAATGTGACACTCATTTCAGTGTCACAGAACAGAAACACACAAGAAAAACTAATACTGAACAGTACAAAGCTTGTTACCTCTGTTCCAGCCCTAGAATAGGTTTGTATACCTGAACGTCCATAGATTGATCCTCCAGGACCACAAATTAATCAACTGAATAACCTAAGTGCCATTTCTGACAAACTCTGCACAATGAAAGAAAGCAAGGTTACTTCCAGTTGCACATTCCAGTCAAAAGGTGACACAGTACATTGTGGCTGGATTCAAGATAAGATGGTTATGATGTTACAATTAACTAGTATTTGATTTGGGGGACAAGAGATTTACAAGAAACATTGGTTTTGCCTTAAATAGCACTTCCCTTTATCTTCAGCTTTTGTTTTGCCAAAAAGTGCCTTTAGTCTGCCCTAAAATCCATCTAACCAACAATAAAAAAAAAAGCATAGCTACCACATGTAAGTAACACAACAGCTTTAAACCTCTGGGGATTATTACAACATTATATATGGGTATTTCAGTGTGTAATTGCAACTGTGTTAAAATATTTAAACAATGAGAGCCATAAACAGGAAGGAATTGGTTTACAAAAACTGTCTTTCTTACAGTGATGTTCTGCAAAAGTGTCAGTCCATTTTTAGCAAGAAGATTAGCTAAAGTATCCACAAATTGCAATAGAAATCAAGCTAACTAGCCGAAGTTGCCAAAACACACTTCCATATCATACAGCCTGCCTTTGTTGCATTTATTCAAGGTCAGCAGAGTTGTAATGAGTTGGCTGGCAAAGGTTCAGCTAACTTATCTGAGAAGGAGTTTTGGCCTTTTTCCTTGAAAGTTTTCACTGAGAAAACCTCTTGCTTTTTTGATCACAAAATTAGGCATAGAAAATGCGAAGCAAATGCATATCAATTTAGTAACATATGCTTGAGTTGGTAGTGAAGAGAAGCGTGCAACCTATATGCAAAGACAAAATGCTCCTTCAACAGCAGAGTTGTAGGTGGCAGTCTGAGAAGGAAAGGATGAGAATTTCATCTGTGATCTAAAGTGCAAGGAACCAAAGCAGAACATGAGATCAGAATTCTAAGTCAGAAGGGAAAAGCTAACTTCAAGTCTCTTATTCTCCAGAGGCACATCTGTCTGCATTAGAAAAAGATTATTTGGTTGCTTAACCACAGGTACTGATGCAGACAAGCTTACCTTATCCAGCAACACATTCTGCCACAAACGGAAGATACTGAGGTAGCTTCTGTCTCTTGCACTGAATGATGTGAAGAAAAACTGCAGAAAAAAACAAGGTAAAAAAAATAAGCTCACACAGCTATTTTCTAGAGTCCCAGAATGCTTCCTTGTATCTTGAATATCCCAAGGTCATCAGTAACAGCACGCCTCCTTTCACACTCGACAAACCTGGGGTCATATTCCTCACGTTCCACATTTTGTATCACTTTCAGTGATGATGTTCCCCAACGTCCACACAGTATATAAAGACACTTGCTGTTCTGGCCATGTGACTACCCTTGGCATAAAGGAAGAGCTCCTCCTCAACTAATTACACACTTAAATTTTTCCCCCACTTGCAAACAGGAGGTTGAAAAAATCAGACATACATATGCCTGTTTCTTACGGGCCACAGCTATTTCCATTCTTCTGCCACATATGCCTTTTACTAACATTTTCACACAAGATGATGTGAAATTAAAGTAATTAAAACAGGAGATCAAATTATATGCATCATTTGCAGTATTAAAGTCTTTCCCATTGGAAGGTTGGGGTTTTTTTAGCAAAGAGGTCTATCTTCCTTGTCAATGAAAGTTAATACTGGATAAATTGAGAGGGAACAGCCAAATATGAGGAATCACAGTTCCTTCACAAAGAACAGCTCCAGGTTCACTGTGGAAAGCTATTTTCTGTTCTTTGCCAAGAAATTATTTTCAAAGCATTTATAGAAAAACTAATCACAAAGTGTGTTGCACATAAGACTCTGCATCATGTTTCTCAGTTTTTCAAATACAGACTCAAAAACTTCATTTCCCAGCACATGTTCTGGGGTAAATTTCTCCATGACTCGACATCCATGACATCACAGTCCTTTTGTTTTCTGTAGTTTTCTTCCAGGAGCACTTGAAATCAAATGACTCCAATATTTTTTCCAGTATGAAGAACACACATTCTGAATTCATGCCTTGAATTTGAGTTTTCAAATAGATTTCCTTGGAAGAGATGAGACAAACTCTTACTTTCTGGTTACTGTATCAACAATACTAAGGGATTCTGCAGTCAAACTGGAGTTGAATTATCAAGCCAACACGCACAGGGACCAAACCAAAGTTTGCCTTCTAATCCCAATCACATTTAAGCATTTGACAGGGAAGTTACTTATGCAAATATAGACTAGAACAAGTGCTGTGTTCTGGACTCTATCATTTAGCAAGAACATATTTAAACAGATTTTCACCTTCTCTCCTTTTGTTGCTATTTGTATGGCATTTGGAATGAGACGAGCAGTCTTCTCCTTTGTCATGAAAGTGATATCCTTCAAAGCAATAGAAATCTAAGCAGAAACACATTTAATAAGACATATTAAAAATAACTTGTGACTAAAAAGTTAGAAGTTACAGAACATGCAAGAGTAACTCAAACTAACCCCAAACCCTGGGAAGCAATTCAGATGAGATCACAAAGGCAATTACTGTCTCCACTTGCTGCTTTAACAGCAAGCATTTCAAAGCTGAAGCTGAGGTGACTTAAGAGTCATCTCCTCTTCTTTCACATTAGGACTAGGGAAGTAAGTGGTTCTTTCTTCTTTTCTTCCACTCCTCCAGCCACTCACCACAATCCCAACCAAATACAAATCACAGATCTGAAAGTCAATCCCAATCAGAATGCTACACATAAAGCAGGACAGAGATGAGAGAGATCAGATAATAGACTGTGTTATCTCACAGAATTTTACAATATAGTCCATTTTCAGAGTTTTATTTGCAGTCTAGTCACTGCAAGAAATTCTTCCTGCCTAGGCATGTTTGACTTGTATATTAGTAGTTGAAATATTTCTGTTTTGAAGAACATGGTCTGACTGGCTGCCATTTCCTTCCAACCTACCCCCTCTTCTCTTGAAAATGAGGCTGTGCTGCCATTCGGCTTAGAGAAAGGAGGAACATACAGCTCTATCTTGTTTGTTCCTCAGTGAGCAGAAGGTTCTCCACTTATTCCCTCTCTCTTTACAACAACAGAGCCTGCTAATGAGGTCCCAAACTTGGCTCTACCATTGTAGCTGACGAGCTCAGATTGCTTAAAGGTATTGCTGAATACATCACTCTGCTAGACAGGCAGAAATAGGTTACCAGGATGTATGCTGGTTTGGCGAAAAAAACCCAAACCTAATCAGTCTTTGAACGGTTTATATATTCAAGCATATCATTTCAAAGGGTTTATTTTTTAATTAATTTCACATCTAAAATAAGAAATAGTCAATCATCAAATCCACCTGACGAAAGTAAGCTTGGTTTTCAGGTAAGTATTTCTACAGCCCCTTGCTGTCTTAAATACACCAAGCTGTTTGTTGTTTGTCCTGTGTATTTCAGAGCACTTAAGTCTAAGAGACTAACTTAAGGTATGAACAGTCTCACAGCTCACAGAACATTTTGACATGTCAATCCCCTATTAGCTAGGTTGTCTTCCCTTTCTCATTCACTGCTTCATGCAAGTTCTACAACAGGTGCAACACCTGTTTGAATGAAAAATTTGAACTCATTAACCTAATCTGACAGAAATAAAGGGCCAACAGATCACAAACATCTACCTTTGCTCATAGTGTTCAAAAGCCACAGACCACAATATGAAAACTCGCAGAAGTCATTTATCAATTCCCTTCAGCTGTTCTTAGATGCTGATATTTACATGTGAGGCTAAGTCAAGTAAGATTCAATGCTGGAGAGTTCTTGAATAGGGCAACACCACATACCATGTCATGCCCCAGGTCTTGCAATGGAAGATTATGTATTACATTCCTTTATAGGACAACTGCATGCTAAAGGAAGGCAAATTGTCATCCAGAAATGTTAAAAGCCAGCTTTAGCATAATTCCTAAACTTCCTGTGCTGAATGACTGACTGAGCAGGCTTACTTCAGCATTCAGATGCCTCCATTGCTATTCTTATTTTACAGAGAACAGATCTGCATTTCCACTCAGGGATGCAGGCTCCTTCTTCACAGCCCCAAGTTACTAGTATGAGATTGACAGGGTAAGATTTGAGAGACTCTAATCCTATATCCTGATAGGATAGCACAAAGAAAAGGTGGGATTCAAGTGAGCTTAGAGATCTTACTGTGGTCTCCCATCGGAAAATGTTGCTGTGGAAACAGAGCCAGTTTTCAGAGAGATACAGGCGTCCTTGCAGCAGGATATCCTTCTGGAGTGCACAGGCGTAATCTGTGTACAGAGAGCAAGAGCAAGTCACTCACCCACTGACTGCAGCACAGTTGACCCCAGCCTGTTAACTAAAATGAGATGGGCTATTACAATACAATAAAAAGCCATTTCTTTCACTCTTAAGAAGTCTACAAAAGCAGACTTGTACTGGCTTGCATCCAGACCATTATTCTGGGAACAGCCCAAAGCCAGAGCTGATGGTACATCCATGTGAGGACAGCACTCCATGTGTCAACCCCTGTGCATTATCTTAGGTTTTCAGAGAAGAGGTGTCAGGCAAGACCAGGAGTACATGGGAGAAGTATTCATTAGTCAAACTTCAAAGCACCTAAACAACAGAATACACAAACATTTTATAGTACAACAGATTATACTGTCAACTCCTACGTGACAGTAGCTCATAAGCTGTAGTAAGATAATATTTTCCACTAAACAGATCCTATCACAGGCTAAAACTATCTGCAGAGTGAGACACTAACAGGCAGCTTGAAGCTATCCAGTTCTTCAGGCAGGGGATATTTCCAGAAGTTGACTGTCATTTTTATGATACTGTCTCTGACTGAAACATCCCTACTGAGAAACAGATTTCATCTACAATGCCATTACCCATCATCAGATACCTGCTAATTAAGAACAAGAGCAGAGGATCTGGTTGCACTTTTTAAAAATCTCAGAGAGCTTTCCCAATTTCAGAGCCTGAAGAGTCAAACAAAAGGAATTTTCACAAGTAGTGCTGCTAGATAATTAAGACACCTCTTCTGGAAGCTCCAACCTAAAGAAGGCTACCTAATGTATAGAAAATAAAAAGAATGTATTTATTGATGCAATATATTAGTGATTTTACCGTTAGAGGTATCAAATAACTTTGTATCTGGTATTGTCTGAGCCTGAATTTTGATTTTGTGTACTACGAGAACACAGTTCTTGTTCAAATAACAAGAAGTTCAGAAATCCCCAACATCCTAACTTCAAGCTATGTCTGCATTTACAGAAGCTTTTATTACGATTTTTAAAATTCTCTAGCATTTTCCCCCTCAAATAAACAAGTGGAAATGAAGTTTCTTGTAACAAGAACGAGGCATGTATACAAGCCCTCAGAGACGTAACTACACACAGAACTACATAAACTTAAATCTAAACAAATAAGTTGTGAATGCATGTTTAAAGAACAGTCAGACACCAAAACACTAAGAGAGGAAGGCAACAAGAGTTTGAGGTTAAGGACTTGAGGAAAGCATTAGTAAGAAGTTTGGGTCTGACTTCTGTGTTTTTAAGAGAGGGATTCAGACCTATAAAGGTCATCACTGAGCAAGTGATGAGCAACCCCACTCTGACCCACCTACACAAAAGAGAGTATCAAAACAAAAGGAAGAGATAAGCATTTCTCCTTCTAAGTTTTCAGAACCAGTAACTTAATATGTTGCTTGAAAACAACATTTTCAGGCAAATTATAGTGGCATTCCTTTAAGCTCCCATTTAGACAGCAAAAGCAATTCCTTTCATTTTAAGAAAATAGTATTTCATATAATCTTTATATACAGTGCTCATTACAGTAGAATAGTTGCTTCTTTTTAACAGCTAATTTAAGAATAGAAGAACAATTCCTTTAATGAACAGCAGCAAGCAATGGCTTCCTGGAGCACTGTAAAGCCTGTACCAAGTTTCTCTGCAGCAAGCAAAGGAAGAGCTCTTAGCTTGGAGGACGCAAAAAGTCTTTTAAAGGAAGCACTGCTTTTTATGGGGTAAAAAAAAATTATATAAAAGTAGTGGCTTTGCTTCTGATGGAACAGATTGAGATTAACCCATTACTACATCTTTCTCTAAACCCTAGGCAGTCTCTTCTCTGAAAATGTGCTTCAGAGTTTGCTCCATGGCTTTCTGCATCAATCAAGTGTAAGGACAAACATCAAAACAATGCTTTGAAGTAATATTCTTTCCTTCTGTTTTACTTCCCTACTGAAGTATTTTAAAAATGCAGAAGGCATTTCAGAGGATAACTGCCTCCTGAGGCTGGAAAAAGACACAGGGATTTAACTGCTTCAGAGCTGTTGCATGCACACTGCAAGCATACGCTAACAGCCTCTCGATATTCACTTCCTTAGAAGTTGCATAAAATGAGAGATGAACTTTAAACAGTCACAATGCCACTTGTGTATGAAAACATGCAGTGTATTTGTTACACAAATATCACCACACAGACAGGTGATAAAGGAGGAGTAAGGTGCATCACTGTATGCAAAGGAAGTAGGGTTACATTCTTGCCTTCTTTGGATTCTGCAGTGGAGTGAAACCGAGCTGGAGCTCAAAAGGAACATTTCAGTGTTGAGAAAAGTTATGCACCATAGTTTGATATTCTCTGACACCTGCTTCTTTCCTCTCCCATTCATCTGAAAAATAGTCTTTTAAATTACAACCACCCACCGTGTCACTCAGTCCCAGGAGTCACATTAGTCAAGGTGCCTCGGGCAAGGGTTCCAGGGAGCAGGGGAAAGTTTTTGCTAAGGATGATCTGCCTAGTGAACAGGGTCTCAGAAACAACATCCCTTTTTTTTTTCCACAAAGCAGGCACTAGAGGAGTGTGGACCTGGCTTTCCTTGAAAGTATCTGTTGCTAGTTCAGAGACAGGAGAATAGGAAGTTATCAGCTGTAGTTAGAGTTTGCCATAAAAAACACAAAATGTTTTGACATGACTGCAAGTTGAAGTCATCAGCCAGAAGACAAGGACTTTTGCTGTGATTGCTTCTTACCTACTATGAGTCTCTCTGAGCCTGGCAGATGAGAAAACTGTCTCTTGAATTCCTCACTCCTATATTTGTAAGTGGAACTTGAGAGCTGCAACAAAGAACAGTAAAAGGTTATGCAAACAGATTTATTTTCAGCCATCAACTGTCTTCATACTGGATGTGTAATTTTATCTTGAAGAACAAATGAACCTCAGAAGAGCAATAAAGAATAGGTGGTATCTAAATGTGATCATCACTGTAACTTTATGCTTACTTATGTAAGAGTATTTGGCATGGGCCAAGCTATCCCCTGTATCAGGCCAGATGCCAGTCCCAAGGCATTGCAGTGCTATGATGGCAACCTGCTCCACCCATAAGGAGATGAGAGCCCTTCTGGGACTAAATATTCTAGCACAGACTAAGTGAAGAGGCAGCAAGGCCACAACAATGAGGTGACAGAGAAAATCAAGCCCTCACGGAAGCCAATAGCTAGACACAACTTAGAGCATCAAAGTCTACTTGGAGTACCACTTCAGGAATACTACAATACACTGGATTTTTCACCAGTTGCTATAACCAGATCTGCAGGAATAAAGGTAATAGTTTCCTCCAGTAAGCACAAGTAGCAGCATCACCATCACTTCTTGATTTTCTGAGATGTTCTACAGTTCACCCCATATTTAAAGAGATCACTGTCTGTCTGTGATTCTCTTAAGATTCAAAGTGGGCAGTAAACTCACAGAAAGAGGGCTATCTCAATGGACTTTAACTCCTTATTCTTATGAACAAATGTGTCTGCTCCCATTCAAATGAAGAGCTTCAGCACATTCTCCATAAAATACTCTGCTGTAAAAGCCCTACTTTTCATTTTGTAGTTACAAGAGGATTGTATTTTTTTTCTTAACAGATATTGGACACTTATTTTAGAGGCAGTCTTAACCAAATGCTGTATAAGGCCATGACTCAACTGGACTAAAGCTATTACAGGAAGAAATCACTTTTAAGTGTTCCTAGAACCAGGTATTAATATACTACAAAAGCCTCTTCCACGCTTTTTTTTAAGCCTTTCTAAAGATCTTAAGCACATGGGATGCTATTCTCTACTTGAGCAGCTATATGACTCCAAAACTTGACATTCACCATTAAACCCACCTCATTAAGATTAGTTGCTATTTATATTTAGGGTGAGGAAAGAAAGAAGAAAGAAGGCAAAGAACCACTTTTGACTGTATGACCTTGCAGCATGCTTACTAATAAAACACCTGCTTTTGACACACTCCTGCAGCATGTTAGTTGGCCATTACCCTTTCACTATATTTGTGCTTGTCCAAAAAATCCTAGGACAAAGACAGATTTATCTTCAGCTTGAGGGTCTTTTAATAAGCTAGAGCCAATAGTGCTCCCAAGTCCTCAAAATTCCCACATTTTGCTCTTTTTCATTGAGGACATTCCTGCTTCTTGCAGTTCAAAAGTTCCCTGAACATCACCCTACACTCACATCCTGTGATGGTCTGGCACCTACTTATACTTGAGAATTGAGCTCTTAGGTCACAGGAACACAAGTGCAACCTCAAAGTCAAGTATTTAAGTGCACGTAACACAGAAGAGAGCAAAGTTGCCCTGACACAGATCAGCTTTAAAAAAAATAAGTCAATGTTACCTTCTATTACGGTGAATAAAAGAAAGTCTTTATGTTTGACCTCTGTTTGAGTACATATTTGCTGTTCACTGATATCCTGAGCATTGTAATGCAAAAAGGCAGCAAGGGATGGAGACAGAAAATACATCCACCCCTCCCCTTCTGAGAAAAGTAAACACAAAAGGTTTGGGTGCAGCTAAAGGGCAACATGTTAGACAAGTCTCCTCTAAGCTGTAATGCTTCCAGTTATATTTCAGTTATTTCTGAGATTATAAAAATAGCATTCTTGGAGAGCATGTAATCTATTGAAATAGGTGGGCTATAGTTTCTTGGCTTGCAACATCCAGCCCTGAAACGCACTCTTTTAATTGATCATCCAAAACAGGCATCCAATGTCTGCACTGCTTTGAAGAAAATGAGTTCTTTACAATTACTCTGGAAAGAGATGTGGGGAAAAATGAAAAATTAACTCACATCTGTAAAGTTTCCACCTGTAATTCCAGAGTCCCTATGGTTTACACACAGTCCTACCTCAGTTGACTGAAGTCTGGACTTGTGTTGCCAATGCCAGCATACAGGGGATAAAAGAATTGATCCGCCATGAGAGGAAACTGAAAGCTCACAAATTGTGAAATCATGATTTAGGAAGCGATGCTTTTAAGGAGAAATGTAGTTTCTCAGAGAAACATACTGTATACAAGAGATAAGATGCTGAAGTTCAGCATCTTTGTGGTTATAAGACAAAAGGAATCAAAGAAAATAGAAGCATCACAGTATCACAGACATTTGTATTAGTGCCTGAATCAGCCAGTTCAACAGCTCTGAGAATCTAGACTCAGGATACTGAGTTCTACTTAGAAATGCAATTTTTCTAGGGCATAAAACTTGCTATACCTTGTCTTAGAAACCCTTGCTGGCATTTAGAAGTGTTGTCATGAGTGACACACTATAAGAAATCCTTATTAATTGTAGATTTCTACTGAGCTCTTAGGACACTTATGCAGAGTCTGCTCCGAATCCTTATCTAATCAGCAGAAAAAATGTGAGCACATTGAAGCCTTTGAACCTTATCTTTTCCCTACTTTGCATGAAAACTAGCTCATTTAAATCTGTACTTTTTACCTACTTAGTAGGTGGCTTGGTGATTGAGAAGAGATCCCTCAACAGACTTGGGAAACAAGAGGGGCAATTTTAACACTATTGGCTATTTCAGCTTCCTTAAAATGAAGAAAATAAGATCTTTCTATGAATACAGCATCTCTCCTAATCACTACTATAATGTCCAACATGTGGCAGCATTTGTTGCCACCTCTGGGTAACAAAATCTAGCACCAAATATTGAAAGAGGAAAGGCATAAATCAGGTTGTAGTATGGCACTTACAAGATGAAAACAGCAACTTGTTTTTAATACATACACATTTCTAAGTTTAATTATAAGTCATCAGGCAAACACTTTGCCTGAGGATAATCTTAGGCATTTATGGTTATGCTATATTTAATCACCAAGGAAATTATTAAGTGCAGCCAACAACTTATTAGCATTTTTCATCTGAAGCCACAAAATATACCAGAAACCTGTAAAATAGCATAAACAGAAAACCATTTTCAGAGCCAACCACAAAGTTTTAGAGAAGACAGCTATGTAAGAACCAGATACTGGAGACACATAACCAAGTGATTCTCATACCTTGTTTAGAAATGGACCAGTTCAACTATATAAAGTCATGTTCCAGAAAAAACTATGTAAACTTAAATAGGACTAAGCTGAGTTATTTATAGGATATAAGCCTGGTAAAAAGCCAGCTTCCCTTCACATTTACATCTTCAAAGTGTAGCCACTGCAAACAATTTGAGCCATTTAGCAAACTGCAGAGGAAAATTAAGCAACACCTTCTCCCAGGAGTACAGCAAAAATCCTAATCATTAGGAAATTATTTGATTGCAGGTATCACTAAGCACGCAAATAAGCAATCAACTTCAGCAGAATGGTGTGCACATTTTTTAACAATCACTAATGACAGCAATAATTTTGCATTTGTTTTGTTGGTGTTTTCCCTTTGTTTTGAGACACCACAAAACCCAGGTTACCTGACGATTTGCATTCTATAGTTGTGACACGCAGCTGTGAATACAACAGCTGAGATCACAGGTAAGTTGACCTCACCAGAAGGGTAACAACTCTGATGCCACCTCATTTCACGAGGTGTCTCCCACTGAGCTTCAGTCTCCGTATCAGTTACCGCCACAGGCTTGGGGTCCCAAAATCAAACAAGCCTATAAGCAAGCTGCCCAAACGACCACTTCTTTTATGCTCAGAAGCCTCACTTAACCATCAAAATATGGCCCATGGAACACACAGGTTTGCTCCTCTGTCTAACAGCACGTAAATCCAGGCCACGTAAAGATCCCACTTGTAAATCCCACTTAAAGATCACCTGACTGTTCCCCAAAGACCTGTATTTTCCTATTAAGTTTCTAGACATGGTCAAAAACAAATCTGGAGGTATTAGTAAGGTTAGGATAAAAGTACATTTTAACCTTACATTAGCATATTAAAACAAACATTAAGTATTCTGGCAAAAGCTGTTGCATTTCTACTGAATAACGATTTCTTCCCTATTCAAATTCATATAAAACCCTTCTTAGCATCAGGAGAAAGAAAAAGAAAACAGCTTCCAGAAGAACAACACTCACTCAGAGAGAAGTTTGAATTTTATACAACAAGACTCCTCTATACTGCAAATATTCTTCAAACTTATCTGATATGGCAGGGAAAAATATCAACCCAAAACCTACAAAAAAACCCCACCTAAACAAAACATACCAAGATCCCACTTACAGTCAGATTAAAGCCCCACTAGGGTAGGTGAGAACCAAGTTAACAGCCCTGAACAAAAGCCTCATTTAACAGTGTAAGGCAGACAAACTTAAGTAAGACTTAACATACTCCAAAACAGATTCAGGCAGACTCCCTTACTAACACAGGAACAATTCTCATGGCACACTGAGATGGTGGTCTCTTACCTGTAAAAGGTGCCAGGTCTGACAAGCCTTTCCATCACAGAAATGTTAATCCCACTGCAGCCATTTCTTCAGTCCACAGAAGTTCATTAATCATCCAATCTAATCTATAACACACAAGCCACAGCTCTCCTGCTTTAAAACTAGAGCTGCAATGACCAAGTTTCCCTTTGGCAAAGAATAAGATATATATTTTACCTTTTTAAATTAAAAGTCACTCTGGATGGAAAAATCCATCCTAGCTATGGATAGTTCTACGAGTCTAGTTGGTTAACTTTATCTTCACTTTGTGAATTATTTGTGGATTGTAAGCAAGTTACTCTGTATCTCCTTCTGAGGCAGGGATTAAGCTTCTCAAGTCTACTAGCAAAAAGATGATTTTTCTTTTTCAGACTTATTCATGTGGCTTTTCTGAATCCTCTCATTTTCAGTGTCCTTGAAAGCTGAATAGATACAGCATTGCAGAAGTTACCACAAACAGATAAATCTGAATCACAGATTGCTTTTTAGGCACAGAATCACAGTGAAAGCTCACATCCACACGACTACCAGTTTGCCTTATCTTTTTGCAGTTACGGGGCACGGTTTCCCATTTCTGCTGACAACAAGCACTAGGCTGTATGCTGGAAGTGTCAGACTTGTTCTGTTTACCTTGTCACATGTAAACAGCCCAGATCCACTCTGTTACAGTAAACTATTTTCACTAACCACTTCTTGACAAAATCACAGAAAAAAATTTGTTTAGGAATAATTTTCAATCATTGAGTACTCAAAAGCTTTACTAGCAGTGACTTCTGTTCTCTTCGCTCTTGAAGGACAAAAACATTTAACTTACACAGGGAAAGAACCACTCACAGGACCTGAAGAGCAGCATGACATTACCTGGCGTGACTTACTGTGCTGCGTACAGAATACTGTGCACCTTGGTTCACTTTTGTTGGTTTAGGCGGCATTTTGGGGTTTTTTTTGGAGGGGGGGTATGGCATGTGTTTGGGAGTTTTTGTTGGGTTTTTTTTAATAAGGAGATATTTGATCACATCTGCTTATCCACACAGTTGTATTTAATTCATAGGTCATGAGAGGCATGCCAACCAATTTAAAAAAAAAAAAAAAAAAAAAAAAAAAAGAAACCAAGCAACTGTTGCCAGGCTTTGCTCAGCCATTGTATTCCTTAGGAGCCTGCTTTCCAAAAGTTGCCATGCTCTCAAGGAAATGTGAACAAGCTCACAGTCACAGTGGGAGGGGGAAATGTTTAGGGAGCTACAACTATTTTCCTTACATTCATTATAGGCTTTTTTCTCTTCATCCTTACCTGTGGAGAGGGGAGTCTTATAAGCACAGGGCCACTGGCAGGCACAGGCCCGTGCACTGTCATTATGTCCCCATTCCTGTGTCCCAGCCCCTCTCTTCTTTGTAGAGGCTGAAGGAGAAAAAAACTCTAACATTTCTTAGTGACTGAGCAGAAAACAAACAATAGCATTCTCCTTCAGAGCCATCCAGCAGAAATTTGGTGAAAGCATGTCTTTCTCCTGACTGAAATACAGTATGTGTAATTTAACGAAAGGGATACTAAAATACAGGTCATTGGCAAATAGTCCAGCTACTGTATCTTCTAGGGATTGGTTTGGTTGGGGGGGAAAGATTGGAGTGGATAGGGGAGTGAGGGGTGGTGGTTGTGGTTTTCTTAGCCTACGAGATCCCATAAACAAGGCTAAAGACAGAGTCCCTAGCTCTTCCAAAATGAGTGTTACTATTAACTAGTTCTCACATATGCACAGGCAGGCATACTGAAAGTGTTAGACAGACTATGATTTACCACTAACACCAGGAGCTTCCAAAAATCCACGTAGAAAGAAACTCCTCAGAACACTTCATTATGGAGAGCTACTGAAATATTGGACGCCCACTTAGAAAACATTTGACACCCAGTGTCATGAAAGTGACTGAATGAGGTGCTTCCAAAGGGAGACTGCTCCTATTTATTTTAAAGACTGGGTATAGTACATCCAAGCACTGTGTCCCACAGGAGTAGACCAGCTCTCACCAAGTGAGGTGGACATCAGTCTCACCAAGCCATCACTGACCTGACACGTGGTACAAGTCTGTTATCCTGAAAAGCAGCTCTGGTCAGCTACTGACCAGGGAGAGCTGATCACAAGCATTTCCCCATGTGTAACATGAACTTGGCTGATCTGGAACACTGCTCACAGAAGGCCTGGTCATTTCCCACACCTCACCAGTCACAGTGACCCTCCAAAAGCAGCAAGGAAGGTCTCATCCTTGAGCTTCACCTGTATAAGTACAGATATCAAAACATGGTGGAGCATGGCTTGAAAACAGCCTAGAAAATCCCCAACCAAAGTTGTTACAATTATGATTTTGACAGACAAGAAAATTTAACATCATATAAAATACTATGCTGCTAACCTCAGGTTATATAATTATAACAAAGGTAACATTTTTCTGAAGAATTTTAAAATCTGGCATCCTTCCCAAGAAGAAAATTCAAAGACTTAGAGTTGGAAATATAAAGGTATTTCTTTGGAGAACTTTAAGTTGCATAACCAGTTAGAGATGACATTTTTAATGTTCTTTAAAAAAAAAGGCAAACCAAGGAAAGAAAAAAAAAACAAAACCAAAACAGTAGAATAGACCTGGAAGAATTCTGTAACATAGTATTTCAGTTTAGAACATGTGAGGAACTCTCCCAAATTTCTCCTTCAAGGTCACACCAGAATTAGCTCATTTTCACAAGCCATTACATTTCACTGAAATAGGGTTCAGATGAAGCTACTGCAACAAGGTGCTTGGGGAACAAGCTAACAACCTTCTTATCAATTATAAGAAAGCCTCTTGCCATTAGTAGTACTGTATATTTTTTTGCTGAAAAACAAGAATTTGGACTGTGAGTATCCACTGCTTATTCTGAAGCAATGGTTTTGTAGTACTCAGTACTTTTTTTTCTGCAAGTAAGTGTTTTAAAGCATTTTAACAGTGAAGCCAATGTACTTTCATAACAACTCTCGTTTGGAGATAAAAATCTGAAGCTTGACACGTACAGTGCAGAGCAAAGCATATGCTCCATTTCAGATTAAAACTGACTGAGGCATGAAGCTAACGTAAAGTCAGAAGATGCACACCCCCCTACACATACCTCCTCCTCTAGCTGCCTGCAGCCCGTTCCAAACCATACAGATCCCTGGCCAAAGCCTCTACAGTTTCCCCCTCTCTCATCCACTTGCTCAGAGCTGCTGGACACCCTCCAACAGTGCTAGCTAGCGTTCTGCCAGCCTCTGCTTGCATGCCAGCTTGGAAAACAGGCTGAAACACCCCAGCCTTGCAGAACAGGCACACAAATGCTGCAGCAGCTGGGCAAAAAAACTTCTGCAGGGGGTAACATTTAAGAGCTGCCCAGCTCTGATCTAAAACCACCATCGTCAAAACTGATTTTGGGAAGCAGACTGCAGTAGCATAAATCATTTCAAGTTCACAGAAGTCCCAAAGGGAATAGCAGAGGGAAGTGCTATCACCAGGGAAACACCAGCTTGGAAAGAAGCACTTAATGCCCAGCACCCCTCCTCTGTGCATCACTGAAGGCTACAATCCATGAACCAGCCTTAAGAGTACATCTGCACATGGCAACTCAGCACGCAGACAAATCCACTCTCACACAAGACTCAGCCACTGTCCCCTGTTCTAAGTCAAGCCCTTGCTAAGGGACCTTCTCAGTCTGAGCTCCAGAGCAGGGGAGGAGGACATCAGGGCATGCTTCATTCCCCAAAATGTGCAAATTACCAGCCACCCCCTTCACCAGCTGCCCAGAGCTCAGCTCTTCATAGGCACTTTGAGGCAAGGGATCCAGGGCTCTGCACACCAAGATCTCTGCCTGCTCTGAGAGGGGAAAAGCAGGCATGCACCTATTCTGCTTTCTTTATGCTGGCTTTCCATTTCCACCTGTCTGCTACGTCTCCACAACTCACTACATGGAGTCAGCAGCAAAGAGAGATCCCTCTCCCAGCACAGCCCTACTGAGGAAGCTGACAGAAGAAACAGAAAAATTCGTTTCAAGGCATTTTAATCATTCGGATTTAAATCTGAAAGGAGAAGATAATTGAACACAAAGAGGCTGTATTTACAGTCATTCTGCAGCCCGGGCTGCTGCCTAGGATAAGTAGCTGTCTCTGTGCACCTAGCTGGGTGGTGGCTTTGGATAGCCTGCAGTTCTGCTGTCAAGATCAGCTACATATGTAAATGGCAGGAACTGGTTTCACCGGAAAAACGAGGTGACTCTTCTGCCTTCCCAAAGCAAAGACCGGATACATCACGGGGAATCTCCGTGTGCTGAAAGAGCAGCAAAATCTTGGGAAGCATATCCATACAGAAAAACACTCACTGGCAATTTACTTCCATCAGAAAGCCAGTAAGAGGATTCAAAGTGATCTCAGAAAGGCCTTACCAGAGCTTGGGTACCAGTGTGACTCAGGTCCCAAAAATAGCATTAGCATAGACTGTTTTAAGTGCATTTCCTGTTTATAAGATAACACCATCTGCAGCTGATTGAACACCTGAGTGTGGACATTTGCAATTACCAATAAGGCTTATTATTTCAGTTTCAAATATAATTATTTGTGTAACTGCCACCAAGTAACTCTGAGTTTGGATGAAACAAACATTTAGATTTTAAATACGAAAGTTAAGCAAAAAGTTCGAGATTTGGACACTTCCATTGACAAACATCTTCCTCAGTTCTGAATTAGAAATTAGGGTGCTTTTAGCTTCCAAGAGCCAAGATGTCCCAATCTCAGATTTAATCAGCATCCTCATCAACACCTCCCTCACTGGCAATAACATCTTTGAACCTGGTAGTAAAACTATGCCTATAATGCCCCTGAGCAGAGACCACGTCTCATGCTGCCTCCCCAGGACACTAGCACAAGCCAAGTTCACAAGGCTCTTAACTTCCCAGCTCCGTCTCATTTTAGGGAAAAGTTGTGGATCTGTACCTACTTTCTTGACTTCATAAATGCAGCATTCAAGCATTCTTTTTGTTCTATTTTAGTAATTTTGTCTACCACATGAAGATTTAGCAAAAAGGAAAATCAAAATATAACAACTAAGTCCTGTGATACATCAACTTCTAAAACAAACTTAATACAAATAAACCAAGTGTGTTTGGATAAACTCTGCCGTTACTATTTTAATACTGTACTTGAAGTGAGTTTGTCACCCTCCAGCACAAAGTTACCCTTTAGCTCAAGTCAATTTGTCTGCTCCCCAGCCTAATTTTGAGTCCTGTAACTATGTTGTCCAGGTTTCAACAGCCATAAGTGTACTAAGTATTATGATTCAATGGCAATTAAAAGCTCAGTCAAGATTATTTCCTTTTGGATAACAAAATACATTCCTTTCTGAACAGCAGTTTCATCTGACTCACATTTTTAGAGCACGTGTGTGAAACAAGTAGCCAATGTTATTGGTTAAGAACATCTGGTTTTTCACCTGATCTTTCACTGCAGGCTGCCGAAGTAATACAAAAAAATTCAAACTGCCTGTCTTTAGACTTATTTGATCCATTTAATAAATAGGGGGGAAAACCAGATGTTTTCAGGGTGAGGAAAAACACCTTATACAATAAAGAAACTACAAGACATAACTTCTCAACTCATCTTCCTGACCTGCAACCAAGTCCCACCAAGATTATTTGATACCAAAGTAGCCAAATACAGAAGCAAAAGAACAGCACACCTCAGTTGGACATTTCCCTCCTTATTCTGCCAGGAAAATCTGTCTCTGTGTATCTGCATCTCTGATCTGTATTTAAGTTTAGTAACAGTGCCCAAATATGGATCAGAAAATATCATCCTGAAGGAAACAATCACCATGGTAGTAATTCCCCTTGGTGCCATTTACTTTTCAGCAACTCATAAAAGGATACACAAATACTTTCGATCAGGACTACGGTGAAGACCTGAAGGAGCACATTAAACCACAACACTACATAGTAAATAATGCAGCAGTGACTGTGGCCAATTACATAAACTGCTTTGTTATAAATTACTCTGGTCATCTCATTAAGCCTGCCAGTAGCCCTACTGCACTTGAAATTCCATGGAAAGTGGCACTCACCAAGCAATTGCCCCAAAACTACTTCTGGCTGCTGCTAATGACTTAATATACCCCAAAACAATCACATCCTGCACAGTTTTATCTTCCTGTCTTCTTTCCCTCTACTTATATACAAGTGGCTCACCCATAGCATACCTGAAAAAGACAGTGCTACACCACTACCTTTTTGCAGAAATACAAGCTGTTAAACAAACCACAAAGGCAAAAAAAAAATTAAAAAAAAAATCTTATTCCCATCTCCTAGAGTTGACTTTTAAAGCTCTCTTTCTGCAACTTAGGGACTTCCCTTTCATTAAAAAGATATTACTGTTCCAACTCCATGCAGATTTCCTGAACCATGTTGCATTTCTAATGGTTTTGCTCCCAGTGACTTGAAAAAAAAAAAAAAAACCAGGAAATCACACAAATCTGAAATATTTTCTTTCTGACCTATTAAACTTCATCTTCAGGTTCTAGACTAATTTACATGTGTGCAGTAATAATTCATATTATATGGAACCACCTACTGCTGCAGCTGGCAAAGGTTATTTTGATAGGGCACCACTGCCAGTCTTTGTTCAGAACTGGTTGAAACTTGATGTCAGCCAGATGTACCCCAGTGCTCAGTTTGGAGCTGCATCAACAGCAATAAAGACATTCCCAGCACGAAAAGAAGGGAGAAAAACCCCTTCAGCCTAATCACCCATGTTCAAGGGTTGCTTAGAACTGCAGTTTGTCTTTTCCTACCAGGTTAAAACACTGTCGCTGTATAATCAGGGCTATCACAGGGCTGAAAAAAGGCACCTGTTTCTGGAGATTCCAGGTAGGTAAACAAACAACATACCAGTGCTACAACTACAGCAAAAGCTATTTGTACTAAAGTTAGGACATTTAAAAAAACCAAAATAAACCAAAAAAAACCCAACCAACAAAACACCAAAATGCAGCATTAATGTGCTTAAAGGCTTTTATTCTCTTTGTAGACCTACAGCAATTAATTTAATCAATTCTCATCCTCCTTAGCAGACTGCTTCATACCAGCAAATAAAAAGGAGGCAAAAAAATCCTCCTCCAATGTCAAGAGAATTGATGTATCTCTTCCACATCCCAAACATTTGGAGGCACAGACAAGAAGCAGCAAAATACCAAGTATACAGCATAAGGGAGAGCTACTGTAACAAGGCCTTAAATATCAGCCCCCCAAACAATTACCACTTCAACCAGCCCAGCAAGCCATTCCAAGAGTGGTGTGAGTCTTCAGAAAAAGGTGGGAGGATTCAAACAACAATAGATACAACAAATATTTCATTTAACCCTACCAGTCTTGGGTCCTGAAGTACCCCAATTTGTATCTGTGCTTCAATAAGTTATCTTCCAAATTGTGACACATATCTGCATCCCTCCTGTGCAGGTTTGAGTCATACATGCTTACTGTACTCTTGCCATCCATATTGTCACACACTCCCAGACTAGTTCTTTCTTGTAGAAACCAAATCCATGCGTGTAAAAATTCAACATACTTTCTCAATCTTGTGCAACATCATTTGCTCTTCGATTATGAAAAGTAAAAGGCTTATTTTCACTTTTCACTGTATCAGTTATTTGCTTCTATTGTCAGACTGCTCCACACTGACCAACTCTTTAAACTTGCATTACACTCCAATCAATTGCCTTTTTTAAAGCCTCTTTTATTATCTCCTTTCCAATACCTCCTTGACACCTCACATTTCCAAATGCTTAAAGAAGCCTCCCAGATACAAGCAATTCTCTGACATACTCATTTGATTTTCACTCTTTCCACCTACCTTTTCGTTCCAAGGGAAGGACTTACTTTTTTGGGTTTTTTTTCCACAGGCATTCTTCTTATTGTAGACATACATGAACTTTCTTTGACTGTTCATTAATATAAACTAGAGTCCCCAGACACAACAGCTTCACTTTTGATGCAAGGATGCTTTTCATTAGCTTTCTCATTCACCTTTACCTTCTTCACCATGGTAGGAAAATACTTAAGGCTTTTAAGTTTCTTCTTCCAAGGATATTAAACTGAACCATATTTCAGTATGAAGGGCATAAAAAAAGGATAAAAAGGTGACTTCAGAATCCCAAGAGAGGGCTTTCAGGTATAACATAATTTCCAATCATCTTTGCCTTTCATAATCTATTTGCAGTTGCCAAAACTAGGACTATTTAATCAAATGGAGATACAAGCTTCATGCTTTCCAGTAGAGAGGGAAAGCCCTGATATTAAGTTTGTAAGCAATCTTTTTTCTTCCTCCGGTGAGGTTATAGAAGTCCAGCTTTGTCCACCTCGGGGGGGGGGGGGGGGAACAAAATCAAACCAAAAAACATCCCATGACACACCAACAATCTTAAAAACAGCTGTTAGTAACACTATCATTTTAAGAACTGCTTACAGTAACAGAGAAAACGAATTATTTCTCAAAATTTTTCAATAAGGATATCCAAAGGTTTTTTGTTTTTTTTTTAAGAGATAAGAAAAATTCCACATAGTAGGATACTCTTCTTCCCTCCCTGATAATTTTTCTGCTACCGTTCCTTCTCCCCACTCACCATAGCCAGGAGAGAGATCGTATCCCAGAGGCTTCCAGCCCTAGCCTGCTGCTAATTACATGTGCTCACAGCACCTACTGAGCATTCATGATACCTGGCCTGACTTCCAGAGGCATGGCACAACTGCCTACTCCCACTCGATCCATGAAAAATTGAAGTCAAACCAGTCAGGCTCTAACATCCACATTTGGTTTCTATCATCAGCGAAACAAGAGTACATCATCCTCAGAAGAAATGAACCCTTGGAACAAACCTAAGCTGTTGGAAACAGGAAGCCTCTCCAAGCATATAACCCAGGCAACAAAGCTGATCCCTGGCTGCTACCACAGGCTAGTCCTGTAGTAGCAGCAACTCCTCCATTCTCCTGACTTAAGAGTGGGAAGGAGCATAACAAGTCCCCACCTGCCACAGGACACTCGGATCATCTTTGTCAAATGTTTGTGACACATGCTTCACACACTGCAACAAGCTGCCTTCCATGTTATCACCTACACATTTACTGTGACTCAGACTTTTGGGAGTTTTAATGATTTGTTTTTAATAGTCAGCAGCTGATCATCAACCATGCAAGTTATTGAAACATTTTCTGTCAAGAAGAGCAAGGAGAGATGCCAGTGACATAACATTTTAAACAGAAGATCTTAATTTTCACCTCGCATTTGTGACTTTCTGGTTGTTGCCACGTTACAGTTAAGTTGCCTTGAGGCTGACAAAATAGTGGCTTCCTATAACCAGGCTGGTAGAGGTTTTTAAAACTAATCAATGACAGACGGTAAAGCTACAACACTTCCAGCCACAACATTATCTTATAAGAGGCAAGTATTTACACAGTGACTTTGTTTTAACTGCAAGGTCATATTTGCAGAACCAGATAAACACCAACATCAAACAAATACTAAGGTCTTGAAGTATAAGTCAGACAGAGGATAATAATTTAATCATACTGGAAAACACTTCACACAGCAGCTGCCACTGTACTGAAGAATCCCACTCCCCTGAAGTTACAGGCACACACGACTACAGGAAGCAGAGAGTGGCACTGTGAGGACACACAATATCCTGCCCTGTGGAGGCTCAAAGCTCTGTTCAAAGAAACTTCAAGCCTTCAGCACGTCTCAAACCTATGAGTGCAAAGCCAAAAGCACAGCTACATTCTCCGTATAGAATACTTTACCAACTTTATTTTCAATTGCCAAGCCTATCAAGGAAACGCTGAGTTGTTAACTGCAGGTCCAACAACCTGACACCGAGACCTGAACAGGTTTATTCCTCACACAAAATACCACCTGCAGTATGGTTGTATACAAACCATCAAGCATTAGTTTACACAATCTAATGTGCCACCCAACAAGAGCACAGCTGGCAGTTACAATGTCTGCACAGCACAACTTCCTATGGACTCCAGTACAGAGACACAGTTGGGCACAGGCAGGACAGCCCTGGACCATCCCTGTCCCTGTACGGATAGCGAAGGAAATACTGAACACCACAAGTACTCACTCTAGTAACACAAGTCTACAACCTGCTGGGATTTTATTAGGCCTGTGCCATTTCCATTGGCTTCAGACTACTACTGCTCCATTTAAGAGCACACATGCATTTGGAGGAGGTTTATCCTAGGGCCTGAGATGCAAAAACAGATGTCCTGACCATTAAGACATCTACTTGTGAACAGGAGCGATGAAAATATATAAGCTAGATTTATAAATAAGGAGCTGGGAAATCTGATCCCCCCCTCAATTCTGCTCACAGCTCTGCCATTGATTCCTTCTGGCCTTTGCCAATTACTTTATCTTTCACCTGCTAAGGACAATGAACACTGACAACCTCATCAGGAGAAGGACACAGTAGTCCAGATGCTGTTCCTATGAGCTGAAGCACATGGATGTACTGAGGACACCTGATACAGAACCTGAGTCAGATTCCCTTCCTCACAGCTCTGGCACACTAAGTCTCTCACAAGATCAGCTGTTACCCTGCCTGGAACTCCATGCACATATGGTCTCCGTCCTATCAAACAACAGGGATTCACCAATCCATTCACCAAAGTAGGAGCAAAACATACACTCCAAGTCTACACACATACATTCAGCTTCTCTCAAGGCATTAAAAAAAAATCTACCAAAAGAAAATTACTGAAATCAGCATTTATTATTACACACTCTGCTTTCAGTCAGGCATTTCCCTGGAAGGGAACAAAATTAAACTCCTCCTTTTCTGCCTTTCTTATTCACAAATCCCATTTTTACAGAAAACACAGGAAGCTTATCTACTCTTGTTGAAAAGAAATGTGTTTACTTGACAAAAACAGACACTAGGAATGCAATTCAGAGCCACCAACCAACAACGAGAATCAAAATTCAGCCCTTATGCTTAAAAAGCATCAGAGCTTCAAAAATGTCTTTCTGTAGGCATAAGAGACACTGGATGGGTTAATGAACCACGCCAGGAACTGGGAGACAGGACTGGGCACAGAATTTCTGTCACTAACTTGATCTGTGACATCAGATAAACAACTTCACCACCTCTCAGTCTCAGCTTACACTTTAGTAAGCCGGTAATGATAAAATTACCTGCCTCACTACATGGGTGGAGAACACTTTACTAATTCATGACTACAAAGCAACTTGAGAACTGTGGATATAAAGCTTGTACGTATACACACATACATAAATTAAAAGAGACATGTACTATATTTACAAACTGAAACCAAGTTAGAAGAGAGATAAAACACATTACCCAAAAGCTCCAGTCAGCACTCCAGCTATACTGAGCAGGACCCTGCATTTTCTCTGTGCATGAACTAAGAGTCTCCTCTGAATCAGCAAGTAGCTGGTTAATAAGACCATGATCCACTTCATTAACTTCCTGTGAACAAAGAAGTAAGGTATGTAATTCAGCAATGGTGGAGAAAGGTGAAATAAGATGGTTAGTCTATTTAACAGCTGTATATTAAATGAAACCTGACATGGTAGTTTCACCAAGGTGAGTGGCATGGAAACACTTTCCACTGACAGCTTTCTCACTGGAGGTTATTTTTTCCCCCTAGACTGTACTATATTTAAAATTTTTTTACATTTTTTATCAAAGCATTTTATTTCCACTGCACCCCCCCAACTTGCACGTTGGAGCTGCACAGATACTTAGAACTGAAATAACATCAACACGAGACATCAGTGCCTAACATGCAGCACGTCTCAAGAACCTGTGAGACCTTTCAGAACCTGAGAAAGGTCATGCAGATGTAGCATTTTTACCAGAGGACTGACATACATTCTTATAATACCGACACATGAAATGTTTATACTTAGTGTTAGTTATACTATAAATTGCATACAAATACAAGCCAAACGCTTCAAATAATTTTACTCACGTCACTTACTATAAAGATAATAAGTAGCACTGTATTCTAATTGTGTAGCACACTCCCTTGTTATCAGTATTCTTCGCTTTGAAGGTCAGTTTTATTTTACGAAGGGAAACTGACAGAAAGTCACTTGTGCCATGCCACCCAGCAAACGGCACAAAACCAGCCCAGGGCCCTAACCAGTAACCCCGCCTATAGTACCGGATCCGCCGGGATGAGGCAACGCTGGGTTTCGACTCCAGCTCAGAAGGGAGCCGGTGCTGGGCCGCCCCCGGCCGGCCCGGTGCGAGCAGCGGCGCCCAGCGCTGCCCCGGGGCTGCGGCCCGGGCTGGGGACACGCAGCGGAGGGGACAGCGGGGCGAGGCAAGGACACAGACACTGCAGGCTACGTGGCGTGAGAGCAGAGCTGCCCCCGGGGGGCTTTTCCACGCAAACACCCGGACTCGATGCAACCCCCACCAGTTGCTGCTCGCCCGCTCCCGCCCCACCATAACACCGGGGTGCAGCGGCTGCCCCGCAACCCCGCAGCCGCCTCCGCGCTGGGTCTCCCGGGGAGCCCGGACCCTCCCATGGGGATCCCCGGGGCGCCCGCCCTGCCCCCTCATCGGAGAGCCCCGAGGGCCACGCTGCCCGCGGCCCCGCCTCACCCCAAAAACTTTCGGGGAGGTGGGTGGGGACGGCGGAGCTTCCCAGCGCTGCCCGCGGGGCCGCGCCGCCGCTGCGTGTGGGGCCCGCCCGGGCGGCTCTCCGGCGACGGAGCGGGGCTGCAGCCCCCCGCACCNGCCTCCGGTCCCCCCCTCGTCCGGCCGCGGCAGCCCCTCTGCGGCTTCCACAAGGGTTAACTGGGAAGCGTGCGCGCCGGTGGAAAGTTGGAGGGCTGTAGTAGGAAAAAACTCCCGGCTGCGGGGGGGCGGCGTTCGCTGCCTCCTGCCCGAGGGAGAGTCCCGCGCCCGCCGCGCTCCGTGAGCGCAGCCGGTTAAACAGCGCCCGGGCGGCAAAACGGCTCCCAAATCTCGAATTCGTGGGATCTGACGGAAAACACCGCCGAGAGGCTGCTCCGGGGGGACTCTAGGGGGACAGGGGGAAAGCTGGCTGCGGGCCGAGCAGAGGATGAGGTGACATAAAGGAAGTCAGTGCGGGGGAGTCTCATCCCAGGAAAGCCTGGGTCTCGTTTTTGAACGTGCTGAGCAGCGCTGAGTGCTTTCTGCCCCAAGCTCTGAGCATCCGCAGGTCTCCTCAAATCAGGGGACCCAACCGGAGCGATGATGGCTCGCAGATTTGTGCGCTCAGGTCCCCTCACAGAAAAAGAAGGGCCCGTGTGAGGTGCGAAGAAATCACATTCCTGGGTAGTTGCCTGGGAGATGATGCAAAGTGATGGACGGACGGATGGACGGATGGATGGATGGCCGGCCAAGGGAAGGAGGAGTAAAGCAGCCTGTTGTGACAACACTCTTCCTCCTGCTGTCCCCTTTCTCTCTACCTCTTCCCCAGAAAGTGGGTGGAAGCTCTCCCTGAAGGGACATCTCAGGGCCCTGTGATACCTGCTTGCTGCTACAGTAGCAAAGGTGCCCGAAGTCCCCATTGGTGACATCCCCTCTCAGCTGAAGGGACATCTCAGGGCCCTGTGATACCTGCTTGCTGCTACAGTAGCAAAGGTGCCCGAAGTCCCCATTGGTGACATCCCCTCTCAGCTGTTGGCCCAGACAGGACAGCTTTAATGCAAGCAACGGCAAATCTCCAAAATTTACAAGAAAGTGTAAAAAGGAGTGTGTGTTTTGTTTCATTTTTGTTCCTTGCTTTCTTGATTTGCACCTGAAACTCGAATTTTGAGGGCTTTTTTCAACAACACTCGGGGTACCAGTTTATTTTTCTTTTTGTCCAAAAACTGAATCGTGTTGGGTTATCCAAGTGGGAGAAGCTTCATGGTCAACTACTGGGTGCCAGCAACACTAACCCCCTTTGTATTTCCTCGGTTAAAAGCTGGCTGACCTGGCACTTCGGCTCAGGCATGACCTACTTAATGAAGGATTCACAAGAGAGTTGCTAGTTCAGGATGAAATGAACACAAATAGCATTTGCAGGAACAATGGTGGTATGTCCGTCACAACACACTTGAAGGGGTTTTTTGAAGCACACCAAGTACTTGGGTTTAAATCAGGCAATGTTTGGATTGCTTTTGGTTCAGATCCGTCTTCGCACGCTGACTCCTCTCAGACGCAGGCTCAATCAGTACTCTAAGACAGTAACTCGGTCCCAAATCCTCTTGATCTGCCATGTGCCTTTGACTCTACTGGATATTCCCTCCTCAAACTCTTCATTGTTTTTGACTCGTCTAACTTTTTCCTTTAATGGATATTTTGGCTTTGCTCACTAACACTTTGGTGGTACTTCCTTCAGAAGACCCTCACAAACTTCCATCTTTCTTCTGAAGTGCTCTGTTGCTCTGCACTTGGTCCCAGTTCCCTTCCTAATATGATTCCTGCCTCGTAGTCACAGGTGTTCCCATTCTCCCGAGCCATTTCACAGAAGTCTTTGCCTGCCAGTATTTCACCATACTCCCTCTAGCCTATCCTCCTTTTGCTGATTCCACTGCTTTGGGATCAGCACACCAAAGCTAGAGTGACAACTAGTGACTCCAGGAACGGACTGATCCTCTTGACACTATTTGGTCAGCCAAGTTTTGCAAACCAAGTGTGGGTCCTTTTTTGCTTTCAAATGCAAAGAAAAGCAGCAATACTCATGCCTCTCTCAGCTGCATTGTGCTTTAAGAGGTAAGGAATTGAGTCTTTCCTGGATACTGAGCACAATTCCATTACCTGGAGAGTTTTAAAGATATGCAAGATCCTGAGATAAAGTGTGCCATAATCCCTAATCCTGTAGTTGAGGGAAGACGTGTCAGCCAAATGGTGACGGTAGCCCATGCTTGGTACAGGGGTAGCACGGCTGGCAGGGCTGGGTGGTACAGGTGGGGCTTGGAGCTGCTGTAGCTCCTCTCACAAAGTCATGCTCTGTGTGGGCCTTGCATAAACACAGACTAATTCACAGAATCACAGAATGAACTAGGTTGGAAAAGGCCTTTGAGGTCATCAAGTCCAACCTATGACCTAACACCTCCTCATCAACTAAACCATGGCACTGAGTGCCATGTCCAGTCTTTTTTAAACACATCCAGGGATGATGACTCCACCACCTCCCCAGGCAGACGATTCCAGCGCGCAATCACTCTTTGAGTGAAGAATTTATTTTTAACGTCTAACCTAAACTTCCCTTGGTGCAGCTTAAGACTTGTGTCCTCTCGTTCTGTCAGTGGTTGCCGGGGAGAAGAGACTGCCCCCCACCTGGCTACACCTTCCTTTCAGGGAGTTGTAGAGAGTGATAAGGTCTCCCCTGAGCCTCTTTTTCTCCAGGCTAAACAACCCCAGCTCCCTCAGTCGTTCCTCATAGGGCTTGTGTTCCAGGCCTTTCACCAGCCTTGTTGCCCTCCTCTGGGCATGTTCAAGCATCTCAACGTCCTTCCTAAATTGAGGGGCCCAGAACTGGACACAATACTCAAGGTGCAGCCTCACCAGTGCCAAGTACAAAGTACAAGGGAAGAATAACTTCCGTGGTCCTGCTGGCCACACTATTCCTGATACAGGCCAGGATGCCGTTGGCCTTCTTGGCCACCTGGGCACACTGCTGGTGTCAGAGCTCATCTGCTGGTTTTGCCGATAGGCCACCCTCTCCAGCAGTTTCCCCCTCCACCCAAGTCACATAGACCATCTCTACTTAAATGTAAATAGAGTTTAAGTAGTCAACTTGTGATGAAAAAGGATTTGTTTTGCATTGAAAAAAAACACTTTGGGGAATACAGGTTATCTGTAAACACCATGTGCATATGGCCACAAAGATACTGAGTTCCTGAAACTTCCTTTTGTAGAGCATTAGGGTGATATTGTGGTGCATTAGAGTCTGGCTGTTCAGAAAATTAAGCCAATGCTCTTTGTGTTCTCACCATCACTCGGGAGGGGTTCAGCAGAAGAGAGGTCTCCTTTGGAGTATCTGGATATTCTGTACTCAGCCCAAAGTTATGGTTTATACAAGCCTAAAGTGAAAAACAATGTATTATCTTCCCTCTGCTCTTAGAGCATTTTTGACATGTTCTCAGAGAGACATCAGAACAGCCCCCGGGGAAGTCATTGTTGTCACTTCAAACATGGCTCTCATCCAGGGAGCAGGCAGAGCACTGGGAGCTCAAAGCTGTGGTAACTTTAGTAAGTGTGACATTCACTGGGCAGAATGTGAGGTCCTGTTGCTATAATACACACATATTTTTTCCCCGTACTACCAGAGGGAGAGATGGTGAGGCCATGTACTTCAGCAAACATGAGCCAGCACATTGGGAAACTCTATAGATCTGCAGTGTCTTCATTCATCTTCTTCTTGGTGGTGGGTGAGTACTAAACCACCTTCCTTAATTAGAAGAAATATACATATACGTTGTTCTTGGAGCTTGGCTTGAGAAGTTCTCTTCTCTTTTTTTTTTTTTTTTTTTTTTTTTTTTTTTTTTTGAAATGCAGCTTTCCACTGAGGGCTTCCTCAGGGTGCAGGGAAATTGTGTTTAATGTTGCGCATTGCATTAAAACATACTTTTCTTTTTAGACACGTTCTGGTTTATCTAATATAAATGTTCAGAAAGAGTGTATTTGCCTGTCTTTTCCCAGATGTGTATCATCATTGCTAGAAGTTTCATTTCTATTTTGTTTCTCTGATATATTAGCAACCAGTTATTGTCACAAGGCAGTTATTCTTATCCTTTTGTGAAAGCCAGCCTCAGCCCAGGGCAAAAGTCATATAAATTAAGAGTAGCAATGTGCAGTCATTGATCACTTAATCATAGATGTCTGGGAGCTGGATACAGCTTGTAAAGCACCCTCATGGCACCAGCATTGTATGAGTGTGAAGCTGAGCTCTAAAGCCAACAAAACCATCTGAAAGACAGTAATTTCAGCAGGAGAGGATTTTCTGTGGCTTGGAAATCGAGCCGTATTTGTCTTCAACCTCTCCTCTAGCTACTGAGTGTGAATAAATGAGAGGAGGTTGAACTGGAAAGGCAGAATTCTGCAGTGACCTTCACACACCATTTTGGTTCCCCCATGCTGTTGGCATCTGGGAGGAGAAGCTTGCAGGGCTGCTCGGATTTACTCCAGGCACCAAAGACTAAGTGAGGGTCCAGGACAGGAAGAGAGTGCAGCTGTGTTTTATTCTTTTCTTTTGTCACCCCACCTCCTCTAGCCTGCCTTGTGTATTTCTCACTGTATTACAGGTCTGATATGGCCTTACATGGGAAAGTATCAACCTGCAGATTACATAAAGGGGAGGCTGAGGGCTTAGCAGGTGCTGTGTTAGCACTGCCAAATGTGGAGCACGTTGCCACATTACAGGGAGTCCCAGAGAGCTTTCTCCCCTGTGGCTGAAAACTGGACGTGAGCTAACGACTTCATATGACAATGACCTATTAGATCATCTAATCGTTTTTCCAGGTCTAGACAAGATCATCCACGCTGTATTTCTCTGTGCCCTGTCTAGCTCAAGTGCTTTCACCACGAAGCCTTGCATTCCTCTCCATGGGCTTGAGCCCCACAACCCGCATAACAAGGGACCTACACATCACTCTGCTAATGAAGCGATTGACTTAAAAAGAGCTTTGAAGCAGAGTCAGCAAAGCATTTGGCATGGTATGCTCCCAGATGCCGAAACGATAAGGGCATTGTGTAATTGAATACCAGTGAACTAATATGTTCCAGTTTTGCAGCCTTAAAAAAGAAAAAGAAAGAAAAGAAAGGGAGAAAAATAGAGGTAGTGCTGTGACCTTCTCAGTGAAACCCCCAAAGAGAGCTGGGGCGAAACAAGACAGCTTACTCCTCTCCTATTTTGATTTTCCTAATTAAGTTACATGATTTGTATTGAACCAAAGATGTGGAATAAAACAGATGACAAGGCCAGTTATTTCATGATAGGAGATGTGTATAAAACTCATGATGAACAGAGGCGACATCAAAGAACATTGTTTCTACTCAGTTACATTCTCTATGCCACTAAGTGTCTCTGTAAAAATTACACGTTTTGCATCACTGAAAGAAATAAAAATTACAGTTGTGTTACAGGGGTGCATATGGCAAGGCTGGAATACTTGCAGCAGAGAAGAAATTTTGTGGCCATTCCTTGAAAACAAGGCAGCAGTAGCACACACTAGCTAAAGCAGCAGTTATCCCATGGAGAAAATGGTTAATAAACTGAGATTTTAAAAGAGCATTCATTATAAAACTGCTCAAATTCACTCTAATAAATAACCAAATATATCACTTCAGAATATTTGATGCACAAAAATGGTGATATGTCAAGTTTTGTCTGTTATTTCAATTATACTTTGTATTTTGTCGAAGTATCTTGTCAAGATACTTCAACTTTTATGACTGCTGCCTTGATACACGTATCTAACTGGACAGGGAAGATCTGGACCTCAGATTTCCCCAAGAAGCTCCAGTGGGTTCATTGGTAAGATTACATATGAACAGAAGGATAATATCTCATCTGGTACCTTTAATAAGAACTACTAATTTTAGGGGACTAGATTCAAAACTATATTTGGGTACCTAATTCTCAGGCATCCAGTTCCCATGGATCACTGTTTCAGTTCTAAGGCCAAAATTTTCAGTTGGAGGTAAAAGCACAGAGTGCCAAACAGCTCGTAAGGTTTTTCACGTGCTCTGTTGTTGCGTAGTTTCATGGCCAGTTTATAGTTCCTGTATTTTTGCATCCAAGAGTTATCTCTTGTCTCATATTTAAACTGTAAGCTCTATACTCCAGCCTTTTGTAAGGTGCCCAGAACAACAGGGCCCTGCTGTCTGACAGAAATCCTCTACTCCCATAAGAGGCATAAATAATAATAACTATGAATACAACTGTAATTTTTGTGTACAAGCATGCCTGGAGGAGCCATTCAAGTAACTCTGAAATTGATCATGAAGGGGTTTGGTTTTCCATTGCCTCGAGACGTTTGTCCCTGAGCAGAGAGTGTCTGTTGTCATTGTGATGGTTTACCAGAGCCACACAATAGCATTTCACACTCTGTGCATGGCAATGAAAGACTCAAGACAATGGGAAATCACGACCTTCCCTCTGGAATGGTCTGCAGTCCTTGAGAGGGCACCACCTAGCTCGAAGGGAGACTATTTCACTTGAAGAAAATAAAACAACAGAAGAACCTTTTCCAAAAATTAGTCTGAACTGTTTCTTGGCAAAAGCTTATTTTTAGGTTTGTTTTTCCCTCTTTTTGAGGCAGCAATTTTTCCTCTCATTTTCTGTGCCCAGGCTTGTTTCCAGAAGTGAGATCCACTCTCACTACTCTTAGCTCAAGGATATGATATTGTGATCAGCACCTGAGTACAAGAAGTCAGGTTTAAATATGTGCTACAGACATGTTCATGTTTTTCTAACAGAAGTTAGCAGGAAATGGTCCCTTCACAGAGAAGATGTCACCCTCAGCTTCAGTACGCAAACAAGGCTGATGTTCAGTCCCTCAGACTGCTGATAGGATCTGCTAGGGGTTCAGTCTCTGGTAACCGAGATTCTTCCCATAATTTCAGGATTTCCTGTCCTATAACTGGAAGTGCATGCCAAAAATTCTAAGAATCACATTATGTTTTGGGATGCAGGCAGTTGCATTAGATGCAAAGTTATTCACTGTATTTGCCAGAATAGAACTGCCAGTGTATAACTGTACATACAATTTTTGCTTTGCCTCAAAAGCAGTTGAAGCAGGGACACCAGGCCCTGAGACTTTTTGATGTGGGAAGAAAGAGGTTAGTGTTGCAGGTGGAAATGTGGCTGGCTGGACTCAAAATTTCACCCAAAGCCATTAGACAGTGGCATTGATCTTCCTCTAGTATGGCAGTGGAAAGGAGCTGATATTCAGGCAAAGACCTATCTGTACACAAGGACATAATCTAAGCAGGAGCTAGGAAGGAAATGCCTATCATCATGACTGCCCTCAAGTCCTAATTCCAGGAGCCATTCTTTGTGCTGGTTAGAGGTCAGGAGCAGCAGGGACATTTATCATCGTGTCACCCTCAGCTGTCCTCTTCTCTCTCCTCCCTGGTACAGATGTAGGAGTTACTGGTGGAGGTGCAAACAAGGAGAACGCAGCAGCTGTAACTCATGTGACAGCACAGCCTTTGTTGTGGACACCTGAGTCATGGAACCTCTTGGTGACTCAAACGCCAGCCAAGGAGAAAGCCAAAGAGGGTGAAACTGTGGTCTTGAACTGTCATCTTAACAGTCCACAGCGTCCCTCCCTCACTGACCTGATGGTGAAGTGGTACAAAGAAGATGAAAAGGGGCAGATGGACCTGCTGGAAAAGAATGTGACCTTCTTGCCAAATAACTCCAGGGTCTTCATGAGTGGAAACCTGTCTCAAGGGGATGTTTCCCTGATTATCCTCAATGTGACAACCAGTGACCATGGTATTTATTTCTGTGAGGTTACACTTCCGGATGGGAAGGTGGTGACAGGAGACGGCACAAAGCTCAGGATCAGGAGGGCTCTGGGTAATACTTGGAGTTATTTCCTTTTTTTCTCCTTATTTTTCCTCCAAAGCTGGTCTGCACGCTTGCAGAAACAGGGAAGTTGGCCTGTTTAGCCTTTGGCATTAAGGGCCTGGTGTTATGGAGTGTAATTTCTCTATAGCACTTATTATTTTTGTAAGGCCAGCTAAAATTCATTAGCTTGTCTCTATAAACAACCATAGGTATTATTATAAGGAGAAGCATTTACAACAACAAAAAAAGAAGGAATAATGTTATCCATAAAAATAAAGTCACTGCAAAGAATGAAACAGTCAGACAAGTTCCCCTTGTACTCACAGCTCTGTCAGAACCCCCATGAGTGACAGGTGACAAGGTACCATCTCAAGGAACAGCTCTAGACCTCTTTTTTTTGACATTATTTCTCTCCAGCCCACTAACTTGCATAGTCATTCCTTAACTCTGAATGGCATAAGTAATCCCGCAGTAATCACGAGGATCATATGTAATATGATCGTTACATAATTTCTGATTGACTTCATTCACATCAAAATGAAAGTAGCATTAAAAGTGCCATGCTGTGTTTTCTTAGCCTCACAGATGCACACTAGGCATATTAAGTAAAGAAGTAACTTGCTATGCCTGTATCAGCTGGAAATGTCAAACTTTCCCTTTTTGTAGGCTAAACAGATTCCAGTCCCAAAAAGTCAGCACATCAGAAGGTTTATTATCTTATTATCTAATTAACAAAAAATACCTCCTCCTGTGTCAAGAGTAAATTATGCAAGTGCCATTTCCCTCTTATTCATTACCAAAGCTCCTATCTCACCAAGATTCACTAAGCCTTTGGCCTTTTGTGCCTGAGTTACTAATTTTTATAAAACTACTCAGTTTAAACTATAACACTAAGGCAAGAAAACTCTTCCCCTCTGCAGGGGCTTGGTCGTGTGTCTAATGAGGTCTCCTGTTGGCTTGTTCTCACAGTCTCAGTAGCACAGGTTACTCTTGAAATGTCTGCACTCTGGCCAGCATAATTGCCTTGCTGGGTTCCTGAGATGATGAAATGTGTAATTTCAGCACTATGCCAAGGAAAGGGCTTCAGTGGAGCCCTGTCTGCTCTCTGGTGCTCTCCTTTGGAAGTAGACAGGGACACCGATGGCTTTCTCAAAGTTGTCAGAGTAATTTTTTTTTTTTTTTACAAATATAAAGCATACAGGCCTGAGTCCCATTAATTCAAGCAGCAGCTTCTTTTGCCATCCCATAGTGTCTAGCTGTTGAGGGAGATTCCTGGGGCGATGGGGCTGTCCTGTCTCCAAAGCCCCAGACAGCACAGCAGCCTAGGAGTGCTGCCTAGGAATTCCTACATTGGAATGAAAGAAATCAGTAGCTCTGTAGTGCAAGACACTCTAGAAGGGATTTCATGTCAGACAAGACATCAGCATAATCATAGTAAGCAGCTTCCTCTGCAGCCACTGCAGAAAACATGCTGGCTGCATTGCATGCACTTGTCTGGAAAACATCTTCTGTTACTCTCCCTGCCTTCCTTTCTCCCCCAGGCTTGTTTGGGATAGAAGAATCCATTGGAACAATCATCGGGGTTGTGGCAGCTGGTATTGGAGGCATAGTGGTGCTGATCATTGTTTTAACCCCGCAGCTGAGGAAGTGCATCCTCTGCATGAGACAAGAGTCTCGCCAAAGGTACCTGTGTTTTAACTGAAAGAGGAATTAGACATTTACTTACCTCTGGTCAGACATGGGATCTGGTTTAGGAGATAAGCAGTGTGAATGGAACTCTAACAGAGCTGGTTCTATGTTCCAGCACCTTTTCAAATAGTTTTTAGTTTATATTGGGCAGAGCTTTACCAATGGGCCTAATGAGTTACCTATAAAGTAAATAATAGGATCTTCTTTAATTGCCACTTTCAACTAAGAGTTTTTCAATGACATGCTGCAGCTTCTTTTAACAGACCAAGGACTCATTCAGTTCTTTAACATTTATGCTGAAGGATGGTTCTTCCTCCTGCCAGCTTCATGCTTACATTTGTATTCTTGCAATGCTTGTGTACAGAAAGCCTATTGATGGCTTAGGTGTGTGAGATGTGGTTTTTAAAGCCATATTTAAAGATCTATCTCCTATTAGAGCAGCTGATAACGTTGGGAAAACAAGACATGTTCATCACACATGAGCCAAAGAAATGCCCCAATAAGAGGCTGATGTACCCAAAAGCTTGCCTGCTTTTTTCCTGTTCTGTCAACTGGTCTAATTTGAGGAGACTGACACTGCATTTTGAAACAAGTTTAGTTCCCATTTTGAGCAACCCAGGATGTGGTAAGCGTTTCAGACCGAGCTCAGCTGACTTCTTGCGTTCAGTGAGGAGACGTGTGATTTGCACCTCTTCTCCTGGCGCCCAAAAATCTTGCTCGGCCTGATGAAAAAAATCCCCTCCCTGAAGGGCTGAAGGAAGAGCTCCTCTTGCCATTCACTGGAGCGCTGCCGCCACCTGATGGACAGCGTGGCGGGGACAGGGACACGCCGGGAGCTCTGCCTCTCTCACCGGGGGGGGGATCTTCCAGCCCTTGCTGGGAAGCGCACTCCCTTCCATAGGCTCATGCTGCCCACACAGCATCACCCCTCTGCAAACACTCTACGTTAAGAGTTTACAACTTCTTTTTTTTTTCGCCAGAAAGCCTCAGAGGAGTTTATTGTGTTGTCCTGGCTCTGTGTTGCTCACTCATTCTCTCTGCTTTCCTTCTTGCTCAGCATAGCTTGAGGTGCAGCATTAGAGGAGTTCCTGGGATATGCAGAGCCTGCAGGTGGAACAACTTCTGATGCCCCATAAGCAGAGTTCTAGATGGAATAAAAGCCTTTGCCTCTACATGTTGACTTTGGCGTTTTTATTTTTGTTAGCAAGCTTCTTTTTCCTGCAGCTTTAACAGCCACAAAGCAGCCTTTCTTTGTGAAGAAATTTGTATTATCACCTGCCAAAACCCCACTTAGTCTGGCCACATATCTCTGAATTTAGACTCTGATGAGGTACCCTGGGTCTTTCCATGCCATTAGTTCTTATTTTAAAGGTGCAGTTCGAAGTTTGTCAGCTGAGCTTCAGCAGAGGCAGAAGGAGCCCAGCCTACCCAGGTGCTCCCAGTGGCCGTGTAGTGCTAGCACCTACCTGAGGAAATCAAAAGCATTGGTTCTGAAAGCAGCTCTTGTCCTTTTGGCTTGCCCCAGCCTAAACACTTGTAACAAAGAGGCAAAGAAGGCCCACTTGTACATAGCTTCTCCTGGCTGAAAGAGTGGGATTTTGGTTTCTCTTGCCAGAAGGGATTGTGGCGTTTGAATATAAGCCTCTAATACCCTCTAAAAAAAAGCAGATGAAAGATTTGCTTAACATGACTGATGTTCTCCACAGCCACCATTTCCTCACATGACAATAATTGATTCCCAGGCAGTCAGTGACTGGGGGACATGCCTATAGAGGAGACCATCTTCTATATGTATCAGAGAGCAGCATATCAGCTCTGAAGCCTGTGTAGCAGTGAGGAGTATATTCTTTTGCAAAGTGTGGGTGTGCCTGCTGGTAAGCAGAAGACAGAAACCCTTGCTGACCTTGCAAACTGCAATAGCCCAGTGTAACTCTGCTTACCCTCGAACACAGCTCAGCAGTGTCCCCAGTGCTGTGAGGCAGGAGCATGAGGGATAAGACAACTGGGCTCTGAGCAACCTGGTCTGGTTAAAGGTGTCCCTGTTCATTGCACAGGGATTGGAACTAAATGATCTTTAAAGGCTCCTTCCAACCCAAACTACCCTGTGATACTATGACCACCCAACCCAAACTACCCTATGATACTATGACCACCCCCCCCAAAAAAGGCGCCATTTGGTGACAGGAAATGTGTTCCCTCTGCACCACAGACCAAAGCCTCCGTTTCTGCGAAGGCCATGATCAGAGCAGGATCTTGCCCTTACTTCAGCATATGTGTTACCCTGTCACAGAATCACAGACTGGGTAGGTTGGAAGGGGCCACAATGGGTCATCTGGTCCAGCCTCCCTGCTCACGCAGGGTCTTTCCAGAGCACATGGCACAGGATTGTGTCCAGGTGGGTCTGGAATTATCTCCAGTGAGGGAGACTCCACAACCTCTCTGGGCAGCCTCTTCCAGTGCTCGGTCACCTGCACAGTAAAGTTCTTCCTTATGTTCAGGTGGAATTTCCTGTGCATCAGTGTCTGCCCCATTGCCTCTTGTTCCATTGCTTGGCACCACCAGGCAGAGCCTGGATCCATCCTCCTGACACCCTCACTTCAGCTGCTTACAGACACTGATGAGGTCCCCTCTCAGCCATCTCTTCTCAAGGCTGAACAGGCCCAGCTTCCTCAGTCTTTCCTCATAAGAGAGATACTCCAGTCCCTTAATCACTTCTGTCACCTGTTGCTTCTCCAGTGGGTGTCAGGGTAGTTAAAGTTCCCCACCAGAACCAGGGCCTGTGACTGTGAGACTGCTTCAAGCTGCCTGTAGAAGGCCTTGTCCACTTTCTCCTGCTTGGGTGGCCTGTAGCAGACACCCACAACAGTGTCACCCTTACTACTCTGCCCTCTAATCCTAAACCATGAGCTTGTTGTCAACTTGCTTGTTGTCCACCCAAAGGCAAAGCTTGATACATTCCAAGGGTGTCTCATACAGAGGGTAAATCCCTCCTTCCCAGAGCACTGTGCCTTCCTGGTCTGTCTCTCCTCCCCATAAACCCTGGCCTAATAGAAATTTTCTCACACAATTGTTAGATATGGAAAATGACGAAAAATTTTATTCCACCGCTTTCAGGTTCAAATTGTTAGAAGAAAGGTCCTAAAAAGATTATTCTGGCCCCCCATATCTGACATGGCAGGTGGGATGTGTCTGTCCACATAGGAAGTTGGGCCAGAGGATGAAGTGGGGATTGTATGGGGCTGCTCCCCAGCACTTGGCTGCTTCTTGGTCACACAGGCACACCATTTTTTCACACCGGTCTGTCAGGTTATCTGCAAAAGAGAATGTGAGCAGAGGATGAAAGATTCTGTATCAAAGGCAAGAATCAGTTTTAGGAGGAATAATTCCCTAAAAAAGCAACTCTTAGGGATCAGAGGCTGTGGCAGCAGGACCAACATGTTGTGTTGTGAGTGGATCTGACTCTCCCCTGCCCTCTCTCTCAACAGGTCTGACCTTAATTGTGACCAAGAGCATCAGAAAGTAGCAGCTGAATGTAAATTGCAATGCTTATAAAAATCTGCCCAGCATGGAGCACTCCCTGCTTCTAGAACTGTGTGAACTATGAGGGTTTAATTCAGCAGCCAAAGCTAAAAAAGGAAAATTATTTTATCTTAGCCTGAGGTAAAGATATTCTACCATTCCTCAGTCGGTGAATTTCCTTTCTAACTCCTCCCTCTGCAAAACAGACTGATTTCAAAAGGAAAAAAACCAGCTTTGAAAGGAGGAGCCTCCCAGAGGGATATTCAGAAACCTGAGGGCATCAGAGCTCCCCACCAGGCATCCTTCACTTTTGCTGTATCAGTTGCTGTTATATCTCTCTGATCACAGCAGAGGAGCCAAGGAGCTCTGCAGCAGGGCCAGGGACCTGATTTTTATGAGCCAGCAGCTAACAAAGTGATCAAAGTCGTACATGGAACTATATAGAATGCAACTATGTGACCACATGACCATAAAGAGCATCAAAGCCACTAGCCTAGGAGGCTACATTGCAAATAACTGAGTTTGGGTTAGTGAATCTCATCCCACCTATAGGTGGCTTAAATGCAGCTGTTGGGTTAATATTATTTCAAAGCACAGTGTTTTGTTTATTTGAGGCTGCTGCCATGCGTTATCTAACAGCCACAAAACCCTGCACCAGGCAAAGTTTAATGTATAACTTGATGCGCCAGTGCACGTGGGCTTCGCTCCAAAACCAACTGCAATGAGTGTCGGAATTTTTTCAGATTTCACTGTACTTTGATGGATCAGCCCTGTATCTGAAAAATAAGAAAAGCCCCTGTTTCTGAAGCTGGTCTGAATAATCACGTATTTACTGGTTAAAGTGTTTCAAGGGTCCCATCAATGAGGGGTTAAGGCCACTTTTTCTTAGCTACCAGTCTTGCCTGATATTCTCCTTGCCCCTCTGCTCCTTGAGCTCTTCCTTTGCTGTGCCAGCCACTGTTCATCTAATGTGAGTACAAAAGTCTGGCTTCGCAACATTTCTGTTAGAGCGGAGTGATCTTTTTGACCAGACCCCACAACTTACAACCTTTTCTATATTCCAGATATCTACTGAATGGAATATGCCTACAGGCAATGGCATATCTGGACTGAAGAATATGGTTTTGCCAGTTTTTTTTCATTCCACAAACAAAACTACTTAATGGTAGCAAAAAGAGCAGAAATCTCAAGTAAAATGAGTTTCTATTTATTTTACATGAAAATGTCTGTGTTTATGATACAGTGTCAGGCAGCAGGCATCTAATTCCTGTTGCATTGAAATGACAGTGCAAACGGTTCTGCTTCTAACACTTCTGGACATCATTACCCTGGGCCCAGCAAGCATGCCTGGAAATTTAATTCTTCATCCCTTTTGTTTGAATGGGATCAGACATTAACCCTTCACATCCCAGTAAGACTTGCTGTGCTGTAGCCTGGGGTAGGAAATTTGCCTTCAGAATACATTTCTATTGTTCCTCCTCACCGGGAATGTCAGGGGAAGTGAAGCCTGCTCAGGGCTTGTGCAAAACAGTTAATGGATGCATCAGGTCTGGACAGCAGTTAAGGAATTAATGGAATTCATTTAACTCATGCTTGTTGGCCAAGTCAGAGCAACTGCACCCACTGCACTCCTATGGCACACACCCCATGGACTCAGTGATACATCTCATATCTGCAACTTGGATTGTTCCATCACAGCAAAGAGAAGCAGGACTTTTTCCTGTAAAATGACTAGCAGAAAATATCAGTCAGCTACGGAAATATGGGTAGGCAGGAGGGAAAGCAGTTGTACATTAAAGTTACACATTGCTTTGCCAGCACTTTGTATTTAATAGGTTGTTCTGGAACTTGGAAAAGACCAACTGCAGATGTGCTGTGTCCCATCCCATATCTGCTGGCAGATCTTCAGCTGCTGGCGAGGCTGAGGATTGCACCAGAGGAATATGGTCTTCTGATAAGGTAGAAATAGTCTTTTAATGTTCGAGCAAGTAGCTTTGATGATTATGGGGATAAGTTTTACTCTCACAATTTATTTTCAAACTTTCAAAGTGTTCTACAATGGATTTTACCACCAGGAGCTTTTTGGAGACATGGAAATACAAGTGACAAATTCTAAGACTCAAGTCATCTGGTATATGTCAAAACAAACTCTGCGAGACACTGACGGGCTGTGAGTGTGCAATTCAAACCTTCTTGACTGGGTACCAGCTGTAGAGCTGAGCACAACCCACACTCGCTGTCTGCCTGCAGCACTCAAGACCATTTGAGTCTGCACTGTTCAAAATCCCTGCTGGAACCCCAGGACTTCAGGCTGGAGCCCTACACAGGGCAGAGGTGCAGGCTGGCATCCTATTTAACCTGTCTTGCAGCCATGCTAAATAGCCTGGCTCTTCTCTAGCAGTGCTTAAGGACAGTAAAAAAGTGGACAGTCCTGCTGGAGGGAGGGCCAGAATTGCAATGGGAAGAGCACCCCTGCAGACCATTGCACAGCTGCGGGAAGGGGCCAGTGAGGAGCAGGCACACTTAATGCCAGTGAGCAGAAAGTCTCCAGGGAGCCGTCTGCATCCCTGCCAAACTAAGATGGCTTGTGGGCTCCATGGCCTCCACGCCCACTCTTCAGCCTGGGGAGACGGGTTGTGCTGGGGCTGGAATGGGTTGTGCTGGGGCTTCAGCTTTCCTCCCAGCTCCAGCTGGGGACTCCTGGCAAGGAATGGGCAGAGAGCTTGGAAGGGAACGGACATTGCCTAAAGCAGCTTTGAAACCAGCTTGGCAAACACAAACCTGCCTCTGGGGCCCCCAGAGCTCTTTGGACAGCCTGGTGCCTGCAGAGGAGGGAGGGAAACCCCCACGACAGGAGCCAGCCTTTCCTTACCACAGCGCACGGTGTTGTGCTCGCACACCCACTGGTAGCGCTGCACCTTGGGGTTGCAGCCTTCCTTCTCTGCCGTGTCGTAGCAGCAGTCGTGCCTGTGGCAGCACCTGGGAGACATAAAAGTTTGGGTAGATAGAGTTTGGGTGTCCTCCTGAATTCCAGTGTTGGCACAGACTCCAGGGGTGCTTTGCTCACACACAGCTCATGACATCAGTGTTCACCCCGGCCTGTCAGTAAATCATCCGTTGATGAGCCAAGTATCTCTGGGAAAGCTCACCTGTCTCAGGAGCCCATTAATGCCACGTTTGCTCCCATGACCACTGTGCTTCTTCCTCTGAGCTTCTGCCCTCATGAAAGCATGTGTGGTCAAGACATGGTGATCTGGCTGAAAGGGAGCTGAAGTGTTCCTATAAGTTGTGCTATCGTGGCTCACTGGCTTAGGTGTAGACCCATCCCAAAATTTGGAATTGGGATGTTTCTTGCCTTCCTCAGTATCACCAAGAAGCTTCATCTCTTCAGTTCACCTTGACCTGACACATGCCCCTTGGCTCATACAGGTTCTGAGGGCTGGCTACAAATTAATCAGTCTCAGTGGTGAAATTCGTATCAGTTAACTTAAGAACCTCAAAAATATCTACATCTAAGGCATTCACCTATCTTCCCTCTATGCACATCTGCACCATAGTTCACATTTTCATGCTGCAGAGATCTAACATAGAGTGACATAACGTAAACTCCGTAGGACCACAGGATCTGGGGCACAATTCTGCTCCCCTGACAGCAGTTCCTCCTGATGATACCCACAGCTGCAGCAAGGTGACAGGTAGCTTACAGCAACACAAAGTGAGAGGTCTTCTGGCTCCTATTTTACAAACATCTGAAAGAACTGCCAGAGAACAAAGACTAAGGAATCCTATCGTTGTCCTTTGCCACATTTAGATGGTCTCCTCCTATCTGGAAATGCCCTTTTCTGCACCTGGCTCAGAGTAGTGCTAAGCTTTTAATAACCTGCTAACACTCAGTTACACCAACACAGAGTCAGCCAACACCATAGCAGAGCACTGGTCATCAGCTATGGCAAACAAACACAACTGTGTCACCTGGGTAGTAAACAACCTGCTCATCATGGCCCTAATGGCTCCAGACAGCCCTAATGGCTACAGACAGCTCTGGCCGGTCTGCAGGGATCAGTTGGCCAGACCCCTGCTGTTGAGCAAATGCCAATAAGGTAAGAATTTGTCACGTTGTGTTTGTCACATCAACAGCACCCTCATTGCTGTGTGTCTTTTCCTTTTGCTTTAACTTTGAGACAGAGGGGAAATCTTACTCTTCCCGATGAGTTTGCTAGGATTTAACAGTTGGACGCAATGATCTTAGAGGTCTTTTCCAACCTTAATGGTTCCATGACTTAGGTGAGTCATAGATGCACCCTGCCTTTCATGGTGTTTTCAGGGAAATGCTGAGCACCCTCAGGTCCTCCTTTACAACATAGGTGCTGCTGCAATCGAGGGGAAGAGAAAGGAGAAGGAGAAACAGATCTATTGCCTCTATGTGGAAGAAATGCCATTATGTCTTGAAGTGATGGAACTGTGAGAGTGGAACAAAAGGGAAAAGGTAATTACTGACAACACCACATCAAAGTCAGTATGTGGAATAAACCTTATAAAAGGATTACCCACTCAATGGCTTTTTTTCTTTTGCACATAAAAGAGAGGTGCTTAGAAGCACTCTAGCCCTGTCTAGACAGATTGACTGAATTACACACAAGAAAATGACTCCTTTTGTAAGGGTCTCAGTAACAAACCTAGAAGTGACAAGGGGGTGAGTAATTTCAAACAGTGTTTGTCACTCACGGCCAGTAGTTTTGCCACTCTCTTTCTTTTTTAGAATGGCAAATATGGAAAATAATGTGGTCACTTTGACAGGTGTGGGGTACTCAACCACACTAATTATTGCAGTAGGTCTTAGATATCAATATTTCTCTAGCAAACAGAAAATGGAAATTTTTAGGGCTAAATCTAGTGTGGCATTGCTGATTCTTCCTAGCTAAGAACCTAAATTAAACTTCAAAGTTTTTCTACAGCAGCCATGCATTGCAGCTAAGGAATGTGCCATGAATGTACTTAGAGGATCAAGCTTCCCTTTTACAAACTATCTGATATTTTGAGGCATTTCCTCTTGCAAAGTCTCATTTTCTGCCTTTAGGATAAAATCCATACTCTGTGGAATTTAAACAACAGCAGAAACACTGGCTATTTTACTCTCTTTTTTAGGAGTGCTGACTACTTTCATCTTCCAGGGTCACCTAAATTTGGATGTCACTCAGCCTCTATGGAAAACAGCTTTTAGGTCACTCTGCTCAGCCCTTCAATAAAAGCCATACTCCAAATTAGTGAAGTCATGTTTTACTTTCAAGGCTTTATTATGAGATTTGTTAAAGGGTAACAAAAATAATTAAACACCTTGCATACACGGCTGTAGATGGTGATAAGCAGGTCAAGAGATATTACTGCAGTTACTCATCATTTGTGAGCCCCATATTGACTGTTTCATAGATTAAATATTTCACAGACAAATAAAGGGACACAATGAGAGGGCTTTGGGAGTGAAACATCTCACTGCATTAATGAAGACAGCTCCATTAGTTTTAAGGGACAACTTCTCTTTCATGCCCACAGAGACTTTTAACCTTGATGTCTTTTCTTCCTTCCCCCCCCTCCTTTTGCTGTCACGCTAATTCAGCAAAATTTGGTTTTGTAGCAATGTGCAATGTCTCCAGCAGCAAGGTATTCTGGAAAGCTCAGTTTCCCTCCCTGTGAGCTGCAGACTGCCTTCACCCCTCCTAAAATCAGGGCTTGCTTACTAGTAGCACCTGGCCTGATGCCTGTCGGTAAAGACAGACTTGTGTGCTCTGACTTTGATATTTCAAACCTGGCGAGATTGCAAATAACAGGCTGAGAGCACACGAGAGTCCACCATGCTCAGCTTTACTTGTATGCTCATTGCACAGTACAGGAAAAAAGCCTTTGATTGCAACACCTCCGACACTCCTTGGGCATAACAAGCCCAACATCTGCCCCACTAACTAAGAAAAGGGGAAATAACACCATGCTCGCCCCTCTTGTTCTACCTTGATTCAGTGTGAACTAACAGGCAAGGAATGCAACAGGTTTGATTACTCCTTGCAATGATACGGATTTCTTCAAGACAATAAACAGTGATATTCCCATCACTTCCATTTTAAGGACCTGGGTGAAATAACCCTCCAAATACCTTGGATTGTGTTCTTTTTGTCAGGCAGGGTTTGATCCCTATGAAAAAAACATTCAGCTATTTCAAGACATTACATCCTGGTTTCTCCTTTGCCCTCTACCCTACATAGAACAAGGTCCTAAGAGCTTTGGTGTCACTCAGAAGGAGGTTAACCCCTCAGTCACATCCCAAGCGATACATGGGTCATCACTCACAAATCCCCAGTATGTTCATATGTAATAAGTTCCCTGTCCACGAGGCAGCAAATGAGTCAGTGAAGTCACAGCAGTACAAACAGAGAAGGGTAGGGAGATCTGCACTGCTTCTGGACACATGGTTGAGGTTTTTCTTACCAGTCTGTTTTATCTTTAGGCCAGCCTCGTCCTCCCAGTCCACAGTAGCACCCATAGCCAATATATGCCAAGGGAGACCGTCCCGTGCCACACGATATAGCTCCAGCCAGTTCAATGATTCCTCGGGTGTGCAGTGAATGGGATTTTCCCAGAGCACCTTTCCAAACTGCAAAGACAGGACATGGTTACACAGAAGGATTAAACATGCCTGCTACTGATTTTCCTACAGTCCTTAAAGGGAGATGATTTTGATTTTGACTGGTTGGTTGCGTGCAGCCCTGACAACTACCTAGTCATGACATTCAGCTGGCAAAGGGTACTCTCCCAGTACAAAAGCAGAGAGCTTTGCCTGAGGCCTGGGATAATCCAAAGGTGGATACAGAAATATCCAAGCAGGTTCTTTCTTCCGAGGGAACTCAATTCAAGCAGGACTTACTAGTGCTGGTGCACTGGTGTGTGATTGCAGCTGTCTTGCACCTGGGAGCAGTGTGCCTGGTCCTGCACAGCGCAGAGCCCAAGCTGTTAAGCTTTGCAAGGTCTGTGCCAGCAGCATGCAGGGCCAGCTGGGCTTCACTGCACCCCAGAGCTCCCAAACCTGGGAAAGTTTTCCAGCTATGCTATGGTCCCAACTGGGACATGCAGCAGCCGAGTACAACCAGGCAACCAGACCTAACCTGGGCTCTGTGGAAAGAAATGAGGTTTCTATGTTGCTCAAGATTTCTTACATTATCCAAGTCTCCCCTACTATTCAGGATCCTTTAACCCATTCTCCAGGTGGCAAAAAGTACTGACAGTGCTATTAATCTGCATAGAGGGACAGCTACGAGTCCCTGAGCCTGAAGAGTACATACTTTGTCAAGGACAAAGTGCCTCCCTTGGCTAAGATGGATGTATATCCTCTTTCTCTTGAGACTCTGGAAGTGCTGGCAACGCCTGCATCCGCTTCCGTTATTATGTTCCACCTAAGTCATAACGGGCTGCATTAATTTGGGGAAAAAAGAAGAAAGGAGCTCTGTGTCAGCTGGAGTATCTGGATGGCCACCCAAACCAGTCTGGAGATTTGTGAGTTACAAGTCGTTCAGTCTCATGATTTCGCATGTTAATTTGCAATTTTTTAGAAACCACAGACTCAACCTTGCAGTAACTGTTACGAAAACCAAGAGGACCCTGCCCCAAATACTCAAACCACTGTGATGCTCAGTTGCAGACATTGCTGCTTATCACGCTACAGTGACAAATAGGAGCGTTTCGTGCGTGGATTTACTGTGAAGGACCAAAGGCTCTGCTCTATTGGTAGGAGCAAAATCCTCAGCCCGACAGCCTAACCCATCTGCTCATCTCACCCATGCACAGCCACTCCAAAAACGAACAGGGGGGCTTTCCGGCACGCTTGGATGGAGAGGGAGGTGATGCTTGGGAGCTGGGAACTCCCCACTGAGGTTGCTTTGCCACAGGCCCCTGGCTATTGCAGCACGCTTGACCTCTTCAAAGTGTTGTGCAAACACGGGCTAATTAATCCCCTAAACCACCCAAGGACTCAATACTATTATTAAAACAGTTGCTTTCCTTTTAAAACCTAGCCTGTAATCCCCTTGCTTGGGCCTCTTCCTGCATCTCCTGGGCTAGCGCACCCTTCAAGCCCAATCCAAATGCCAGTGAAGACAAGGAGGGTCTCTCCCCATGAAGGACAAGGCAGGGCTTTGCTCCCTCTCCCAGCCTGACCCCCCCAGCAGGAATGGGTGCCATCATTTTCACCCCAGGGATCGACACCTCAGGCTGTCCCAGCACAGCCTCCGTCTGCTTCTTGGGGCATTCCTCAGGGATTAAATGCACATTCCTGAAAAAGCAAGCGGCTGCTCAACTAAACACTACTTGAGTGTTCAGGTTTCGTGCTAAAAACACATTAGATGGGTTTTATTGAGAACTAAAGAGACCACTTATTTTCCTTGTCTAAACAGCAAGGCTCTGGAGTTAGAAGGGGGCTCAGCTCTCAGGGGAAATCACAAGTAGTGAGCTGCTTTGGATTTGGGGGTGTAAATCATGCTTTTTCAACCTGTTGCAGTTTGCAGACCCTGAAAATATTCCAGTGGAGACAAAAACTTCTTTGTAGGCATTCCGGCCTTCTGACAAGCAGCTTGAATTTTTTTTTTAGCTGTCTTTTGCTGGCCTCTTAAGCCAGGACTGCTGGGCTTGGTCTGTTGGCCACTGGCTGAAAATAGCTGAGTCTAGTGTAAGGTAACTGTACCTCATCCAGAAGAAGAAAGGCCATTCTTCTTTTGGGGATATCTCTGAGGATCAAGGAACTGTAATTACAGTGCAGAGCTGCTCATGAAAGTGGAGAGAAAGCCCCAAAGGAAATTGAGTCCAAAAGACTCAATTAAGCGTGCTTGGGGCTGCATGTTCTGCAAGAGGCATCCAGGCAGCCTCTGATGTTCCTGTTCTTTGAAAGCTGTCTGGGTTTTGAGCCAGCAGAGCGTTGCTGCAGCTGAGAGGTCAGCCCCAGCAAGTACCTTTTAATATTCAGGTGCACAGCTAATAACTTGACCAAGAACTGAAATTGCTTTCTCTACACTGGGCAGCCAAGCCAACACAGCTGAAAAGCCTTGAAAAAGTCTGAGTCTCCACTGCAGCCTGCTTCTAGCCAAACGTCCCGTTAGCAGCATGTCCAATCATTAGTTGAACTACTAATGGAGCACCTTAGAGAAGAACATACCTGCAGAGAGGTGAGCAGAGGTGAATCTGACAACTTAGCACTATTTCCTGCTTAAACTGGCAGCCTTTGCTGTAAATGAAGGCAGGGGATTGTTTTTTCTTTTAAAAGTCTACTGCAGGTATAACCTCAGATATGCCAGTTTAGTGTTTTGTTGCCTCTGTGTGTAGGGGCTTTATGTTAGCAGTCGTTTATGGCTTTTATAAACAGAATTTTAAAAAATTATTTTAAATTCAGATGCATTGAAAACTGCTCACTCCATGGCCACCGGTATAAAAAGAAGGTATTTCTATGAAACACAGACACTAACAACTCTCTGTAGCAGAAAACTATTAAAAAAGCAAAAGACCTGTGTTTATACAGTTTATGCAAAGCATAGCTGGGGCTGGGGAGTGAGGCAGGCAGGCAGCTCACTTACACAGTCCCTCACTGTAAGGTTGAGGATTGTCTAGTGACACTTTTTTTCCTCACTTGGCCAAATCACACGGAGCTCCTGCCACGAAGCCTGAAAAACCGAGGGCAAGGGGAGAGGCTGTCCCTGGACAGGGGGAGGCACGGCAGGGCAGAGGGACCGAGGGGTGGTACTCACCTGCCTGAAGCAGCATCAGTGTCAGCAGCAGGCGGGGGCCCATGGGCAGGTCGCTCCCACACTCGCGTACTTCGGGGTTCGGCTGCCGGCACTGCGGCGGCGCCTCGCCGTGTGCCGAGTGAGCCGAGGTGTGGTTGTGCCAAACAATCCTCCCGGGCTGCTGCCCCGGGCTTTATATACACATGGCTCTGCGCCCGTGGGAAGTGAAACACCCTCTCCTGCGATGCCCCTGAGCCCCGGCGCGGGTCCGGGCCGTCCCCGCTGAGGGCTCCTCGCTGCGTGAGGAGAGGGCGAGGGCTGGCTCTGCTTGGCCAGCATCGCCTTTGGGAGGGAGGGGCTGCTGGAAGGGCATTAGGCTGGTAGTCTCTGGGACAGCCCAAGACCCAGGCGCTAAGCCGGGCTCCTTCTTTAAGCTGTTTGCTTACAGACCCTGGTTAACCTCTGAGAAGCTGCGGCAAAGGGAAGCCTTCAACCGGGCTTTCTGTGGCTTGGGCTCACTGCTGTGGCATTCCCTTGGCAAGGATTTTCTCCTTTTATAGATCACTTCCCAGGGTATTTTTTAAAAATTATTTTATTTTAAGACTGATTATTTTCATGTTTAAAAAAGAAAAGACAAAACTATAAAAATCCAACAGAAAGAATACTGTTAAGTGCAAGTACCTAATTATAAACTGACCAAAAGAGCTAATTCGGCACACTCTGAGGGATAAATATCCTCTTGGCCTATTGCTGCACCTGACCAACACCAGTGGATTTCTTGAAGACTCGTCAGTATGTGGGTGCCAGCCACGGTAGAAGACCAGCATTGGGTCCAGGCCCCCTGAGGCTCTGGTCACAGCACGCAGCCAGATCCAGAGGTGGCCTTCTCCTCACACAGCCTCTTCTTGTATGGGGTCACAGGCAATGTGGGCAGGAGGAATGGCCACAGTTATTTTGTCTTTGGGCTTGAAACAGTTTTAAAACTCCTGCCTTCCTTGGTACAGCAGCCACCTGACTTGTTGGGGTCTGAGCATCTGCCCCTTCCCTGGTGTGGGCATGATGGGCAGGGTAGGCTTCTCTGCTGGAGTGGGAGAGGAGGGGAAGAAGGCTGCTTGCCCCTTCCTGGGCACAGCCCAGGACTATCACAGCAGCACCCCTTGCCCGAGTTCCCCATGCTAAAGCTGTGCTTCCCTCCTTAATGGCCTGGGTTTAAATATTTGCTTGCTACACATTGGTAGTCGAATCAAAGGTCATCAGCAAGTCATTTATGGGGCTCCCTTCTGCTGAGACCTGCCCTGGTGCAGCTGCCATCACTCTTTGCCAAGCAAGTTTTCAAGATACAGTAAATCCTGGGTGCCTGTGATACAGGGAAACGAGACAGCAGGACTGAGTAAATCTCATTACAGTTACAGGCCTGAAATTCCCTGCCCACCACCACCCCAGTGATGGGCCATGTGCTGGCAGCAGGAGAGGGGGGAGGACAACTCGAGCACACCATTCACCCAAGTGCTCCCTCCTCTGGCTTCTGCACTGCCTCAGAGGGGCTCAGGAGAAGCTGCAAAGCTTACACTTCTGCCCTTGGAAATCCCCTTCAGTAATTATTCATTTACTCAAGACAAAATGCCAAATCACACAGAATCATAGAATCATAGAATGGTTTGAGTTGGGAGGGACCTTAAAAATCATCTCATTCAAAATCCATGCTATGGGCAGGGACACCTTCCACTCAAACAGGTTGCTTCAAGTGCCATCCAGTCTCACCTTGAATGCTTCTATGGATGGGGCATCCACATCATCTCTGGGCAAATCTGTCCCAGTGTCTTGGCACCCTCACAGTAAAAGATTTCTTCCTAATATCTAATCCAAACCTACCCTTTTTCATTTAAAAGCCATTCACCCTTATCCAGTCACTACAAGCCCTTGTAAAAAGTCCCTTTCCAGTTCTCTTGTAGCCCCCTTTAGGTACTGGAAGGCTGCTATAAGATCTCACTGGAGCCTTTTTTTCTCCATGATGAACAGCCCCAACACCCTGTCTTGATAGGAGGGGTGCTCCTGCTCTCAGATCATCTTCAAGGCCCCCCCCCTGGACTGGCTCCAGCAGGTTCACATCATTCTTATGCCAGGGCCCCAGATCTGGATGCAGTACCTCATATGGGGTCTCACCAGAGTGGAGCAGAGGGGAAGAATCCCCTCCCTCACCCTGCTGGCCACTCTGCTTTGGATGCAGCCCAGGATGCAGTTGGCATTTGGGGCTGTGAGTGCACTTTTCCAGATCATGTTGAGCTGCTCGTCCACCAACAGCCCCAGGTCCTTCTCCTCAGGGCTCCTCTCGATCCACTCTCCACCCATCCTGTGTTTGTGCTCAGGGTTGCTGTGTGTGTGAGCTGTCGCTGGCAAATGTTTGGCCTTAAGAATGTAAGTTTGCAGAAGGAGGATGCCAGAGGACAGATGTGCTGTGATCAAAGGCTCTACAGACACAGGGCCTGTGAGATGTGCAATGAAGAAGGCAGGCTTTGAAACATCTCATGGGGTCTGGCTGAACTACACCCTGTTAGAGAAAACCCCACCCCTGAGAGGTACCTGGCTGGCCCAGTTCTTAATTGGGGACCAAGAGGGAGTTGTGAGGAACCTCTGCAGATGTTTTACAGGGGAACTGTCACCAAAAGTATCTACTCTGATTTAGATTTATCAGAATCATTTGGATTTGAAAACAGACACTTAATCTCGGTCTTTCAAAGCCTTGCTGATTTATAAACCTGATCAAAAAAGACATTATAAAGTTTCAGATCACAAATTAATTCTGTTCTTCCCATTCTCACAGCACCCCAAATAACAGATTTGTTTTTTGACCCCCATTCAGCAACAAATACAAAATAAAGAAATAGAGACTGCTTTCAAAGCCAAATGTCTCTTCAGTTTTTGAAGATAGTTTCTTCAGGATATTAGGAAGGGATTCCCAAATTCAACCTTAAAATGCAAAGCAGAGTTAATATATCACATCCTCAGGGTTGTTTCCCCCCACTGACTGGTCAAGTTTGTTAATCTCTGCAAGTACTGATTACTGTTGCCTAAGTTAATCAGCATATTTATTAAATAGTATTAAGTGCTAATCATGGTCTTACTATGTTACGACAAATGCACTGGGATCATGAGGGCATTTTTAGTACTGTTTACGGAAATAAAATTAATTCCCTGATCCCACCCATTCATGTGAATTTTTGCATGTTACCCGCTTGAGCTCCACTCTCTCTAGTGGAAAGAGGCAGTGTATGAGAGTTGGATGTCATCTCATCAAACTCAGACTCAGACTACTGTCTGTCCAAAACTGCCAGCACAAGAAGCTTACTGTGAGCCTCAGGTCACTTGTGTGGGGCAGTCGATCCGTACTGTTGGGGGGCTGTTTCTTCAGATGAACTGGCTCTGCTGAAAACAGTTCCCTTGGCATGTACCACCAAACCAGCTGGCCCTCAGGAATGACAGCACTTCATACTCTTGGGCTTGTTGTTGAAAAACAGTATTTGGGAAAAGTCTTCAGTTGAAGGGGAGAAGAAATTTGTAAGGACTCCACAGTTTTTAACAAGGCTTATCCAATGAAGTTTAAGATGTCAGATCTTCTTGTAGAAGGTAGGCTGTCCTTCATCTCCTAGAGGCTGTGCTTCCTCAAATGAATACCCAGCCACTGCTGTGGATGTCGCCACCAACCTCAAGAAGAGATCTCTGTTCAGCACCAGCAGAATCAATGGTGCTTTTGCTGTCCAGGCCAAGGGGTTTTCCTCTGAGGGGTAGAGGAAGCTTTCTTGCAATACCATGAGCATTAGAGATTTCCTGAAGGATGGGCCCTTCCAAAGACCAGGACTATAGAGACTGAAGGATGCAGAATGACTTTTTGGGTAGTCAGAATTTGAAGAGAAAATCAGTTCTAAAGAGAAGCAAACTCCACATTACCTGTCTGGAGGTAGAAAAGTAAATCTAAGACTGCCACATGATTTCTGGTGACATAACCAGTTACAGAGTTAACACAGTAATATAATAAGTAAACAGTCTTGCTTAATATTGTCTTGCATGGAAGGTCTGCACATATTTTAGTGCTGATAAAGCCCAGTCAGTCTTTAATGAGGAAAGACAACATTATTATTATTATTATTATTTCCAGTTTCTAAGTCAGCCCTGAAAGGAGTTCTAAGAGTGGCTCCTGGTTTGAGGGTGTCTGGTATGTATCTCCTTGAGTTTCACTGCTGCTGTGTGCTGGTCTCATCTTGATGGTGGCATTTCTGAATAGTGAAGCTGGATGGCTCCAGCCTGCAGCACCCTCTCAAAGTCAGTGCCTGCTTTTGTCTATAGTCAGTCACACACCCCCCCTCAGGTGATAAAGGCGAAAGGCCACCTCTCTCAGGCTTTCACTGCCAGTTTTCTCCCAGCAGTCTCAGAAGGTGCTGTCTCCTGAGCTGACTGTGGGGGACCTTCCCCTCTGAAGTCATTTCTACATATGTCATTCCCCTTCTGCACACTTTCTTGCTCTGCTCCCATGAAGGACTGGACCTCATGGTCTGCATGTATAATGCTGCTGGAGGGAAGGCAGGCGGAGCTGACAGGAGTCAGGACATGATGGGAAGTTGAAGCAGGGGAGTAATATGATATGCTGAGGGAGCAGCAGCCTCTTCCTTATCAGCATTGCTGAATGTGGGGTAAACACTGTGGGCCATGTGCTAGAGAAGAGCTACACCACCCTAGCAGGCTGCCTTGCCACCCTCACAGCTGCCTCCATCCAGCCCTCGTGAGGATCTGTAACCACGCAAGCTCTGTTCATTTCACATGAAACCCAGAGTTGCATCCCTTCACGCATTCCTTCTACAAGCCATGGAGAGAGGAGATGCAATCCACAGAAGAGAGATGGGGTTCAGATGTCCCATTGTTGTGCAGTCACTGCAGGTGGTGGCAGGCCCCTATTGCCTTCTTCTGTTGTCACTGGGAACATCAAGGCTTTCTGACTTTAACAGCCTTCTTCTTCTCTCTTATGCTGAGGCCTCCAGAAGTGCCCATTTCCTTCTTTGTTCTGCCTTTTTGCTGTAGAGGAAGCAGCCATCCTGCCACCTGAGAGACAGGCTTGCTCGGGAACAGAGAGGTTCTTGTGTCCTCCAGGAACTGTTGGGCTTTGGTGGAACTCACATAACCTACTGCATCTGTCAGGGCAAGGGAGCCATGACTCCAAAAAGGTTTTCAAGACTGCAGTCAATGTCCCTTGGCCATAGACAGTCAGGAGTGAGAAACACAGCATGCCCTGGCAGTGTGGAACCCACTGCCATCACCACCTGGGGACATTGCTGTCGATACAAACCAGGGACAAGTGCACCTCCTTGGAACCACATTGAGCATTGCCTGTAGTGAAAACCAGGCACCCTGAGACAGCTGGCTTTCATTTTAGAGCCCTGGTGACATTTCCCACTTCAGAGATGAAGTAAATGGGTACAGGTTGAATAAAGGTGTCTTCTTCCAATACTGACACCCCCTCAAGCTGCTTTAGCCTGTGAGATCCACCAAGAGGTTTGGCTGCTTCATCCAGCGGGAGACCAGGGAACACCCACACACACAGAGATGAACATACAGTCTGGTATCCAATACAAGTTCCTGGCATCCCTCTGAGTTCCCCAAAAAAGAACAACTAACATAAATGTGCTCATTTAACAGGAACCCCTGTTAGTAACAAAGCTGAAAGACCCATGACACGATTTCATACCAATGACACCAAGATTCGTGATACTAATCCAGACTCAGAAGCCCACTAAAATACTTGGTTTGATGTGTCAGTGTTTTGAAGTCTGTTGTTTAAATTCATGGGCAGTTCTCAACAGAGCAAAATTGTACCTTTTTTTTCTTTTGTGGTTGTAAAGTTAATGTAAACAGAGGTGTTCCTGGGAGAAAAAGGAAGGGATGGCCTGGGTGGGGAAGGCATAATACAGGTCAACACATAAAATTATTTTTCCACCTTTGCGAGTACATTTCAACCCTGACAACTCTAGACCACTATCCTCACTCAGCTCTGCCAGTGTATTCCAGTGCTGCCTATCCACATAGTCTGCTGTGCTCTGTCTGCTTCAGTTTCTCATTTCCCCACTATTCAAGCTTCATGTTCCTTTTTTTCAATTGCTAGAAGTTTTCCTGCTTCTACACTTGCCATCTCATACCTCTCTCCTTCCACCTTTTGTCGCAACCTACCACTTTCACCTACAACGTCATAAATAGCTCAGAGACTCTTGTTAGTAACTATCTCCAGCCTGAGCTAGCAACAGACACAGGAAAGTGATTTTTTATTGAAGGCTTCCATTCATAACAGCAGTGGGTCCTGTTTACATCAGGGAGCACTTGGGAGTTCTGAATCTTCCACTTTTAAGAGGCAGGGCAATTAGAGACTTCCTGAAGAATAGAGGATGTATGTTGCACTACCTCCGCTCCATTATTCGGATTGCTAAATTAGGATGCATCGAGTGTGCAGGCTAATGTCTCCCATGTTTGGTATCTGAGGATATAAAGAGAAAGCCAATAATGGGCTAAATTTTAGGTGGTGTTGCTACTCCTGCAGGAAATGTGAAATCATCCCCTGAAGATACTACTATGATGATTCACTATCAGCTTTCCTGTAGCGCTCCTGAAGGTTGGCCATGAGCTCAAGGTTACTGCAACAGACTTAATAGAAGAAACATTGAAGAGCAAAGGTTTAGCTGCTCTCTTTTCTTGACATCAACCAGTGCTGCACAGGGCAAATGAAACCATGACAGCAAGCTTTTAAGCATTCCTGGAATCCCTCTGCTGTTCATCAGACCAGGGTTTTGTTAACATAGAGACACACAATTAAGCTTATATTGATTAAAGTACCCTAGAAACTCCTGTTTGCTATTTCCATAATCAGTCTGAATTATCAAGCCCAAGTTCAAATAGTGTACCTTACACAGTTGACATCCTTCCACAGGCCCTTCAGAACCTCTCTCTCTCTTTTCTATAGATATATACACATCTGCACCAACACTCATATTCACTACTGCTACCTTGTTTTGTTATGTGACTCACCATCTCTGCTGCTGTGGAAATTGTTGTTTTCTGAATGCCATACTGAGTATATTAAAAGCTTTGGGAAAAAAAAGACAAGGAAGCAACACCAGGACAGTGAAAAGAGCTCCACCCTTCAGGAAGAAGAGAGGAGAGAGCTCTGTGATTTGTTCTGCCGGTACACGATGCTCTGCACTGGTCACTGTGGTCACCTAATAGGTTTGTGTTTTTTCCTGTCTGGCCAGCCCCTAGCTGAGGGCATGCTGCTTGTATTACATCTGCTCTTCAGGCTTTGTTCTTGTAGCGGGTAAATGACCACATTTACAGTCCCAGTGCCAGTCTTCTCCCTCACATGACAAGGGTTTATCGGATCCAAGCCCGTACCGTTGCACCCAAGGACAGGTTTGGTGAGGGCTGGATGGTGCTGTGCTCTGAATGCTGAGGAATTTAGTGCCTTGTGCCTTGGGACACAGCAAGGAACTGCCAACACAGGAAGCCCCAGCCTCATGGAGATCTCCTCAATTCTCAGTAAAGCTGCTTCTCTTATATTCAGCAAATAATCCACATGAGGCATTTTGATTATGACTTCATGTAGTCTTTTGCTTATGAGTATAGGAAATTTTCAACGTTTACCTTGCTCTCTTGCCTGTTTCTCATACCAGACATAATACTGACAGAAAATTTAAGACTTTACTGAAGGACACAGTGTATTTATAATTTCAAGTGCTAATGTATGATTAGAATGGTGTTGGTTGTGAGGTGGTGGAATGAGATAACAGGCTCTGCCTGATGAAATGTCTTATCACTTCATGGATGCCAGTCAGCACTTGGGAGTTCAGGAGTTCACCCAGTTCCCAGCACACCAAGAAGCTGCCTGCAATAAGAATGTTTGAATAGTTAGCAGAAAAAAGATCTGCAATGATAAAGTGGATAAATTAATGTAGGGTGTCTGGCCTTCTAGGCTGGGCAGCAGAGTAGGTCAGCTCCACATAGCCCTAGTTAAAATGGCTATGTTCTACTTCAGTGCATTTTCTCACAGTCAAGACCCCCTTCCCACTTTGCTCCATTGTATGTTTGAACTTGTGTATTTTGTCTCTTTTTGCATCTTGTTCCTATCCATATATATCCCACTGGACATCAAGTCCCTGATGTCTATCACTGTTGTATTTGCACAGTAAGCAGCACCCATCTCTGCCTGAAGGCATTCTTGTCATTCTGAACAGCTCTGACATGTGTTGCAATCAGCTCCTGAACTTTCTGACACAAGACTTATTGAAGGTTTCAGGATCTTCATAAGTGAATTTCTATTGGACACTCAATCCATAGTGATAACTTGGGACACATGAGAAGATGAGGCTTCTCTTTTCTCCAGGCAGAAGAATGAGTGGGAACACTAGTAAAGCTTGTGCCACTTCTTTGCCTATTCACAATTTCTCTCTGGCTTCTGCCTGGAAATTAGCTGAGGCAAATCCATTGATATTTACTCCTACTTCTGCTGGATTGAAGATACAGATATTTTTTGGTTCTCAAATTCGTCTGTTGGGCAGGCAGCATATTACAGTATGACAAGAGCTCCAGACATGGGCATTTTTGTGGGGACTTTCTGCCAACCTGTTGAGGTCTGCACAGCCCTCTGGGGTATCGGCCACTGCTCCCAGCTTTGTGTCATCAGTGCACTTGCTGAGGAGGCCTCTGCTCCTTCACCCAAGTCAGTGATGGAGAAGTTAAACAATACTAGGCCCAGTATTGAACCTTGGGGGACATCACTAATGACCTCCAATTAGACCCTGTGCCACCGATTATGACCATCTGGGATCTGCTGTTAGGCCAGTTCTCGATCCACCTCACGGTGCCCTCATCCAGTCCACCCTTTCTGAGCTTGCCTATGAGGATGCTGTGAGAGACAGTGTCAAAAGCCTTGCTGATTTCGAGGTGGACAATATCCACTGCTCTCCCCTCATCCACACAGGTAATTGGTTCATTGTGGAACAAATCAGGTTGGTCAAGCATGATTTACCTTTAGTGAATCCATGCTGACTACTCCTGATCTTCTTCTCATCCATGTGAACAGAGTTGTCTCCAGAGTGAGGCGCTCCGTTACCTTGCCAGGGATTGAGGCAAGGCTGACTGGTCAGTTGGTTCCTTGGCTTTATGTACTTCAATACAAGGATTCTGTCTATTTGCCAGTTTCTTCTATTACTTTAGAAATACAGCTTATTGTAGGGTTTTTTCTTCAAACAGAATTCCATCAAGCTCTGCTGGACTGAGTGACACAAGCAGTGTAATTCTTGGAGGAACTTATCCAGAAGATGTTACTTGTTTTGTTTCCAAAACATTACATTTTTTCTGCAGTTTTGCTAGAGAAAAGCCAAAATCACATGCATGCTTTTCCACTAGCAATTTTTTTGTCTGTAGATCTACTGAGGGCGTCACTTGCCACTTGTTTAGCAAGTTTAACTGTAAATAAATACATCCATCTATCAAAACATATTTCTCAGTAATCACTATATTCCCTGATATTTTAACCTTTATATTTTCCTTGGCATTGCAGTTTGGCTTTCCCTGGCAGAGCAATAGTTAGGCCACTGTTCCGTTTAAATTAGGCTTGGCAAGTTTGCTATCCTCTCTTGCACAGCACTGAGCACGTCTTCACACATTCCAACCACTGCCAAATTATGTGTTTGGTGCTTTGTTTACTGTTCATACAGAGAGTATTTTTTCTGAGACTACTGCTGAATTAATTTTTGCTTATCAGCTTATGTTAATGCCAGATATGACCAAAATATTGTTTTCTGAGTCACATCTTACTTCCTTTGAAAGAAAATATTTCTTTCATTTTCTTCTCTGCAGACCTTTTCTGGCTGCAATTACTGTACTTGGCTAGGAAAATAAGATTTCTGAATTTGCATTTCTTACTACCTACATGTGGTGAGAAGTGCCAAGACTGATATTCTGCTCATGGCTGTAATTGTGTACTTGTGTGTTTACTTTAATTTGTATATTCAGGGCTCTGTTGTGCTATTTTCTCATTTGTCTCTGTACCATCATACCGAGCCTTAATTGGAAGCCTGATATTAACAGGCTTTGTGAAAAAGTAGGGATTGGAAATGTTCAACTGGCTGACACTTTCCCTTCACCCAATATTTTTGTAAGTCTTTATAGGATAATGCCTCAGACAAGGTAAATTTGTCAACCTTGACGCAGTCTGACAATGTACGAAACAACATAATCCTAGAAATTAAATGTGTTGATGCAGTGATCTCCAGGGAGACAGTTCTCTTACTAAAATTTTCTTTACCTCAAAAACAAAGAAAACCTCAAAGCAAAGCAAACCCCATGAGCTGAAAACCACAACGTAGTTTCAAAACAAATTCCCTATACCACAAAGTCTAGGCAAGCAACAGAGGTCCAAAGTTTCTAGTTATTTTTTCTATAAGATGTAGGGCAATATGTTGAAACAAAATTATCATCTAACACTAAAATCTTAAAATTTTATTTAAAACCCTTAAATATGTGATCTGGTTATACCAGAGTTGAACTCAGAGCATTTCCTTCTAAGTCTTTAATACGAGACCTACTACATCAGGATCATAGATCCAAAGTGCCAAACAGTTTGTGGCACTGAGATGCTAGAAACTCTCTTCAAATTTGATTATTTCCAGTTGGACCAGCTCTTCTCTACATGGGTTTACCTGCTCATGATTTTAAAGTTCTCCTCTTTTTGTTAAATTTGGTCACTATGAGAAGATTTGTGCATCTTTCAATAACAGAGCTGGAAACAGTTCAAAGGACTCATCTGAGAGAAGTCAGTCACACATTAGAAAGAATTTTCATTAAAAAATAAAGACACAGAGAACAAAGGAGAGCTCAAGAATGAAGCACACATATACTTCAGATAGGGCAGAACCTATTGTTAGAACAGTATGATGAGAAACAGGTTATTTCCTATTTGAAAGAGAATCCTGTCTTGGAAATTCATGACAATGAAGAGAAATCTGTAACAAAGACATCTTGCTTAACAAACATCATTGTCAGAGGTAAATTCCAAAGAAGTTTGCGGGGAAACTGCTGATGAGTACTTCTGTGTGAACAAGCTCAAGAAGAATACTATCTCAGAACACATATGACTGCATCACTAATATGAAGCTGTTTGCTTCCCTGCAAGGCCAGAAGGAATATCAGCTTTATAATTTACAGTTTACTTATTTTCCAAATTTTGTTTTTGTCTAGTTCTCCGTCACCTCTAATTTCTGATGCTTTCGTTTGATCACTTTCATTTCAGCCTGACTCAGCATAACAAACATCAAAAAGACATCTCACTGTATATCAAACATCTGCCCTTATTCTGCTATTTATGACAGATTTTTAATATAACTCCCTATGAACTACTCCAGCAATGCCTAGAAAACAGCAGTTCTGGGCTACAAATAATACGTGTAGTCTCATTTCAGCCCTTCAGGAAATGCCCTAAATGAGAGAAGAATATGGTGAGATGTATCACGTAGAGTCAAACAGAGCTTCTTCATTACACCAAGTGACAGACTTTCTTAGAATGCTGCACCAAGGTTCCAAACAGTTATGTGTCAGTTACTGGGAATTTTACAGACCAGATCTGCATGGCATCACTCAAATGTCTGCAGGATTTCAAGGCTAGTCTTTTGTTTGTTCTAAATCCAGGAGAGCAAACCCCAGTGCATTTCTTTCATGTTTTGCAAAATCACCTAAAAAAGTCTGGATACCCAATACCTCTCATTCATCACGTAACAGTGACATCAGTGATTAAAAAAGAAGGGTAAGATAACCATGAACTGTCATCTAGACAAAGGATTATTCTGCTTAGAATGTCTTAGAAAGCACTCATATGGCAATGCCACCTTCAATAGAGGCACTAACAGTGTCCCTGTCCTCCACGAGGTTCCTTTACAGGAAACAGAACTAGTATTTCAGCATCTCTGACTTGAACTGGCCAATAAATTCTAAAGGGGAAGAAAGGACAACAATCATAAATACATAGACATCATAGTTTCCTCAGGTTTGTCTCACTGAGAAACTAGGTGAAATAAACCCCAAACTAAACACATCTCAAACAAATGCAAAACAAACTAAAATTTTAGGAAACACCTATAAAAGTGACTTCTTGGAACACATCTCAAGCCAGCGCCTCAGGCAAAAAAAGTAATTGAATCATTGCTAAATTTCACAACACTCATTTGAGGGTCCATGTTCAATTAGCAGTTTTGGTATTTGTATTTCACAATTAATTCTGTGACGGAATAAAGAAAGTCTCTCAGAAATGGTGTCTCTTGGTAACACTCAGCAGATGAGCTCTTGGGTAGGTGACGCATTTTCCTGAAGACGGCTTGGATGAGGAACAATGTAGGGCTGAAAGGACAAACAATCATCCAGCCAGAACCGAGCACACCAAAGCTGAGATTTTTTTTCTGTCCATCAGCTTAGTTCTCCTCTACTACAGACAAAGCTGGTTACCTCCTGTCCTCTCACCAGTGGATGTGGACAACTACCAGCAATTGTCTGTATCAATTTCCTTTGTAAAAAACATCACCCGGCCCACCCAAAGAGTCCTTCCTTCTACATAATGCTTCAGTTGCTCCCTGTCTTGTAGGTTATGATTTCTAAAAGTTCTAGAGGTGCTGTTCACTCCTCTTGGGATACCCCCAGCTATTTAGAGCTTCAACACACACCACCAGCTAAGGCTGAACATGGTCAAGTGAAGAACAATTATTTCCTGCATCTTTTATGCATATCCCAATTTACTATGCCCCAGAGTAGGAAACCTACAGAAAACATTATTTTTGTCTGAAATTCAACTTTCTGAATCTTCAGTGACTTTCTTTGTCCCCTTACTTCTCACTGCTTCAGCTAACCCTCAGAATTTTTCATTAATTTGGGGAGCTTGAAATCTGTGACATCTTGCTGAAAATATTCCTTTCCAGTAAGAAGACAAAGGTGACTCCCATTAATTTCTAGAAACTCTAACAGATAATCTAAAAATTACTGGCAACAAAGGAAAAACGCCAGCTAAACATATGATACAGCCTCTGAAAAATGGGAAAAAATATTCCCCATGTACCATCTTTATCTGTAGACCAGAATCTTTGCATTGTGTATGACACCCCCGTGGCAGTTTTCTCTAGTGCTCCATCAGCTGATCTCTGTTTCCTTGACAGCCTGTTGAACATCAACAATGTCCATGGATCAAGAAGCTGTCAGCTCCCTACTGGCATCTCCTGGGGTGAAGATGACCCAGGGCAGAGAGCATAACAGAAGCAGAGAGCCCAGACTGTACAATGCAAATCTTTTACTGCAATTTAAGCTCTTATTTCTCACTGTGTAAACACTGGATGCAGAGTTTAAACTGTAAACTGAGCACCTGGCAGAGCAGAGCCAACAGCATCCAGGCCACGTTAAATTGAGTGCCAGTGGCTGTAGCTGCATGCCCCAACATGTCCCTCTAGCCTTGCATTTCCAATTAGCTGGTTTTAGCCTTCCAGACGCACCCAGCTGGATGTGGAATGGGGATGTGGACAGATTTAAGGTCCTCCAAGGATGGCCCAAAGTGCCTCTGAAGTGATTAACTAGTTCATTTATTGTGGTGAAAGAGAGAGAACAGAGAGGGGAGAATCAGTGAGGGGAGATTCAGGAGCTGGGAGAAGGAAGCAAGGAGACACAGAAGGGGAGTAACAAGTTTGCCACGCGAGTGATGCCACTCCTGTCAGCTCACAAAGGCGGCTGAAGGTAAAGCACACTTATCTGTTGCAGAACAGGTTTGGCTTCCTCTGCCCATAACGCTGCACACTTCCTCGTGCTCCCGGCAGAGGACAGCCCTGGCTGCTGCAGCCTCCCCTTCAACCCCCGGCGCGCAGGGGAAATCCCAGAGTGTGGCCATGCTCACACCACTCATCCCTCGCACCATTGATACAGCTGTCCCTGTGCTGTTCCCGGGCAGGTCTGTGGTGGCTCAAGCAGAATAGTAAAGCTGCTCCAGAACCTGGGACGCAATCCTCAGGGCTGCTCACTTCCCACTGCAGCCTGAGCCAGCTCAGCAGCTTCTCCTGCCTCGCCTCCCAGTTCTGCACTGGGACATTGGGGTGCCTCTCCCAGCAGCATCCTGCTACTGACACCGCTCACGACATCCTCATCATTTGTGGATGGGTAACCACTTTCCAGAACTCCAAGACCTCTAGTGAACCCGATCAGTCCCAGCACTGGGCAGAAACCATGGTTTTACACCACTGCTGCTGTTGTTTTGTGTGGAAGTAAACATCAGAATGCAAATCAAAGCCAGCTGGTTGAATGGGTCACTTCAGCACAAGACAAAAGGGATCTGTTTGCAAAAGAAACTACTGCTACAGCCCCAGAAAGCATTCAGAAAGCAGAAGTGATTTGTGGGGAAGAAGAACTCCACCCCTTTCTTAATCAAAGCAATTTTATGAGGGCTGGAGAAATGACTTGAGTGAAGTCACTGGGACCACAGAATCACCCACACAAGCAGTTTGTTTAAATTAGGGAATTTGCAATGGGGTAAGGGAGCACCGTCCAGTGCAGGACTGAGACCAAGGAAGGATTGGGAAAGGCTGTGGAACCAGTTCTCCAGCATCTGCTGTCTAAAACACCAGCATGCAGGAAGGCTCTGGCAGAGCTGGGGCACCACAGAAAATTAGCACCCATTCTGCACTGCCACTCCAGCACACTCCTGCTCTCACCCAGCCAGTGCTCCAAAACGCACCAACTTGGTGATCAGCTGGTGGATTCAATCAACAATGAAATCAACATTAGTGTAAACACTTCAGGTGGCCACCTTTCGTGCTCTTATATGTGTTTGTCACACAAGATTCTCAGGGAATTCACATGGAAATCATTTAATGTACAAAGGTATTGTCATGGTCACTTAGCCAACAGTGTCAGCTACCTGGCTCTGCAGAGAAATCTCCCAAAAAATCAAATCACCTAAAGGTGCAAGCTGTACCTGGCCTCAGAGGATGAAAAAAGCCCATAATTCACTGGAGTGCTGACTCTGTAGCTCAGTCCAAGAGTACAAATACTGATGGCACATGGTGGTTGGACACTGGGAAAGGCTCTCATCACGCTTGCCTGACATGGAGCAAAGGACACTCAATACTAACACAGCCAATGCAACTCACCACATCTGAGCTTCCAGGGGCAGGAAAAAAAAGAAAATATAATATTCTAAAACATCTTAATATAAGAGACACTTTAAAAGAGGCTCATGAAAGATGTGAGAAAGGCAGAAAAAAAGAGGCTATTTAAAAAAAATCCCTAACTTTTAAAAAAGAGGATTCTGATTATGTAATAATTCTCATTAAATGAAAGGTTCTAGCTGTCTTGAAGATTTCTAATCTTTACTTCAGGAAACCCCAAAGCTAGGGAGATGCTTGGGATCCCCTACAAAAATCAACCATCATCTTACCTTTGTCTGGACACAGAAAGCATGGAGCAGAGACATCTGACACTCATGGCTCTAACCCAAGGAATAAATAAAACACTGTCCCTATGGCTATTTTTAAAAGAGGTAAATTTAGAAGGAAGGAGACAAGAGGGTGGAATACATTATTAGTTTCAGGATTTTTTTCAGTGCTCATTGGTTTGTATAAAGGCTTGGCATGTCTCAGTAGGCAGACAAGTGCTTGTTAAGTGTTAATTTTGCATATGGCTGTTATTGCCATATCCAGACACCTATGCAATCTTCCAGTTACGGAGTATCCACTCTCCCACTGTCACGTATCTGAACCATGACTTGAACAAAGGCTTCATTTGGCACTCTGTAGTCCTGAAAGCCATGGTTTAAAAACACAGGTCAGTATTCTACAGCAATAGAAAAGTTAACAGCAAACATGCAAACTTTTGATCCTTTCCTATTTGAAACCAGTTTTTGAAGTTCTATAGCACAAACTCTAGCTATTCCTGAGGAAATGAGAAAAAAAAGCAGCTTCAAGATGTTATCCTCTCTGTTGAGACACACAATCCACTCAAGCAGGAAATACACACAAATAGGGGTGGATAGTCAATCTGAGATGTAATGATAACAACCTGCTGACATTTCAGCATTTTCCTTTGAATAACAGGTGCTAGCTGAGTACACACAATGCTAGAGAGTGGGAAACAGCTTTTCAGAAGTCATTGCCTTGAATCACAGAACAACACTGCAAGAGACTGACTGCAAGCTGGTACGTAACTTGGTGCCATCCCTAAGTGGCAAAAATCAGAAAAAAAACAAAACAACAAAAAAAAAAACCAGCCCAAAATCCAAACACCTTTCTCAAAAAAATACTTCTGAGCGTTTTAGATGGGGAGAGAGGAGGCATTCATTATCACCACAGCAAAAAGACTGCAACAAACCTTCTTTGAGGAAAGGATCACCTGGCCAGCATGACCCAGAAGGAAAACCAGATCAAGACACAGTTTCTGACATGACAAGATTTAGAAGGGCCTCTTGGGTCATCCAGGGCTCTCCCACCACTTGCACCCAAAATATATCTTTACTTTTGTATGTGGCAAACTGTCCCCTTTACACAACAAACCAGTATTTTGTGTCTGCTCTATACTGCTTTTTATTTCCTTGCTTTTTTATTAAAGTAAGGAAATGGGATTGACTATTCTGTTTTCAGCCATCTCTAATACCAGCAGGAGCTGTCCTTACAGACACAATAATAAACCCCCTCTTTGCAGCTTCATTGATCAGTCCCTTCTCAGAACTGCTGGAGCATGGGGAGAGAATGGGGAAAACATCCATTTCAAGAAAAAAAATAAGAGGCTGCTACCTAGACTAAAAACTTTATTATCTGTGAAGCTTTCTGCTAGTCCTGCTTTCCCAGAGGTTTCACAGAGTCGGCAGGAAAACAAACCCAAGCCTGTGAGGAAGAAACAGTGTCATAAGCAACATGTTTGAAATGCAGCTTGCTGACCTCAGATTTGGGGGACAGAACCTTTAGGAGCTTCTCACAAGAGGACGATTCATCCACTTATGCCACCACTGTGATGGAGCTGTGAGTGGTGCAGGAGCAGCAGCTGGCCTTTGCTATCCTGGCTATGAAATACCATGTGGGGAGTTCATGCTGGAGTTCTGGGAGCTTGCTCCCATGCAGTGCCAAGAGCCCTCAGTTCTCATGCTCAGTCCAGATTCCTCCTGTTTCTCCTTTTCCTTTGATATTTCACCAGCCCATACAATAGTGTTAGAGATGTGTGCCATTCTCCCTGTGCACACAGACACACAACACCTCCTTTTTTCACCTCTTTTTATCTGACTGTATCTGCCTCATCCCTACCTTCAGCACTGAACCAGTATCAGCAAACATATTGTGTGGTCAGACCACAAAATACTGAGGAATACAAATACAGCCTTTTATCCTCCCAAGCTGAAGCACTCCTTGCTTTTTTGAGCAAGGGTGTCTGCATTTGCACACGTGTGTGACCACAAACACACACATACACACCCCCCTCAAGTTCCTCTTGAATGCAGCCTCTGAACAAGGCGTGAGGATCTGTCCCTGTGAAGGGCCTGTGCCACACCCTCTGGATCTCTCATTATTTGTTAGTTAGTGTGCTTAATCACCTCTTTCACAGAATTACTCCATCCTCAGTATCTCCTCTGTTGTTCTGTCCTCCAATGCCATTTAGTGGACCCAAGCCACCTCTTCTTGCTTCCTTTTGCTCACCTTGAGCGAAACCCACATTTACAAAGCAAGATACTGATACATAGATCCACCACCCCAAACAGAGAGGGCCAGCCCTCTTTCTCAGTGAGATTTGCCTCTCACCAAGATCCACTCCGATGAAGAAAACTTTACACAAGGGCAAAAGAGAAAAAAACCCCACCAAATCTGAATTGCTACCCTCATTTTAGTTAAAATGGTCCAAATCAAGACTCAATTAAAGCCTCTTTTCTTCATTTCTGGGCAGAGAAAACCAGAAACATTTGTCTCAGGCACAGACACAAGCAGGCAATCTTGGTTTTGCTGGTATCTGAAATGATGAAGAAAGGACCGACGGCACCTCTAACATCCCCTTTTCTCCCTATAACATTTCTTCTTTTGGAAGCAAGAAAGTCAACATCTGAAAACTGAAATTTACACTTCAGAAAAATAAGTGTCCCATACAAGAGGAGAGAGTGAGGGCACTGGATTTCCATTGCTCAGATTAAAATCACACAATACAATTATTCTGCCAACTCCTGAAAAAAGAAAGGAAAAAACCCCATAAACTATACTAGATAAAATCAGCAGCAGTGTTTCCTCTCAAACTGCAGAATAGCAACTTCAGTCCTTTTGACCCAAGCCGAGGCTTGCATGCCCTAGTAATTCTAGCAAATGAGGAACATGACAAGCTGAGCAGATAGGCCTTATCTATCTAAGTCAGGATAATTACTCTGAAAAAGCACCCTATCGTACAGATCAGGCAGCACGGATTTTCATTTACTCTCAGATACTGCACAAAAGTACCACATCCCCTCTCAGGAGGTTACAAATGGCCCAGACACTGTAGGGAGAGAAAGGGGCTGTTTAAGGAGTAAAAAGTAAAAAACTACTCAACAGCAAGAGAAAGAGGATTATCTTGAACGGCCTGCCACTGCTTTTTCAGTGATTCTGGTTGTCATCATCATCTTTGTTTTACTTCGTAAAGATTCAACAATGATAATAAAAGAAGCCTATCACACACTTGAGAAAAAAAATAAAAGAAATTACACAAGCAGTTATATCTGATCTTCAGGGAAATCATGACTAGGGCTGTTTGCTGACCCAGCAAACACAGCTTGGGTAGAAACACCTACTAGGAAAAAAAAAAGCACAAAGGCACAAAACACAATAGAAAAACAGCCATGAGATACAAATGCCTGTTTCTGTGTCATTCTCATCACCAGAGTCCCACGGAATCCTTGCCATCACTTGTTTTGTCAGGAATTATTTCTCCTAAGGCATACTTCCTTTATTAAGCATGGACTAAGGAAACAAGGTGAGTTAAGTCCTCAGAATTAAACAGTTTAGTCTTGGAACATTGTTTTCTAGATATGACATGTCACCCAGTCTGGCTAGAGTTGCAGTGATTTAGAATAAATATAACATTTTTGAATTAATTAGAAATTATGGGCTGTTGTGACCACCAGTGATGAGCAGGAGAAAATTTAAAGTTAGCAGGAGCCCAAGAATTTAATTTAAAAAATCCAATCTCACGTCATTGTTTCTGGTGATACTTCCATGAAAACAGAGAATTATCTAGACACTGGCTCCTCTTTCCCCAAGTAAAATCCGCTCTAGATCACACCCTTACCCTCCCATCAGATTCATGCAATGCTGAAAATTTCTGAGTCTTTATTATTATTGTTATTATTTAATTTAAACAAGATGGGGAAAGAGCAGCACATTTTAAAAAACCCCTGTTGTGTGCTATAAAGGATAAACAGGTGAGGTTTAAAAAAAGTTAAGTTTATATATGTACATATACACACATACACTAAACCAAATTAAAACCAAAAAACTTGTGAGGAAGCCATTTTCAACAAGAGAGAAGAAAGCCTTATTCCACATTAAGCAAAAGCACCACACATTAAGATTAGAGTGCAAAATCACATGTAGTGCAGATACCAAACTAGCCTGGGTCCTGGAAGCAGTGGAGCTACAGCAGGACAGAGCTCCACGAGGGCCATCTTATCCCACTGCTTGGCAGAAGCAAGTGCAGAGTGTGCATTCAGGAGGGTGTGCTGTACAGGCACTGCCACAGCTGCCTGCTCTGCCTCCAGCTGTTTTGGCAGACACCACAAAACGGAGCTGACTAGTGACAATAGGAGACCCAGAGCGGAGCTACAGACTGATTTAGCTACAGTATTTCCATAACAGAGGTTTCTGAATTCCCCCATGTCTCTTGGGTGCTCCCTGTATGTACTGCCTGCTTCAGTCACATGGCAGACAGCTCCTCATTATTTGTGCAGTGAGGTTCCCATTCCTGCATACCTGCACCTTTTCCTATCTCTCTTCCACCCCACAACACCACTTCTATTTCCTCCAGGCTGACAGGGTAATAAAATTAGGAAGGGGCACATACACCTAACTAAGGGGAACTGTCAACAACCAAACGTAGCTTAAAAAACAATAACAATTCTTAAAAAAACCCAATTAAAAAACCTGTTAAAGTTCTGCAGACTTCTGGCAGGGTTTGGTCATTTAGCCCAGAGGTCTTTGTCTTCAGGGCCTGCAGGCTAAATTGTCCCGACTGGCAAGAAGCATGCAGCACATGATAAAATTCTGACTAAAAGAAAAAAGTAGTAAGGGCTGGGGGAGAAGAGGCTCTAACATGGAAACCCCAGACTGCAGTAGCAGCCCTTATGCCACACGGTAGGCTTTCAGGAGGGTGAACTCCTTCCTGTTGGTGCGAGCTGCCCAGATGAAAAGAGCAGCTGCCATGAACTGCAAAGGTGCCGACACGCAGGCGAGGCAGAAGGACCAGCCGAATTCACCCCTCACGTCCTCTGGCAGAGGCAGCTTCCTATGGAGCAGCTCAATCCCAGCGACATAGCAGCCAACGAGGCCCAGCGTACACAGCCCTGCGGAAGGAAGCAGCAAAGCACAGTGAGCTTTCCACACGGAGCGCTCCAGGGGGTACTCTGAGCTTCTGGAGGAGGATGGCAGGACACTTACCTGCTAGGAAATGCAGGACTCCAGTGGCAATGGCTGGGTAAAGGCTGCGACAGGCACAAGCACAGAGCCCAATGAGAGCCCCAAAGCACATGAGACCGATGCTGACAAAGGGAAGGAGAAACTGCAACCGCCAGAGATCTGCACGTGAAGGAAACACACAAGTCAAGTTTGCTGAAGATGTGCTAGAAACAGATCTTCTCTCACCATCTTACGTTCCCTTCTACCCTGCTGTTTCTGCTTCATCAGATATTCTACATTCATAGCCAAAAAGGACCAAAGACTCCACCGAAGCAGAAAGAACTTAATTTGTTACCTCAAAAATTCCTGTACTACATTCGTAGGCAAAACCCTTGCTAACACATCTAAGCCTTCCTTTTAAACTTTGACCTACTGCCTGTGCTACTGTAAAAAACAACAAATGGTGAGCAAGACACAGAAGCTTTCCTCGCTGTTGACTGTATTTGAGAAGCACCTTTTTTTTTTAATTCTACTTGTTTATCTGCCAGAACTGAAAGACACTTACAAGTCCGATTCAAATCCGTGCCACTGTTGTGATTTCCAGGCTCTATGTACTTTTCTACAAATTGATCAGAGAGTGAGAAACTGATGCAGTTTGTAGTCATATCGGTTTCTGGGGGTGGAAAAAAGAAAAACTTACCATTAGGTGTTTCCCCTCAACCCTCCTTCTCCCCTTTCAAATCCTCCTTTCCCAATGATTTGAGCTAGGAAGCTCCTCTGAGTTCCCTTTGTGAGAAAAAATGACCTCTCCAAACAGATCTGTACATGCTTTCCTAGTTGGCATGTGTCTGTTACAAGGTACTACACTAAGGGACATTCCAACATGCAGAACCTTCAAGCTTCCCTGGATTATCCACAGAGAACTGCAGCATGTGTAACAGATTGGGAAAGAAATGTGGTGGCATATGATGCTCAACTATGTTGCCACATATTCTTGTGCTCAGGGTCCCTTAATTAACTGTGCTTATCTCCACGTGCAGAATGTAGTCTCGTACTAACAGTTAAATCAAAAATGGGATAGAAAGGCCTATTTAAAGAACGTGAAGGATTTCTTTCTTTACTCTTCGGTTTCTACCTCAGATTTTACTTTGAGAATACTACTGAGCAGAACTGGTTAAAGTGTCTTCCAAAATAAGTATTTTCATGAGAGAAAAAAAAAAAGTATTTCATGTAATGGTTTTTTTCCTCCAGAAACGTAGCTGAAAGTACATCTTTAAGAGAGTTCCAAATGAAGGGATTCATACATACAGTAAGTACCCAAAATCAACTTTGAAGCAATTAAAATAATTGTTTACCACACATTTTATCCCCCAACGATTTTGAAAAACAATACAAATATTTCACTCCATATCCATTCAAGGAATCCAGGATGTGCTAATGCAATGGTGGGATATTTGTGACATGAACAAAGTGAATGACTAGCTAAAAGCAATGAGTACCTCCTGGATAAAGTAGTGTCTTTATTCCATTGCTGGATCCCAGGATCTGTCCTAAAAAGACAGTAACTAGGAAAGCAACTATAAATGTATCCCCAACTGGACAGCTGAGGCAAAATAAAAATCAAGCTTGTAAGACTACATTTAGATCAAATATCATGTGTCAAAACCAGAAACTGCAGCACTGACAGCCACAGACCATTTTGCCCTTTGCTTCTTTAAAAATCTTGACTGTCTATATAAAAAATCCAACCAACCAAACATAAGCTAGAAATAAACCTTCTGGAGGAACAAAGTGGCACAAATCTGTTCTGAGGAAGTTAGCACACAGCACCCCAGGCAAACTAGGGAAGTGATAATTGCTCCAGAGATACCTGGTGGGCTGTACCAGTGAGAGTTTTTGGGTACAGTGATACACCTCCGCCACAATCCAACCGTGCCGTTGCACCGGAAGAGCGCATCTGTGTAGGTCTTCTCGTCTGCATCTTTGCTGACAAACTCCTCCCAGATGCTTCTACCAGCTTCACTAACATTCTCAGCTGGGGACAGGGTGTGGTATTCGTACCAGAAGTCGGTGCCAATGGAGGCTGCCATGTAGATGGTGGAGATGAGGCTGAGCACGCAGGCGATCACCAGCGCGGTAGCAAACCGGTTATCCATCATGGCGCCCTGGGTGGGAACACAGGGACAAGTGAGCAACGCTTCTGCAAGGACAAAGTTATCCCAGCAGTGCCAAACTCGTGGCATCAGCCCCCTCTGCAACGTCCCCTCAGGATATGCATGCCTTCCTTTTCCTACCTGCTAGAATCAAAGGAACACTGAGCAAATCTACAGTGCTGGCCAGCATCCACTGGATCTACCAGTTCCAAGAAGGGATAGTATCCTGGAGAGTGTGCTCTCCCAGCCACACTGCACTGGCTGCTCTCCCTGAAACAGCAACTGACAGAACAACACCAACTCATCTCCAAAGTAGATGACACAGCTTGCTGCCATTTGTGATCCTGATTGTAGGGAACGTCAGAGATTCCATCCAGAAGCCCAGGAAGAAGATTTATCTTTCCTTAAGAGATTACCAAGGGTAGAAGTTATTTTTAGCCAGCCACCCCATACGGCTTTCACAGCTTGTGTTTACAGAAAAGATAAGAATCACAGGCATGCCAAAAAAGCCCTTCCAGGCTGCTCACAAAGGGCAGCCATGCCAAGGTGCTGGAATGCCTTTAGGGAAGAGAGAAATGTATCTCAGCACTACAGGCAGAACATGAAGAAAGCACTGGAAGACAAATTTGGAAATTATGATAAATGCTGCAATAATGCCACAATACATACCATGGTATTTTTGAAGACCTAGAACAATGCAGAGGGGTGCCCTGTTCCATGGGAACAAGGTGACAAAACTGAAAGGCCTTCATATGCTGCCACAAGGACTTTGCGTCCCCCTCTTAGGGGTCATTTATGCCCTCCTTTGTGGGGTCATACTCCCAAGTGGCATAGATTCAGGGTCAAATGAGGCATGGGGAAAATACAAATACCACACATGCTTATGCTTATGACAATACCCTGACTGTAATGAGCAAGTGATTGGTAATACAAGAAATGTTTTGTGGCTGCAATACACCAGAGGACTCCTCTCAGATGCCAGTTGTTCTCATGCGCTTTCTGTGCTTGATTAAATTTATGGATTATTATGAATCAGGCCGGAGGCACTTGCCAGAAAAAAAAAAAATTGTAACTAGCTCAGCAGCTAGAGGTAGGCTGGTGGCAGGAAATATTATCTAATCAGCTCTTGTCTACTGCTTGCTCTACCTCCCTTCTCCCACACGCTTTGATCAAAATATTTTGGTCTACTTTCTTTGCAACTGAATGAACCGCAACTGGAAACAGCAAGTGCCTTAAACCTCAACATTCACAAGGAAAAACACCAGTGCCTCAAGTCAGACTTGTCAGTAAGAAATTCTGAACTAGGAAACAAGTTGCAAATTAAAGAAGGGAATTTCAAAGGCATCAATGTTTGCTGTTAACAATACCATTCTTATTTCTTTTCCCCTCCATCTGCTCCTCTATTTGTCTGAAACTGGCTAACAAGGAGGAGAAATTATGTGTTCCTATATCATTTCCTATGCTTCATTTCCATATTAAATGAGGCACACTCTCTGCAATATCCATCCTTGAATGGCATCCTTAGCGATGAGAAAGAATAGAACTGATTTTTGGTGAACTGACAAGAAACACCCACTCAAAATACTGCAAAGTTTGCATACCACAACTGTACTTAAATAATAATCTACAAGCTGTAAACTTTTATAAGTTAATAGAAATATTGAGAGGGAGAACACACCGTATGCGGGCTTATTTATGTAGAAAACATAGAATCAAGCTCAGACTTGAAAGCAAATTCTCTGTGCAGTGTTTAATTCCTGTTTATGTATTTGCACTCTTCTTTGATATTCCAGCATCTTGCTCAAGGTACACAGGAGATGGGATGAGCAGGATAGGGAGAGCAAGTTGCTGTATAGATCTGACCTCACCATTCAGCCCTACTGAGATGACTGAGGGATCCCCTCCCCTTCACACACTGCCCCCGAAGCAAACAGGGCAAGTGGCACCTGCAGGGCCAAAGCTCCTGCCCAGCTGAGCTCAGAGCTGAGCAGATCACTCTCAGAGCAAGCAGCAGAACAGGCTGGTGAGCAGGCTGGGCTGGATTTTCCACTATATTTTGATCACATCTACTGCAAGAGGAACCCTCTGCAACAGACTCCTCTCTTTAGAAAGGGCTCTGTCTGGGTGGAAGGATCACAAAAACCCACAAGCTCCATCCTCAGAGTAGTGTCTGGTAAAAAAGAATGTAACCAGGACATTACTGGGCCATTGATCTGCTGTCACTGCCTTTCAATATAAATGCTGACAATGACAAAGCCCTATCAAATTTATACCTAACATAGAGAAAGAAAAGAACTGGCCTAAAAGTCTTACTTTCAGCTACATATCCCTGCTGCCATGTGCAGAACACTGGTGCTGGCAGAATCCCTACCAGATCACCATTAAAAAAACACCCACACACTTCTGACCAGCCTTCTGTGTGCTGGCGTGAACACAGCAGAGTTGATGTCAGATGGCAACCAAGCAACCAAGAACAGTTCATAAGCAAAATGAAGGCTTAATCACCAAGCAGCAAATTAAGCATTGCCCAGTGTTCATTATCCACTTGGTAAAAGGGACATGGCAATCTACTGACTTTCAATCCTTGTAATGTAACTGCAGGCAGGGCTAGAGAGCAGCCGAGGGGGCTACAGACCCCAAAATGTAGTGGGTGGCTTTGTGTGGCATTAGTCCCAAAATGACTTTCAGTACGGACAGGACAGTGACAAGGCAAGAGTGGACCCCAATTCCTTACAATGAAGGTCCCCCCAATGCTTCTGCCTAACACTGCAACTACTTACAGAAAAGATTAAGAACTCTCCAACACTTTATGCAAAGCTTGAACCAGTTTTTCCTGCCAGTGGAGTAGACTTGACTACCCTGCCCATTCACTGTGCATATCCACTGCATCTTCATCTGCAGGAGACACACTCCCCCTTAAACGAGGTGTCCTTTCAAAAGGGAGAACCATCCTGCCAGCCCCAGGCAGAGCTCAAAGGGAGCAGTGAGCACAGCCAGTAAGAAATAGTTACCAGAGAAGACCATGAAGAAACACACTGCATGTTTATGGGACTAATGCCACGCTTTGCCAAAGATTCTGAGCAGAACAATGTGTAGGAGGTGCTTTAGAATGAACTTACTTATGAAAAAATAACATCACTACTACCAAATTGTAATTATAAATTATAAATATAATTATAAAATTATAAAGACATAAAGATTGATAACAAATAAAAATGCTTTTTCTCCACAGGCTGTCAACAAGAGCCTTCATTGTTTTAACAGTTTTGTTCATATAGCTCTGACAGCACATTGGTGTCTGACAGAAGAAGCTATTTCAAACAAGTTACAGCTGAAACAAAGCTATGCAACGAATTTAAGACAATACCAGGTGGTTGTAAACAGGCAAAAGTGCTTAACAAGACACTGCAATTATATTCATTTTTAAAAGAAGTGAGACACATAAAAATTTTTAAATTTTCAAAAAAGAAAATTTTTGAAAAAAGCTCAAGAAAGAGAAAGCAAAGGCCAAACTGGAAGCAATACTCAATAGAATGACTAAACTGCATGCATTTCAAAGAAGGGAAAAACAAAGGGGGCAAGTCAGTAGAGTGGGGAAAGAAAAAACAGATCAGAACAAAAGCAAATATTCTGGCAAAAAATCAACTCTAAGGCTGAAGACTGGACAGTCTTTGTAAGAAGTTACTGTACCATGGCAGAAGGGAATACAAAAACATGCATATTTTTATCTTGTTACTGCAGTCGCTCCTTTCAGCCAACAGTGGGTCACCACATTTAAGAAACTCCTTTTACGTGACATCACAGAAGAGGAAGGCTGCATTCGCTGGCATTCTCTCAGGAAACATGCTTGCAATCAAAAAGGGATTAGGCAGAAGGCCTACAAGAGGGTGCAGGTACGGGGAAAGGGCTGCCAACAGCACCAAACAGGATCGTCCGTTCGATATTCAGGGCAATAAAATGTTAGGGAAGATTGCTACAAAACGCTTTCTTACCTTCAGAGATGCTCAGAGTCCCTCAGGACACACAGCTCCAATGATTCCACGTCACTTCAGAGGCACGGTGTTGTTTGTGTACTGCGGCCAGCGGAGAGCATGAAAGGCAAACCTCCCTTCTGCCCTGACTGTTCCATTCATTCAGCTTCTTCCACGCCACCAGTTCACAACAAGTGATCTACAAGCAGAGAGCAAACCGAATGGCTGGACATCATCACTTCACTCTGAAATTACTTGACAGACATCTCCCAGTGCTATCATTAACGAAAAAAAAAAAAGATAAGACGGAGAGGGGAAATTACTTGAAAAGCCCTCGGGCCAAGAGAGCCTGTCCCTGCAGGACCAGCCCAGCACCGCGCCGGGCCGGGCCGGCATCCCCACGGAGCGCGACCGCCCCCGGGGGTCTCGGGCCTCGCAGGCGTCAGCCCCGCGCGGGAGGCGACAGCCGCGGGTCGGCAGCAAACCCGAGGGGAGCACCCCGAGCCCTCAGCCCCGTTTCCCCCCTCAGCGCCGGCCCGGCCCGGCCCGGCACCCACCGGCCATCGCCGCCGCCGCCTCGCACCCGGCCCGGCCCCGCTTCCGCCCGCCGCGCCCGCCCGCGCGGGGCACGCTGGGCGATGTAGTTCTGCCGCCCCCTTCCGGAGGCGCCGGGCGCCCGCCCCAGGAGCGCCTGGGCAGCGCTTTGCCGTGGCTCAGCACCTTCCCGGGGAGAAATCGCTCCTCATGGCCAGCCTGAACCGCCCCGGCTCAGCCTGCGGCTGTGTCCTCTCGTCCTATCGCTGGTTNAGCAGGATAGGGAGAGCAAGTTGCTGTATAGATCTGACCTCACCATTCAGCCCTACTGAGATGACTGAGGGATCCCCTCCCCTTCACACACTGCCCCCGAAGCAAACAGGGCAAGTGGCACCTGCAGGGCCAAAGCTCCTGCCCAGCTGAGCTCAGAGCTGAGCAGATCACTCTCAGAGCAAGCAGCAGAACAGGCTGGTGAGCAGGCTGGGCTGGATTTTCCACTATATTTTGATCACATCTACTGCAAGAGGAACCCTCTGCAACAGACTCCTCTCTTTAGAAAGGGCTCTGTCTGGGTGGAAGGATCACAAAAACCCACAAGCTCCATCCTCAGAGTAGTGTCTGGTAAAAAAGAATGTAACCAGGACATTACTGGGCCATTGATCTGCTGTCACTGCCTTTCAATATAAATGCTGACAATGACAAAGCCCTATCAAATTTATACCTAACATAGAGAAAGAAAAGAACTGGCCTAAAAGTCTTACTTTCAGCTACATATCCCTGCTGCCATGTGCAGAACACTGGTGCTGGCAGAATCCCTACCAGATCACCATTAAAAAAACACCCACACACTTCTGACCAGCCTTCTGTGTGCTGGCGTGAACACAGCAGAGTTGATGTCAGATGGCAACCAAGCAACCAAGAACAGTTCATAAGCAAAATGAAGGCTTAATCACCAAGCAGCAAATTAAGCATTGCCCAGTGTTCATTATCCACTTGGTAAAAGGGACATGGCAATCTACTGACTTTCAATCCTTGTAATGTAACTGCAGGCAGGGCTAGAGAGCAGCCGAGGGGGCTACAGACCCCAAAATGCAGTGGGTGGCTTTGTGTGGCATTAGTCCCAAAATGACTTTCAGTACGGACAGGACAGTGACAAGGCAAGAGTGGACCCCAATTCCTTACAATGAAGGTCCCCCCAATGCTTCTGCCTAACACTGCAACTACTTACAGAAAAGATTAAGAACTCTCCAACACTTTATGCAAAGCTTGAACCAGTTTTTCCTGCCAGTGGAGTAGACTTGACTACCCTGCCCATTCACTGTGCATATCCACTGCATCTTCATCTGCAGGAGACACACTCCCCCTTAAACGAGGTGTCCTTTCAAAAGGGAGAACCATCCTGCCAGCCCCAGGCAGAGCTCAAAGGGAGCAGTGAGCACAGCCAGTAAGAAATAGTTACCAGAGAAGACCATGAAGAAACACACTGCATGTTTATGGGACTAATGCCACGCTTTGCCAAAGATTCTGAGCAGAACAATGTGTAGGAGGTGCTTTAGAATGAACTTACTTATGAAAAAATAACATCACTACTACCAAATTGTAATTATAAATTATAAATATAATTATAAAATTATAAAGACATAAAGATTGATAACAAATAAAAATGCTTTTTCTCCACAGGCTGTCAACAAGAGCCTTCATTGTTTTAACAGTTTTGTTCATATAGCTCTGACAGCACATTGGTGTCTGACAGAAGAAGCTATTTCAAACAAGTTACAGCTGAAACAAAGCTATGCAACGAATTTAAGACAATACCAGGTGGTTGTAAACAGGCAAAAGTGCTTAACAAGACACTGCAATTATATTCATTTTTAAAAGAAGTGAGACACATAAAAATTTTTAAATTTTCAAAAAAGAAAATTTTTGAAAAAAGCTCAAGAAAGAGAAAGCAAAGGCCAAACTGGAAGCAATACTCAATAGAATGACTAAACTGCATGCATTTCAAAGAAGGGAAAAACAAAGGGGGCAAGTCAGTAGAGTGGGGAAAGAAAAAACAGATCAGAACAAAAGCAAATATTCTGGCAAAAAATCAACTCTAAGGCTGAAGACTGGACAGTCTTTGTAAGAAGTTACTGTACCATGGCAGAAGGGAATACAAAAACATGCATATTTTTATCTTGTTACTGCAGTCGCTCCTTTCAGCCAACAGTGGGTCACCACATTTAAGAAACTCCTTTTACGTGACATCACAGAAGAGGAAGGCTGCATTCGCTGGCATTCTCTCAGGAAACATGCTTGCAATCAAAAAGGGATTAGGCAGAAGGCCTACAAGAGGGTGCAGGTACGGGGAAAGGGCTGCCAACAGCACCAAACAGGATCGTCCGTTCGATATTCAGGGCAATAAAATGTTAGGGAAGATTGCTACAAAACGCTTTCTTACCTTCAGAGATGCTCAGAGTCCCTCAGGACACACAGCTCCAATGATTCCACGTCACTTCAGAGGCACGGTGTTGTTTGTGTACTGCGGCCAGCGGAGAGCATGAAAGGCAAACCTCCCTTCTGCCCTGACTGTTCCATTCATTCAGCTTCTTCCACGCCACCAGTTCACAACAAGTGATCTACAAGCAGAGAGCAAACCGAATGGCTGGACATCATCACTTCACTCTGAAATTACTTGACAGACATCTCCCAGTGCTATCATTAACGAAAAAAAAAAAAGATAAGACGGAGAGGGGAAATTACTTGAAAAGCCCTCGGGCCAAGAGAGCCTGTCCCTGCAGGACCAGCCCAGCACCGCGCCGGGCCGGGCCGGCATCCCCACGGAGCGCGACCGCCCCCGGGGGTCTCGGGCCTCGCAGGCGTCAGCCCCGCGCGGGAGGCGACAGCCGCGGGTCGGCAGCAAACCCGAGGGGAGCACCCCGAGCCCTCAGCCCCGTTTCCCCCCTCAGCGCCGGCCCGGCCCGGCCCGGCACCCACCGGCCATCGCCGCCGCCGCCTCGCACCCGGCCCGGCCNTGCGTGAAGAGGCTGATCCCCACCTGGCTACGACTTCCTTTTTAGTTCTTTCTGTGTCTTTTGACTGCTTGTGAAAAATGGTGACATGGTAACCTGGCTGAATGACTTGGGAAAACAAGTAAGGGGAAAAAAAATTCAGTAAAAATTGGCAACTCTGGCTCCATGCCCCATACTGGACGTTTCCCTCCATCCCTGGTACACGAAACCACAGAAATTACAAAAGGACTCTTAAAAGTGGTTAACAATTCCCCTGGCTGAGAGACCAGCCCACACAGTCTTGGTTTTACAAAGCTCCAAACAAGCAAACAAATACTCAGAAAAAAAACCAACCCAGAAGCATCCGAGGCTTTCACGCCTCTGAGGACTTCTGGCAAATTATCCCAACCAATTCCTCCACCAGAACAACCAGAAAGCATTTTTGCAGCAAGGTAAGAAATTAGGGTGTAAAGATGAAAGCAGTCATAGAAGAAACTTCTCAGATTTGGTGCAACATTAATTTTTTAATTTAAAAAAAATTATTAGAAATTGTATTTAATTAAAGAAATTTCTGTCTATGTGCCCCACCTTTCTGGAACATGGAGCTGTCCCAGCAACACCTCATAGTGTAACCATGTACAAGGACGTATTTTGGGGTCTGTGTGGGATTTTTCCTGGACTGAAATACTTGACAGCTTTATCGATGGCCTGGAAGAATGCAGAGTATTGCTGATAAACCTCACAGATGACACGAGGGAAGGGTAAATAATGGCATGGAGAGGGCACTGGGACAGGGTGACCTGATCATGTCGCAGCTGGGGCAAGCAAACATGCATTTCAATAAGGTCATCAATGAGCTCATTAATTTAAAAGCAAAGACTGGAGGCTATACTTACCTGACATAAGACTTTGTCCTGGGAAACACAAAATGAGAAAGGAAAAATGTTGGTGAAGTACCAACTGCCAAGATGTGGCCCCAAAAAAACCCCCAACTTTCCCGTAACCTCGGATGTTTAAACTGAGAAATCACAAGGAAAGAAGTTGTATCGCATCTAGAATTGCTGCTGGCTCCGAAATGGCACGTCTAGTTTTGATATGTTGACAAAATAGAGATAAACCTGAAAAAGGATATGCAAATCACTGAGCAATTAGAAAACTTCTCTTAATGAAATATATCATGGAAGGTCAGTCCGTTTTATTTATAGAAGGGTAGTTTATTTAAAGAGTTAATTTATTGAACTAAGGACTCGAAAGACTATAAAATACATGTAGTAGCAATCAGGAACAGAAAAAATCAGTAACTTCTTTCTGTATACCTGGAAAAGCTATCAAAGGTTGATGCCAGAAAACATTAAAAGGAAAAAAATTCAACAAAACCCCTGTGTATTCTAAGCCATGGTAAAAGCAGAATTGGAACCATTTACTGTAAAATGCAGTGAATTATCTAACAGTGGCACGTCTACAGTTTTCTCCTAAAAGATCTAATTTTGTAAAAATGAAAATCAATTCTGAAAAACTTTGCAGCCATTGCTACTTCCATTATTAAATTAGGCTATAGTGGCCTCTTCTTTTTCATAATCTGCCCTGATCGATATGAAATGTGCAGCTGCTCAAAAGCATCCAGAGGGAAGAGATGCATTTTCATTTTTTTTTAGTTAAAATCAAATACTCTCAACAGATTTCATCTGGATTTTTTTTTTTTCTGGAAAAATACTCTTCCTTATAGTAAGAGTAACCCAATAAAAACGTTACAGATGAACGCATGGGGTCATTCCTTGCCGACAACTTTTTTCTTTGTTCTTTTCACAGCTCCTCAGTGTGCCTCAGCAGAACCACGGGTTGATCAGTTTAGTTACAGAACAGGATCAGTTGGGAAGGTTTTAAAAGTAAGAGTTTGCTTTACTGTGTGCAGGAAAGCACAAAGGGAATAATGCTGAGGGAATAATCCTGAGGGCTATAGCTTAAATGCTGTTCCTGCTTTTTGCAGAAGGGAAGTTTCTTTGATAGCAGACCTGGATCACGAGCATTACTCATGCACTGACAGAGAGTTTAACATCGGAGTCCTGCAAACAAAACAAACAAAACCAAAGCCCCAGTATGTTGCAAAAAAAACCTTAAATTGTTTGGTACAAAATGTGTGTCATTTTAGTTCTCCCAGTCTAAGGAAATAAGTAAACATTTGTAGGAGGTGGCACCATGTATTAAATGAAGCTGATACAGGATGAAAAAAGAAAAAAACCTTCTTGATACATCACATTCACTTCAGGAATCATTGATTCAGACCTGAAAAAAGGTGTTCAAAAGTCTGCCTGTTTTTTCCAAAACTACTAGTTAATTTACAAGATATCACTTCCCCCAACAAATATTCTCTTTGCAATAATAAATAAATAAAATAAAAAGTTTTTCAGTTTTAGTTTTAGGTCCCATCTATGAGCATTTTGCACAGCTTGAGTGAGCAGAAAATCCCTTCAATTCCCCTCAGACCTCTTTATTCAGTTTGCCGGGTTTTATTTCTGCCTTCTTTTTTTTTCTTTTCTTTTCTTTTCTTTTCTTTTCTTTTCTTTTCTTTTCTTTTCTTTTCTTTTCTTTTCTTTTCTTTTCTTTTCTTTTCTTTTTTTTTTTTTTTTGTGGCACAGGACACTGTAGTATAATTTTCACAGAGAGAAAACCTTCTAGATGTGCTTCTCCCAAATGTTCAAAACATGAACAGCATTGGGGCACTATAATGATATTTATCCTTTATGTTAGTGGTCTCCAAAACGTTTAATCATGCATCTTTTCAGTAAAAACTTCTTGAGCAGGTACCCCTATTAAATGTAAATATATAATGTGCATTATAAAACATACACAAAAATATAAATTAAAAAAGGATGAGACAAACGACAATAAGTAATAATCAATATTTAAAAATTAGGTGTACAAAAATATTTTCTTCCTGCACTGCTCTCAGCATGAAACTATTTCAGTCTATCCTGAGGCATGGTCTCATTGCCCACAATTTTACCTCAATAGGTTCCACCCTTTCCTATTTGTTGAGGGATGAAACTTCCATTGGTTAGCATTCATGTACTTACCTCTGAGCCTGCCTTCAACTGGCCATGGCATAGCAGGGCAGTTTCAGCCAATTTAGTGTGGATTTTTTTATTTTTTCATTTCTAGTAACGTCTGCAAATCTGTTTCATACATGTTTTTTTTTTAGTAAAATCATTCAGAAACTACTACACTTTATTTTTTCAGCCAAACAAACCTCTGTCCTTCTCAGCATTTTCCACTATTAATAATTTACAGATGCGCAGCTTATTTTATCTAGACGCCTGTTCTTATATAAAAGTGCATGTACGAGCTGGAACAAAACAGCATTTATACTATCAGTAAAACAGAGGGTGTAAAACAAAAGAAAAAAGAATAAAATATAAACAGCACAAAAAACCAAACCCACACCTTGCTACCTGAAACTTCAGAAATTCGTAAGGGGGAGGTGGTGGGTGTAGCAAACAAAATCAGCAACGCTGCCTACTTCCTGTGCAGGTATTTTTCCCACAAATTACGTGACTACCTACCACAATACATCTATCACAGACATTACAGAACCGTGAACAAAGACATGAAAGCTTTTCCCTTGCTGCTCTTGGAAACACCTCAGCGTTTCCTACAAGGAAGATTTGAGGAATGGTACAAATGCTGACCCGACAGATCTCACAGGTGCATTTGAGAGAGGCAGAACCATCAGAGAAAAACACAGTTTAAAGCAGAAGTGGCCAAATGCAGGGCCACCATCACAGAACCTGCTCTGAGTGTCTGGTTACAAAAGTTAAGTTCATTCTCAGGTTCAAAACTACTCAGCACCCAGAAGCTTCATTTTTTCAGAGCTGCATCAAGGGCTGGACAAGATGGGTATCCCCAATGGAAGAACATACACCTGAGCCAACCAGTAGCTGGTTGCTTCAGCAGAGAATTTTTTCAGGGAAAGCATTTACATGTATCTGGTGAAGCTTGGGAGGAGGGAAATGCTGTGGAAATATAGGAGTAGGATGAGGAGAGGATGGAGTTTGTCCTCCTGAGCTTTCTGTAGTATCTGTGCAGGAGTGTTACAAGGGGAATTTCTACGTACTCAGTATTTTTGATAGCTTGGCTCTATCTCAGGGAAGCAAACTCTGGGAAGAGTAAGACCCTACATGATGCCCTAAGTGAATCACTATCACACAAAACCACCCCAGACTACTGACAAATACGCCTGCTGCTGCTCCACTTGGATAATTACAGATCACTTCGTTATTCACGACAAGGCTTTAGATTATCTTTGCAAATCTTCAGCTCAGACAAGGAAGTATCATGTGTAGAATATGGCAACATGCAGTGAAATCCCAAAGTCTTCTTAGAGCATTCAAGAAATACAGAGCAAATTCAGTAGAGCAGAGTTGGTCCCTGCTGGAAAAGGTTTACTGTTTAATTTTTTATTTTAGTGAGTAAGGCTATTAAACTGATGGGAGACAACATAGTGAGGAACCACAAACACAGGAATACAAACTTATCTGTATGATGCCTTTAAACTTCTTAAAGATACTCACTTTTTTGTTTGCTCTGAGATGGAGAGGGAAGGAGTGAATTTCAAGGAGTATGAAGTAGTGCGAGATGGAGGGAAGAGAAGTTTGTGTCTGATTTCTAAAGCTTGTAACTGCTTGCAAGCTGTTACTTTCTAACTGTAGAGTAAAATAACACATAGGTCTGCTTTTGCAAGACAGGCAGAACTGCTGTAGAACTGACTGTAGGGTTCAGCTGATCTCCTGCTCTAGTACTGATGGAAAGAGAATGCCTCTATTTCCCAGTGCTTCTCGGAAAAAAAAACCTGAAAACACATTCCTTGAAGCAGCAATAAACAAAGATCACACAAAACTCATGTCTGCACTGAATTCATCAAACATCTTTTTTTGTAAACTGTAAGCTACTTGGGCTCTTTTACACAAGTCTTGGCTGAAAACTCATTTTATTCTTTGTACTCTTCAGATGGTGAGAGGGTGGTTTTTAGCCTGTGTTTTCTTGCAGGTTTACACTTGATGTCTCTTGTATGCAAATTGCAATGCCCTCAATGCAACCTGATTTTAAGAGTTTTGGGAGTTTGGTTCTTGCTTCCTTCACCCAATTTTGCCAGGGGAGAAATAAGCTGGCACACAAATCCATACGTAACTGACCAGTGACAAGTCTCTTATAAACAAAAAGACTTGTAGCAACAGTACCTCCTCACTTTAATCACCACAGAAGAGACTTTTACATTTCGCTGAAAATAAGAATTGTCTTTTAAGCAATCAGGCGCAGGAGATTACTCCTAGAATAACAATGAGGCATTTTAGAAATCTATGGAAAGTTTTTTTACTCTGATTAATGAGTGAACAAACTAAACAAACAGAGTCGCTGCCTCCTACTTAGAAGAGGACACAGTGATTTCTAGGGTGAACACTTACACCCACTTTGAGATGGCAGGAAGATGATTTTTAGCCCGTTATTCCTTACAGGTTCCCATTTACATCTGTGGCATACAAATCAATAATCTTAGCCAGGGTGTTTTTATACACCTCGATCCTTTTTCAGCGTTTGTGATGGCTGAATTACACTCACTAGGTAAATGCTTACACATTCCATGAAAATAGTCAGCTAGAGTCCACTATTGCCCTACAGATGGGAAGGCAGTTGTGTATAACTGGGGACTTATTAGATATCAGCATATCTACAGCTGAGACAGAGCCCACCTAAATAAATACCCTTCCATCCAGCAGCCACTCGTTTCACAGCAGCTGGCTGCTTTTCCAGGTGCCTGGAAGCCTACCAGGCACCTGCTGCACAGGAGCACAGAACCTGAGCACTGCGAGAGTGAATCTGAGTGCATCCAGAGTGCCCTGGAGGGACTCACTCACTGTGCATGCAATTTGGAGTTGTTCTTTGCGTGTGGAGGCACATGGAGATGCAATCTGTCTGCCTGGGGATGGAGCACACACCAGGAGGCGATTTCCTCAAAGCTTTGAGAATCCTGGAGGCGTGCCTGGTCTGTGGACACACTGGTGGGAGGGAGAGGAAGGAGAAAATGAATTTATTTTTAGAAGAGAGGAAGGATGATGAAGACCAATAGTGCAGGTTTCAAATTAGTATGCACTGACAAAGCTGTAATGAATTCAGTAGTTTTAAAAATGAGAATTTCCATTTGATTTATGCAGTGCTGAAAGGGCTGTCTGTAAGGTAAGTCACAGCTGGAGCCATACTGATATTGCGAATGAAAGACGAAGGAAGTCACAGCTTGTTAAGAGAAGTGGGTGCTCCATATAAGAACAGCTCAAGAGCCATGCAGGCTGTGCAGCCAGAAGGAGAAGGAACAAACCACTGCTCTGGAGTCCAGGACTGTGGCTGATAAGGGAGCTAATGTGGGAGATGGGAGCATCAAGTCAAGTTTCAAATTGCAGAAGAATATATGAGACACTGGAAAACTGTTCTTGAAGTTTCTACTACATTCCTAAAGTTGGGTGTGGGCAGTCCAGATCTAGGGGAATTGGTGGGGCTGCAGGGCAGGAGGGGGGCACTGGCACGGCAGCCAAGAACCTGGGACTGATAAAGATCAACCAACTACAGGGCAGAATGGATATAGTAATTTTAAATGTTTCTCCCTATATATATTCATATGAGAGAATTACTTTAAACAGAAAACAACAATCATAGACAGACAAGTAAAGTAAAAACCTCCAAGCCTCAGAAAAGCCAAACTTGCCCTAACAAGCAATTTATACAAAATGTTTTGAAATAGATAAAGGTTGGGGCACCTGAATTCACTGTTCTTGGGCTTCTTATGAGCTGGTACAATCTCAAATTTCTTCAAACTACAAATATACTTTCCTAAAAAAAAAAAGTTCAGAATCTTGAAAACTGCCTTCCCTCCACCTGAAAGAAAAGCAAAACCTGAAGCCAGAAAATGCAAAATGGAGATAGAATCAGTAAAACGAAACCTGATTTTTAAAAACCCACAAGCATTTCTTCTGAAGGCAGGGCTTTGACTAATCAGATATTCTTATTGCTTGTTGGTTGCCTATGCAGCTGGCTAAAAGCATAAAAATTACCTCCCTGCAAAACCACTTTTCTCCTCCTCCCCACCTCTCCCTCCTCCCCGCTCACTGATGTTTTTAAAGACCTGAAAGGGAGCGGTAGGGGAAGCTCAGAGCCTCCCTCAGAGAAAGAATGAAGACAGCTGGGCCAGAAACGGAACTCCCCCAGCTGTCATCCATGGCTACAGTCACCTTCAACTATGACTACTACTACGATGACCAGTGCCAGCACCAGCACCTGCAACATATGTCTACCTTCCTCCCTATCCTTTATAGTGCCGTGTTCCTGGTGGGCATCGTTGGGAACTCAATCCTGATGGCAGCGTTGGTCTTCAAGCGACGGGTCCAGAGGCTGATTGACATCTTTATCATCAACCTTGCCGCATCTGACTTCATCTTCCTCATCACGCTGCCATTCTGGGTGGACATGGAGGTGTCGGATGAGAGCTGGAGGGTAGGATCTTTCCTCTGTAAAGCTAGCTCCTATGTCATCTCAGTCAACATGTACTGCAGCATCCTGCTCCTCACCTGCATGAGTGCTGACCGGTACCTCGCTATCATGCACCCCTCTGTCGCAAGACGGATCAGAACAAGATCCTATTCCAGAGCACTCTGCATCTGTGTCTGGTTATTATCCTGCTGCTTAGGGGTGCCAACCCTTTTGTCCAGAGAACTGAAGAAGCAATATGGAAAGACTTACTGCACAGACAAAGCCGTGACAGAAGCCAAACAGATCATGTCACTGATGCTTTTAATCCTGGCCTTCTTCTTCCCACTGTTGAGTATCTTAACCTTTTACTGCTCCATCACCAAGAGGCTCTGTGTGCACTATCAGAAGGCTGGGAAACATGATAAGAAACTGAGAAAATCCATCAAGATCGTCTTCATTGTAGTGGCAGCTTTTGTTGTCTCCTGGGTTCCTTACAATCTTTTCAAGCTTATGGCCATCCTTTTGCGGCTCCTAAAGCAGCCCGACTGCTCTTCTGGCATGGTTGCCCAGCTGGGCATAAAGGTGAGCAGCCCTTTTGCTTTCGCCAATAGCTGTGCCAACCCTTTCATTTACTTTTGCTTTGACAACTACGTCCGCAGAGCCATGCTCCGGTGCCTGTGCCCACGGGTGAAAATCAGCAGCAACAACTCTGACACCCTGGACACCCACCTGAGCCACTCCTTGTCCAATTTTGCGGCGGGGGATTATGCCGCCAGGAAGAGGAAGCGCTCTGTGTCCCTCTGACTGGGAGCTGGGGCTGCGGAGGAAGGAACTTCTCCCCCCGAAGATGGCAGGAGAAGAAAAAGAGGAACGAGCAACAGAGACAGGCAGCCAGCGCTTCATGTGGGAGGGATGCTGCTTCCCTTTAAATGCAGATAGATGGAATAGGAAACCTTCACCACAGAATTACTTCACAATGATTGCTGTGACAATGCATGGTGTAAATGTGAAACCATCATACCAAGAAATAGCTACAAATGCTTCTGCTGGAACCCCCGTAAAAGTGCTACAAACTACAGAAAAGAACCATGTGATTCAGTCAAGGCCTCTCTGAGACAAGCTTTGAACTTGTGTGTATGTAGGTCTTTATTCTGTGCAGGAAAAACAACACAAGTGTTTCTTTTTGGTTCGTAGCTTGCCCACAAATAATTCATGATGTCCTCAAACCAACCTGATCAATTGTGGGTTTTTGGAGGTTTTCTGAACTTAGAAATCAAATATTTTGATGAATTTGTGTGTTACCAGTTCTCATAACTTGAGTCTTGTGCATTTTAAGTCTCAGCTTCTTATTATGGCATTAAATCTTCAGTTTCAGTCGTAATAACTGAAGTGTTTAGCGCCTCGGATTGCAGAAAAAAAAGAACTTGAAGGCAGAGAAACCAGGAGACAAGCAAAACCTTGCATTTAACCTTTCTCTTAAAGAAAAGAAGACCAACAAAAGCACACTTGTGCTTTTTAAGACTTTTTTTGAGGACCTGACACAATTTCTGTCTGCTTGGGTCAGAACTAAAGAGTCACTGTCTTCTGCTAAGGAAAAGGACACGGTGAGTTCTAGAGTGAACACATGCAAACCTGCTAAAAGGCTTCAGAGGGTAGACAGCTGTATCAGCTAATACAGCTCATGAAAAATAAGAGTGAGCAAAGCCTGAAGTCCTGACTACTGTCTGGACAGCAGAGAAAAAACCCCTGGAGACTGGACAATGGAAGTGGTATCCCTCCGATGTAACTGCAGCATGCGTACATTCCCTATGGCTTTTCTTTTCACACCTCTGTATTTTCTAGACATCTGTAAACAGGAATAACTATTTGGAGGGTTACAAATAAATCCTGGTATTTGTGTTTTGTATCGAAACTTGTTGAACAGTGGAGCTGTTTAGTGCCCACAGAGGAACAAAAGCCGACCTCACACAAGGGCAGCGCAAACCTAGAAGCCAAGGCGGGCACATCTTGCCCAGCTCCCCAGTCAGTTCCACACTGGGATCTGCTGGCTACCAGAGCAGGTGGAGAGCTGGCTCTACAGGCTCGGGGCAGGCAGAAGTGTCTTTCAGCAACTGCTGGTGGCACAGTGCTCTCTGGCACACAGTAAGACACTGGGATACACACCTGGGCTACGACGGGGGTATCACAGAGACACACACAAAGTTTTTGCTCTCCCCTCCCATTGCATGTGTTTGTTTCTTCCCTCGCTACCTCTATTAATTGCTTTTGTTTTTCTTCCTCCACACGGCAGACTTTCCCTCCCACCCCCACCGAACTGCCAAACTCCTTTCTCAGGCTTACAACTGCATGAAGAGCATTGACTGTTCCCGGACCTGCCAGTGTTTGAGAATGAGACCAGTGTCAGTTCAAATTTTAAAGTTACCATTTTAAATTTATTTGCAGTGATCCTCAGAAACTGCTGTCTCTTCTCAATCTCTTATCTTCTTTCTACCTTTACAAGTGTATAATGAGACCTTTTTTTTTTTTTAGGAAAATAAGCCTAAGATTTGCATTTCAACTAAGATACAATTTTTATTACAGAAAAAATCAGTAAGTCAGACTTATTCATTATTTCCTCAATCCCTACCCAAAGCACTACAGGACTTTGGAATACACCCAATCTACAAGACTAAATAATTCTAGTTAGGGCTGCTGGTTTCTTTCTTTCTTTTTAAAAAATACCAGATCAAATTGGAAAAATTACTAAGGAAATCCACCAAGATCTCATACTTAAAGCTTTAGTTTCTGGAAAATAACAAATAAACTTGATAAATATTGCCAGGCTTGAGGAGAATCACATATAAGTGCCACAGCAAATGCTCCACGTGAGCAAGGAAATAAAGTGTACAAAAAGGGCAACTAATTCAGCAAAGGAAAACTCAACAGATTCTTTCAGACTTTCCTCCAGAATAGTGTACCTTATTTTCTTGTGAACTGCAGGTCATTTGACATTTTCATGACATGGTAAACATTATTTTAATTTTTTTTTTTCAAAGAAAAGACAACCTGTGCTTGAACAGCTTTACTTCAGGAACTTTTACTCTTCCATGTTAACATTTATTGTTTGTTGGCACTAACATATCTTAAGATGATACCAAAATTGTTGTGATTGAAAGTATTTAACGTGGTAGACTTGAGTAATGCAACAGGATGCCTATTTTATCTATGTTAAAAGAATTTAATGACAGTAAATTGGTTTGCCATGTAAAATGGAAATGGTGCAATTCTGATATGACACCTGCCAAAGACCTTGGCAAGTAATTTGGATTGGGCTTTTTTCCCTGCAACTTTTATTATTTTAAAATAAATCCGGTGTGACTGCGGCTAAGAAATATGGTTTGGCTTTTTGTAATCTAACTTCTGCTTTCATTGTCATGAGAAAGTAGCAAAGCATTACTAGAAAAATCTGTCAGTGAGTTTGGATGGGAACATTCATCTGCCCATTCCACAAAACTTTTCGTTATTTCAGAGATGCTTTTATGTTGCCTTAGAATTAAATCAAGACCTTTTGAGGTTTTTAATGAAAACAACTACACCACCAGTACCACCCCCAACAATCTAGAGGTTGGTGCACTTTCTTGAGGTGTGCACAATCAAAGTTGAAGTGCCTCTGCCCTTGCTGTAAATCGGGATCCTGTTAGATGCATCTCTGGGTCTCCATTTCGGCTTGAATGAATCGGCATTTTTCAGAAATAAAGTATTTCATCTCAACACAAAGAAAAATTGTACCCAGACCTGATGCTTGCTTAAATAGGCAGAGAAATTTTGCAACCTTAATTTCAGCAGCAGATGTGCTAACACGGACAACTACACCACAGCTAAATGGAACTTCGAGTTACAGAGGACTGAGGAGAAAGTCACACAGGGAATACTTCATACCCAGGATAAGCAGGGCAAACTTGCTGCCCTCGAAACAAGAAAAGTGGTGCAGTCACTGCAGTGGATTGACCCTCCACAAGTACTGCAGTGAAGATTGGCCCTTGGAAGGCAAGAGGAAAACTTCCACTTACTTAGATGCATCCAGATTTCATCTGCAGCTTCTTGTCCTGGCTCCTTCAGACTGGTGGGATGAAAAGCCCCTCGCAGCATGTCTGTGCCTCAGGTTTCAAATAGGGTAAACTACAAAAAGAATATTTCCTGACCTTGCAAAGATGTTGCAATGATACATTTGTTGACTGCTGCACAGGAACAGTAAGGTCGTTGACAAAAGAAGGTTGGGTTTTTTTCTCAGGCACTTGCAAGCCATACTGTACAAAGAGATGTCAGCTCGTGGGTGGGGACATTAACACATACTTTTAACAGTTACACTCTTACTACTGGAATCCTAATTTGTTATCCCCGTAGGATCACTTACATTCAAGAGGTCAGCAGGAACTTGTGAGTAGATTTGCGAGCTGTGAGCACAAATCATTTCGCATCCCAAAATTTCTAACTGAAACACTTGCACTCAATGCTCTTAAAGGTCTTTCCCAATCTAAATGGTTCTATGATTTTTCTCTTGCTTAAAAGGCTTCACCCAGTTAAGGAGCACATTTCGCGGCAAGTGAAGCACAGAAGGCAGTGACCACAATCCTGCAAAAGAAAGTCCATCCCCTCGGGCTCTTTACCAAATATGTCAGCATTCTGCATCTTGTCAGAGAAAGGGAGATCAGTTCATGAATAGGAGCAAAGAAAGAGCTACCTAGATCCACAACTGATGGAAACATGCACCAGCCCTGCATTAAATGGCCTCAGAAGTAAGGACGATGCTACTGTTATAAACGAATCAGTCAATTTTATGATTAAAGAGAATTTATTAAATGATCCAAGTAAAAATTAGATAAAGTCGCAAGCAAAGGCAGCGCTGAGCCAGGCGATCGGCACCGGTTGAACCGAGTTCAAGCACGATCCGCTCTGAACCCCTCTAGTTCACAAAAACTCTTTCTATGAGGTATCTTTTTATACTTTTTTTTGGCTTTGTTAATCTTCTCTTTTTAGTATATTAATGCAGTTTTTCTAGTCTTGCCGCTGGTCTGGCGATAGTTCCTGGAATCAGTAGATCTTTTACTGCTGGAATAAGCTTCTGGCAACGCATGTTATCTTATCATATACGCATATTGAATGCATATCGCTGGAGCCAGAAAATAATCTTTCAGAATACTCTACTGTGGAATGCATACGGAATGCACCTGCTGGGGTCCACTCAGATGAAGAATCATTTGAAATGCATATTTTTTGGCGGCTACCTGTCTGTGGTCCTGGTATTTTCCCTCTGCTTCAGTCAAAATGCTGTAATCTTAATTTTTAGCACGAATTACTTTGCAACATATATTACATCTAGTAAGTAAACATTCATCCTCTGCTGTTTACTTCTCACATTTCTACAGTACATGGCATCTCAGCAACAGATCTCAAAAAAGAAAAGGCAAATGTTTCTCTTTAAATTTGGGCTGCATTTTGCTGCTTTGGGGACTAGAGTAGGTCACAGGGAAGGTAAGGTGAGAATCCTATCTCAAAGAAAATGCTTCCCACAAGGTGAATTCAGAGGCTTTGTATTAGCTTCAGACCCTTTGCAAAGCACTGGTATCCAGAAAAGGTGAACACTCACTTTCTTAACAGCAGATCCTTCAAATGTAAAGTGGATTCAATAATATCAGGAAATAACTAGATGTATCCAAAAGTTACTAGTCAATTGTGAAAAAAAAATCAAACCCTCTATCTTTTACTGTGCAATGGAGTCCCCAGAATCTGATGCCCTCTTCATTTCTACACTGATAAAACTACTTAATATGAATATAAAAGAACAGCTGTTTCTCAAAGGATGCCCTTTCTTTAACCCTCAGTTTGAGGCAAAGAAAACCATACTGTGAAACTGTGTGGCATCTGCTCAGAGAATGAAACTTGGGCAGTGGTTTTAAATCCATCCAGATTTTCAGTCTAGCTTTGAAACTGTTACACAAAGTATCAAAAAAGTCAGACTTTAAATGGAAAGAGCAGCTTTTGCACTGAGAAACACCATGTGTAAATAAATATAGCACAAATGTTTGCCATTTGTTGATGTACCTGACTATCATGCACCAGACCACTCATGTGACTTCCCTCTATGCACTGCCTGAACAACTGCGTGACTAGAACCACCTGTCACCCACTCCTCACCCCGCTCCTCTGGGAACCACAGAAACTTCTACTCATGCCTCACACAGAGAAAACATGCAAACCATTACAAAAAAGATTTAAAACAAAAGAGACAGAAAAGAGACAGGTGCATATTCGGTTTTGACTCTGTTTGAACCTGTGGGAGTTACCCACCATGGGTACAATCATGCCACCTAAAAAGTGTTGCAAGTAAGAGTAGAAGCTTGGAAGCTTTCAAGAAACACATTATGTACATAAATTTCTGCTCTGCTCATAATCAGCCAGGACACTATGGATAGAGGGGTGCTGAGAAGCAAGGGAGGGCAACAAACGCACTGAAAAGTGCAGTGGCTTGCCCAAAACCTCAGCCCTAGATAAGGTATCAGATATCATGAAATCTAGTCAAAGAACGTGGTACTTTTGACCACTTAGGAACACACTCAAGTAACTGAAATTTTTTTCAGATATCTCACCAGAAGAGAGAAGGCAGCTTTGGAAGAATCAGGAGAATAAAGACAAGGAGAGACCTTGAGAAAGAAAGAAAGTTGTTTTTTTTTTTCCCTTTTGTCAAGAGTAGAACAAAGAGTATATGGTGGATATGAAATGTGCTCAAACAAGAGAAGCCCATGTGCTCATGAGAAGCTAAGCTAGTACTTGATGAGAGAACATTTCAGAGAAGAGCTGCTGCATGGAAGAAAGACTTGATCTAGCTAGAGAAGAGAATAAACCTTGAACAACCCTTAAAATCCCCAGGACTCACGTTTTGGCAACTGCGTTGATGGTGCTGTGACACACACTTTTGCATAGCCACTTAAGAGGCTGCGACCTTCCTGAGGCTGTTAAAAACGTCTGAAACCCCTGCTGATTCATAAAGGAGAGGTAATCCTCCTACTCTTCTAATTTTTAAGTACTTGTGCAACTAGACTAATGCTTATAGGTCCTTATTTCCACTGTCATCCAAATAAATATTAATTGAAGTCAGTATGGAAACTGCTGGTTTTGTTGAAAATCAACTGGAATTTTATATGACTAACTTCAAGAGAGCTGGGGTTTGCCTGACTGAGAAGAATAAAAGCCTAACTCACAGACTACGAACCCAGTAGTGAAGCCAGCAGGATTCGTGTGTCTCTTAGAATTCATGCTAATGATTCATCTCCAAAAGCTCTGAAGACCCATGAAACTCATAATTCTGTGGCCTCACATACAGACAGGAGCCATCCAAATAGGTGCTCCCAGCTGTGCTGCTGGACTAGGTCTCCTCACACTGCTGGCTGCACCTTCCTTAAGCTGCCTGTAAGCAGCTTGGATAAAGCATGGGGCAAGGTCACGGCGATTTAGGCATCTGTGTCCTCTGCTTTAGGCATCTGTGTTCCCTGCTCTTCTCCTGTGGCTGTAAGGACAGGATAAACTTCAGTGTGAAAACACCACGGCTGAAGTGTCTGCTAACAGCTGTAGGGTAACTACCGGGGTTGACATGGAGCGTCTCATGTTCGTGGAGAGGACAAATAGTGACACTCATCTTTATCCTTTTTATCTGAAAAAAGCAAACCTGTATTCTGACTCACGCTCCAACAAGTGGCATTACCAGCACAGCTGGAGAAGACTGCAGGAAATCTTCTAGTTCACTGAGAGCAAACACTTAATAGATTATTTTTCACATATATCTGTCAAAGCCCATAAGGGTAGGTAGCCATCCTTTATCCTCAGAACTCACAAAATTCACTGAAAATCATAAGATGCCATGCAAATCTATTCAGAGGTTCCTTTTACTTGCTTTTGAACTTGTAAGTTTGTCCTTTAATGTCACAATCTCCTTGCACTCACTGGAAGGGAAACAAAGATTCCTTTAAAAGGAAAGCTGAAGGGTTTTGAGGATATAACCACTTATTAGCATCACACAGAGTCAGTCCACTCAGGGAACAGACATGGTCCCACATGCCAATTTAGGTGCTTCAAAACCAGGGTTTTTTTTTTCTCAGTTATTTAACTCAGGTCTGTGATTTGCTTCATCAGGGGAGTCAATCATAAATCCTGGTACCCTGTGGGAGCAAATGCATGTCAAGAACTGAAGTACTTTCTGCATTCATGCTCCATATTTTGATTTTATGTGTTATGACACGAATTAGCCATGTCTGCATTACCTGCCAGCTCTCTATGGTGGATAGCTACCAATGAGCTGCCCAAAAAACTTATAACAGTGCCTACTGTTCTTGTCTTTTGTCTTTTGATACAAGAATTCTTCTCTAGGTTTACAGATGACAATTACCTGCACCATATTTCTAACACTGCACATGAGCAGGCAAAAATTACTGACGTATGGTGAGTCAATTCAACAGAAAAATATTTCTTTCCCTCTCTCCTTCACCACGCAGTGAACCCTCCACAATATTATGTGATGGAGCAAAAGGTGCTTGCAGTTGAAGTGGAAAAATTTTAAACCTAACCACTGTTAAGAAGTTCTCAGAAGAAGGATGGAGTTTATATGAACAAAAGATGTTTTTGCAAGTACAATTAATCAGATTAATTACTATTTTGGATGAAACATTGCTTCTCAATAAATAGTAAAGTGTTACATGTCGTGTGTATGTGTGTTGATTTTATATAATAGATCTTTATTTTTCTGGAGTATCAAAGTACTCTTTAGAAAAACAGGCAACTCCAAGTAAAATTATCATTGTCTCCCTCCAGCAAAATCTACCAGTTATTTTTACAAAATATTTTACAAAATAGGTTGACTTCTATCGAGTAAACCTTAGCATTAGAATACTAAAAGCTCATTTGAAATCTAAAAATCACAAGCTTTTTTCCTGACTAAAAAAGACTTAGTTAGTTACTTTAATTGCTAAAATAATTGTATGTAGCTCCAACTATTTTTGACACCCAAAAAGAAGAAATAGGAGACTTCCCACTTTCATGCTGAGCAAAGCAGCTCAGAAATATGGAAGACCTAAAAGGCTGAATTAGCCAACAGCCACAGTGTCAGTTTAACTGACAAAAGACAGCATCAAACTAAGGACAAAACAGCCTGTGGCCATTAACAAGGTTTGATTTATGTGTGTTTCCTTCCTTAAAAGAAAAACCACAACAAAAAAACCAAAAAAACTTTGGATTTAATTGACCACAACTGAAAACACATTAGTCCTGCAGCTCACACAGCCACGTTGGCTGGTTTGCAGTTCTGTGCTCTCCAAGTATCAAAGCCAACCTGAGCACGGCATTTTGAAGCCACTGCCGAAGGGAAGGTTACCTGGGAGGGTCTGTGCTCCACTCCAAAGGAAGCAGTCCTTCACTGGCAGGACTTTTAACATCAGGCACCCCAGAGAAATGCAAGAGATGATGAGACCTTTGGGAAGAAGAGAAAATGTTACAATCAGGAAAAAATAACAATCCTGAAGTATTTTTTCTAAGCAGGGAACTTAATCCACTTGTTTTCAAACACCGGGTCACTCACACATTTTCCCTCACATCTAAAGTTTTTGTCTCTCAGGTGAACTGAGAATAAAACAGCTCCAAACCCAACATCTGAACCCATTTAACAAGGATGCTACTGTAAACCTGGAGATAGGAAGCTGTGAATATAAACGTGAATGTAAAGGATCTGTGCTCTTCACTGACATGTACAGCAGCTGTACTTGTAAATATTTATTCTGCTAAGATGTTCAGTAATGAGTGCAACTCGGGGTCGATAGCAAATGTTCTTTAAACCATTTCCAGGTATGCTCCCTGCATGGCAGCGAGCAGGTTAATGCATCTCCCACAAGACAGGGAGGTACCTGGTGCTGTGGTGCACACCTGAACGCTGCCATGTTATGGCACTGGGAGACTTTAATAAAGCACTTTCACCACAGCTGCTGTCCAAACAGTTAGCTTGGACTTGTGCCGCAATTTTCTAGGTTTTTGAATAGCAAACTCAGAAACTCTTTAAGAAAGATTTCACAAAGAAACACTTTGAGAAGTGACCTAGTCGCATATGACCCCCAAATCTAAACATAAAGAAATCTGCAACGCGGGATCATCTTATTCGGCACACCCTTTCTTCCCCCCCGCAAAATTTGGTCTGCAAAGCACAGCATGGTCACTACACACCCAGACGAAAGGAGCCCCCACCCCTCTGGTGAGCGCGCAGGTAAGCGAGCAAACACATGCGAAAAACTTTCTGTGTGTTACGGAAACAACATCCAAACCCTCCCCACCCAACCCCGGCCCAGCTGCAGCCTCTCAACCCCAACCCGGCCCGTGCTTCCCGTTCCACGGGGTCAGGCGGCCAGCAGGGAGCAATTTACCTGTCCCAGCCGCACCAAAGAGCGGGATTATGGCTGTAAACCCGCTCGTCCCTTCCTCCAGCCACTCCCAGGCAGCTCCCGCCGCCCGAGCGTGCCTGCGCTCCGTGCGCGCAGGAGGATGCGGGGGGTGAGGGGACGCGGCGACATCGCGTGCGAAGCGGCGGCGGCGGCGGTGCCGCTCTGAGTCAGCGCTCGCCCTGCGGCCGGGACCGCGGGCGGGGAGCGAGAGCGAGCGGGCGCTGACTGATCCCGGCCGCCCGCCCGGCACGCAAGGCTGCCCGAGTGCCGCCGGGCCCCTCTGGAGGGAGCGCTGCCCCGCAGCCACCCGCTGCATCCTTGTGCCTTTTTTCCTCACTGACTTCACGTAGCCAGGCACACACAAGCAGCCCGTTTGTGATTTTGGCGTTTACTTTTAAGATCTGGAAAAGCCTCTTCGCCGAAAGTCCGTGGGAAGGGCAGAACCATCAGAACGATGGCCGTGTCAGCTCTGCGCCCTAGTGCGCGTCCAGCATCCCAGCCTGCTCCCTCCCCTCGCTCTGCCTGCCCGCACAGCCCTCACCAGAGGACAAAAACTGCGGTACCCTGAGGTGGAATGTCGGCGTGTGTGCAGGTGTGAATACCAGCCATAACTTTCAAATATTTTACTTGACTTTTTTCCAGTCCTTGTCTTCTCAAACGTCCTGCACTGGGCTTTCTGCCGCTGAAGGACTTGGGCTGGTTTTCGACGAGGGCAGCAACCACTGCTCAAAGCAGCACAGAGCCCGAGGTGTGCGTTCCCTTTGCATTCATTAGTGATTTTTCCAAGGGTTGAAGAGGCGAGGGGAGCTAGGAAGTGTAAAAGCCATCAACACTCTGAGCCGCTGAAAATGGTGTAAAGTATCCACCATCATAAATACTTCTCCAGAAAGGGTGTTTTTTGCAGAAATCAGGTACACCCGAGGGGTTATTCACTCATCTCAGAAACAACAGAGACCTGACATTTCTTAAGATTTCGTTTTAATGGACTCAGTTGAACCAGTTACACCACAAGATTTTCCAAAACTGCAAACTGAATGACGATTACTCACAAAGAAAGTTTCTGTGACATGAATCTCACTGAAATGAATGCTTCACTGATGAAGCCTCTCGAAGAATCTTGAAGCACTCAGTGAACTCTGCAACAGACATCACTTGGGAACTGATTTCTATACATATTTTAGAAAGAAATTACAGATTAACCTGTTTTTTCCAACTGAAAACTGAGAGTAGATACGAAATATTTTAACATTGAGATATAAAATGTGTAGCCCTCTCATTATGTGTCCCATGAATTAGCCCCAGGGTCCTTTTTGGGATAAAAAGCTTTTATTCCCCCAACCCAATCCCAGCCTGAATGCTGTCTCAGCTGCTAGTTTCTGTCTTCAAGGATGCCAGTAACTGCAGAACTGGCAGTGGAAGGTTGTCTACTTTGCTCTTCATAGGTTGCCCCACATTGCAGATTGTACAAGAGATAAACTACCTGGAAGGTTGTCTGCTTACTTTTTTCAGGCATAAAAATGCACAGATAACTAACTACATGATCAGGAGACTGAGTACAAACAAACACAGAGATCTACGGTCTGTTTTGCCCATCTGCTAAAATCAGACATCAAACTGCTAATCAGGATTCGTCTGGCTTGGATTTTCTGGAGGTTACATTGCAGAGAAGCAAAAGGATATAATGAAGTGCACTTAATAAAATGTCAGCTTTGTTAATTTTAGCAAAGAATTCATACCAGCTACTGCCCTGATCCTGTTGTGCAGTGATGCAATACAGGAATGCCATTGGGTTGCATTGGTGAAGTCACACAACAGGCCCAAAATGCAACACGAGGATCCCTGTATTTTGCAAACTTTTTCCTACTCTTTTTGGCAGTGCTTACAAGTAGATTGAAAAGGCTGAAGCACCAATTTCCAGGACACCAAATTCTTAAGAACACATTCAGGCTCTATCATACGACTCATGACTTTCACTCTTTCAGAAAGAAATACTTTTGAAATGCCAGAAGAACAATCTCTATTCTGAGAAAATTCAGAACTCTGAATTATTCCCTGGGATAAGAGAGCATTTAAGGTGCAGGGCTTCTCCTTATAAGTGTTATATTTGGGGAAAAAAAAAAAAAAAAAGATTGAACAGACACATGCAAAACAAGCAGGAAGGAAATCATCCCTGTAGCAAAAGAGCTAAAGGTCCTGGCTTTTTCATGTGGTAAATGTTCTTATCAGCCAAAACTTCTGCTTTCCTTAATCTCCTCCTAAATACCGGTGTATTTACATAATACATATGCATGTGTGTTCACTGTGGCTGGAGAAGCACAGACTGTCTAAGGAAAACAAGCAGCAATGAATAAACCTGCAAAACAGCTCTGCAGAAGTGGTGAAGCCACCGGAGATGGAAGAACGTGCTGGTCTGCATGGGGACACTGATTTCATTGTGATTGCACATGGTAACAAGGACCTGCTGGGACACAGAAATTGGAAAATGAGGGGAGTTTATTCCAGGCAAGTGGTTAAGTGCAAGCTTGTAGCTGATCTGACTGATAATTAAAGAAACAAAAAACCCAACAAAATAATGGACTTGCTTTAGCCTCTGCCAGTCCCCACTGTGATTTCAGAAAAAATTGCCTACTTGCTTCTGCTTGCTTAATGAGAAAGTAAATGGATTTCTTTGTCCAGTGTGGACACCTAAGCTGATGCAGTTACACAGGACTGAGGAGGACCTGCCAGGTCTTCATACACAGTGCTGGGCATAGGTGTCCCTCTCATAAACTGGTCAAGATACTGAAAAATTTTCCACTCATTTCTCCTTTGGAAAACTCATTCAGTAGCCTCTCTGGCTGGCCAATGAAACATGCTTCCAAAGTCCTGCTCGGGTTGATGGACAGTTCAATTTACTGGTATTTGTTTTCCCAAATTACCTGAAATCTTCAGACATGTGATACAGGTGCACTTACTCGCTTCCTACCTAACCAAGGAGCACAATCCGTTGCACAATCAGTTGTGGCTGCCCTGAAAGATGCTCAGGTAGTGCCTCCTCCACCTTCAAGAAGAATCTGAGCTCAGTTAAAAGTGCCTGAACACTCAGGGTTTGTTAGTATTGCCTGCAAAAGCTTCTTGTGAATCACAGCGACATTCTCAGCAGAATGGGATGCCAAGGGGAGTGGGATTCATAACGGTCAATACAAACAAGAAACTTAAGGAAGTGTAACAACCAACATTTTTTTTATTAGAGGAGCAATGGCCAAGCCATTCAGGAGGAATTAATGTTCAAGATTTGGCTACAGAAGAGCTCTACAATCTCTACATCGCCTTCCCCATGCCCAGCGGCTTGATTTTTTTCCGGGGAGGCTTCAGCAGATGCCTTCCGCAGATGCCTTCAGCAGATGCCTTCCATCTTTTGGTCTTTGAAGATGGGTTCCCTCTAGTGGCATTAAGAGGAGCGTCGATTCTGTCTTATTGACTGATCTTGGTCCGTAGGAGAGGCAGGGGGGGAAAGAGGACACTGCAGGGTGTTACACACTCACATCGGGAACACTGACTTGTCTTCATTTGGCTAATAGCCTAGGACTCTTGTGTACCACAGGTTCTTTATTTTTTCAATCAGCTGTTCAAACATTATACTGACTTTAGCTGCTTCTTTGACGAATCTCTGTCTGCAGGAGACAACAGAGTATGTGGTAAGATACCCAAGGGTGTGAGGGCAATCCCCATCTGCTGTAGTTATCACACTGCCTGTCGCTGAGAGTGCAGAGCTCCTCGGCAGTCCTAGAGGGGCTTTCCTCAGAAGACAGGAATAGGCAGTATGTGTGTGCCATGAGTTTCATCAAACTGTTTCTAGGGTGATCATGCTTTTCCTTTTCGAGGTAACTCATTCCCCTTCCTTGAGCAAGACATATGCACAGCTAGAGCCAGTTCTGTGGTTTGCATCAAGTGATCCTGGCACACGGAGTACTCAGCCCCTCTGAGCACTGCAGCACCCTTCCAGAGGAGCTGATCCCCACCAGCCAGCAGCCTCCTCCCTCACTACCCATGGATAAAGAGCAGTACCTGCCATCCCTGTGAACACTTTCATGTACAATGTGTCTCTGGAAGAGCTTGTGCTTCCACAGGAGACCGCATCATCTCACCCCACCTTCCAGCACCTCGCTCCCTTGGTACGTCAGGCTTTGGTTGCTGATTAATTTCCCCTTGGATCTCCCCATACAGATACTTGATTGATCTGTTCTTTCTCCCACACCTCCCTCTCCCGTTTCACGCATGGCTATTGGAGTGTTACTACAGAGAAGCTTTCCATACCTGGCCGCAACAACTGATGGACTCTGGACAGTATCCAGCAAGAACTGACTGACTTTAGGGGACACCTTGTTCACAGCTTCATAGAAGTAAGATGCAATAGCCTCCGGGATGGCCAGCAAGTCACGACGGTCTTTCTCAAAGATGGACTTTGACTGCACTTCTGAGAAAAAAAGGCAAAACCCCATGAGGCTTCTCATGTCACTTGTGTCTCTGGCATCTTCCCCCAGGTGCAGGGGAAGGGATTCGAAATTCTGAGATTCAGAACCTCTCCCAGAATTTGCTCTAGCAGCATCCAGCAGCACCTCTTCACCCAGGACTAAGTATCTAAGTCATAGACCTTCCATGGCAGAGTATTTGCACCAAGTATGGGCAGTTTTCATGCCAGGTCTCTACTGATTTGTTCCACGCTGCCAAGCACTGTGTAGTCATGGTCTTCAACTGAATTATTTGGATTCAGTCCTACTTCACAGTACCTACCTAGTACTAGTGAGAACCTAGTGAGAACCTACAGAGCTGAGTTTTGTCTCAGGCAAACAGCAAATCTTTTCAGACTTACCGAGGAGAGTGGTGCTAAAGAGCAGGATCAGAGCTATCACCAATGCCCTGGATTGCAGCATGGTTTGCAGTACCAGTTCTGCTCTCTACACAGAGAGACCTGTGGGAATCAGCACACAATGTTTGGGTTGTTTTCAGAAAAATAAAATGTTATCTGGTTAAACACCAGATTTTTGCAACAAACCTAACCAATAAATGAAGATAAGAACAGAAAGATCATGGTGCATTTCCTCTGAAGATGTGAGGAAAAGGCAGTATAAAAATGAAGGTGTCCTTTTATTTGTATAATGCCAAATATCCACAACAACAACTTGCAGAGCTCAAAGAAATGTGGACAGTTAAAGCTAGTTCTTTTATAAGAGAGCTAAAATCCCTTGTTTCAGCACATGAGCAAACCAGTAAAACTGCCTGAAGTCAGAGTAAGTTTTCTCCATGCATAAGTACAATTGAAAAATTAATAATATTTTTATTTGATTCGTTTTCGTAAACTGCTCTAAAGAACATTGTGCTAGTGACTACATCATATACAATGATCATCTTAGTGACCCAGTGATCCGAGTACTTTGTCTTGCTTTAGTTGAGCAAAGTCCCAACTAGCTAACTAGGTTCCCTTGTCTCTTTCACTCTGGAATTAATGCAGCAGACAGTAGCCCAAGCAGAACAAGTTCCCAAAAGAGAGTGAGTGCAAAATTTAGCTTCATCTGACTTCCTTTATTTTTGTCTTTTAAAAAAGTCAGAATTGGAGAATGGAAAATTTGCTACTTGGTACACTGAAAATACGGCATTACACCTAAACAGGCTTTTCAAACACGCTGCAGTTAAAAAGGTGTTTAGAAATTAAAACTGGTTTGTGCCCCCAATTAGAGGGCTGCATCACTCAAAACAACATGAAGAAAACATTGAACATAGGAATTGCAATGGCAAAATAGGCTGCAAATCTATTATATGTGAATGCTTTGCTAAATCCCGTACCAGGTGGTTACAAGTCAATGTTCCTTCTTATCCCACAGTAAGGAGATTTCCATCCATTTTTATTTCCTTCTGTGCACAGATTACCTCCAAAAGCTATCACCCAGTTCACTAGATGTTTGCACAGTTGCTCCTTTATCACCCTTCCTTGATTTTTAATCCCCAAGCCAGTTCCTCTCTGTGTACACAAAAGGCATAAATTTGTTCCCTGGGAGCATGAGCAGATGCTCTCACCCCCTTCAGAACCTCTAGTCCCTGTGGTGAAGGCACCTGGGAAAAGGTTTTGTATCTCCCAGCACTGAAACTCTGCCATTCCTACCATGGGCTTGACCCTCCTGTGAGTGTCTTACGGAGCATCCATCACTCAGCTTCAGACCAGGTCACCCCAGGCACTCCCACCCTCCTCCGTTTCAGCACCATTCCTGGCTATGGAGCGTGAGAAGGGCTCACATTTTGGTTTGCAGTAGGAGATGGGGCAAAATAGAAGATGACCTCCACCCATCTCTGATCTAGATACACCAGTCACGAAGTCCATGCCACCCAGAACAGAGAGTTCAGCTCTTACCTGTCCTGCTTTCTCTCTTTCTCAGGCCGAAGCTGAGGTAGGTGCTCATCTGAGACCCCGGCATTTATGCAGAGCTAATATAGTGGGAGCAAGGGGTCAAAGGTCCTGCTTTGTTTCCCCATTTGCTCTTTTGCAAGCACATCCACCTCAGTGGGACAGGCAAGAAGCTGTGGAGGACTCTGGACCTGTTATTGAGATTTGGTAATGGAGGGTCAGTCTGACCTGAGCCCAAGAGATGTGGAAGGCAGCTTCTGGGTCACTGAGTCCCCTACTTTTGCAGGCAACCATGTCATAGAGGCCCCTTTCATAAGCTGACCAAATTCCGCATTAATAGTAGCTAGAGCTGGGCTGAATTTTGCTCCCACTCCTCCTGTGCTCTAACCCCACTGCTCTGACAGCTGCACTTACCTGCAGCTGTAACACCCATTTCCTCTCCATTTACAGCGAATGCATTAACCAAATGGCGCACAGAGGTGTGCACCCCTCTCACACTTCTTTCCCCGTGACCAAGTCTTTCTGCACAGGCTGGCTAGATAAGAATACACTTGAGACAGCTGTAAAAACTTACCAGGAGGAACATCCAGCTAAGGGATCCCCAGCCCAAGAGACACATAGAGCAGTTAGAGTGGGTCCAGAGGGGCATGAAAAATGATCATGGGGCTGGAACACCTCTCCCATTGGGAAAGGCTGAAAGAACTGGGGCTGTTCAGCCTGGAGAGAAGGCTCCAGGGGGATCTTCTTGCAGCTTTTCAATACTTTAAAGGGTTCTTATAAAAAACACAGACTCTACCAAGGCTTGTATTGACAGGAGAAAGTGAAACAGGTTTACATTGAAATAGGGTAAATTTAGATTGGATGCAAGGAAGAATTCTTTACTGTGAGGATAGTGAGACACTGGAACAGGTTGTTCAGAGAGGTTGTGGACACTGGAGTTATTCAAGGCCAGGTTGGATGGGGCTTTGAGCAACCTGGTCTAGCGGAAGGTGTCCCTGCCTGAGGCAGGGGCAGGGCGGATGAGATGATCTTGTAAGGTCCTTTCCAACGCAAACCATTCTTATGATTCTGGTAACATCTCCCAAGGCTCCCCAGTCCCAGTCAGAAAGTGGCTGCACTGCTGCAGTAGTAGGGAATGTTTTCCCATAGCTTGGGTTCTAAGTGCCCCTTGGGTCCCCAGTAGGTCCAATCACCTGTGTTTGGCACATGCAGCCAGGGGCAAGAGACAGAAAGGCCGCAAGACTGAGTGACAAAGGGCATCAGCTGGGGGAGTGGGAGGACAGAAATTACGCCTACTGTGTGAAACCAACATACTTCCATTCTTATGTTGACCACTTATTTATTAGGTGACTCTCACATCTGGGAAGTGTGAAAAGCTCAACCAGTACCTTCATCTATCAACCAAACAAGGTTTTTAGAAGACTGTTCCTCTCATGGTGCTCCAAGTACTTTAGAACCAAAGAGTAAGTCTTCTCAGTTTACAGACATGGCAGTCAAGCTGCAGTGAGTCACGTCATTGAAGAGGGCTGCCAATGGTTTCCAGACATTTTCCACTGTCTAGGTATTTATTCAAATGACCTTTTTTATTAGAAAAACAAAGAAAAGAAGTCTCCCAAAATAATAAAAAAAAAAAATCCCACATACAAGCAAACCATTTTGCATTTTTGTCCGAAAAATAACAACAGGAGATTCTAACTGACATGTAAAAAGTTTAATTCAAGAAATACAAACAGAGACTTTTCAGTTCTACTTCTGGTGCAAACACTAAAAAGCAATTTATGGTCTAGGAAGAACACACAAAAGCAACTGGTTGAAAGTTCTCTTATATTTCAATTATACATTTGACAGTCATTGAAGAGAATCTACACATTTATCATCTTCTTTTACAGCTGGAGTAATATTCAGAAGACCAGCACAAGGCACATCATAGACATTAAACTTAGCAGAAACAGGAATGAGCAGTCATTACTTGCAGGGATTAAGATAACCTCAAGTGTAATTTTTTCCTTATGTCAGGTCAACAAATGGGAGGCTCTAAGTCGGTGTTTTAAACTGATGTGCTGCAGGAGGTAGTAACAGAAGGCACTTAGCTGCCCTGTGTGGTAATTCATACTGCTGAAGAGCTTTGCATTGTGGCTGTTATCACACAAGGCAACTTCCCCGGCCCTGAAGTCAGCCTAACTTTAGGCAGTGCTATCATGAATACAACCCCAGAGATAGCAACTGGGCATTTCAGCACTTTCTAGTGCCAAACAGGCACTTGCCAAGACCAGATCAATGATTGCACAGAAGCAGCCCTTGCCCCCCATTCCTGGAATGGCATTCCAGAATGGCAGGGTGCTCTGCAAATAAGCAAAAAAGCCAGATATTGCAAGTACTTTCTTAATCAAAGAAAAATTACACGATTTTTTATCTCTCTTATGCATCTCTGGTCTGAGGTAGAAAGCAGCTGACTGTAGCATGGGTGACCTTACCTGGCCCTGTGTGGCATGGTCACTTACTCGTTACATTATTTTAAATTAGGGTAATGCCAGTGGCTATGAAGACACTTTATCTGAGACAGCAGATTAATTTTTGGGGGTAAGATATATTCCTTGTTCTTCCAGCATGAACAGAAGAACAAAAGTCTAGAATAGCAGTAACTCCCACATGTGAAATATTCAACTTCTTCCATCATGAATGGGCTGACATATGAACTTCAGCTCTTTGGAATGGTGAAAAAATTAAGCATGAATAAATTGCAATGTAGAAAGAATGAGGCTAGGATATTTCCTACTGTTATTTCTTTCAGTGTGCTGTATTGGAGCTGCTCAGTTCTCTTGCTCTCTTAAAAAGTCAAAGACCCTGTCATCTTACTGGAAAAGGGTCCACGTTGTATTGTGCAATGCTGCTACAATGGGTTTCATTTATAGCCAATTAAAATCAGAAATAAGCATCTAAAGCAGAGCCTATTTCCTTCCCACTTTTCTGTCTGCTTGCAGTTGTAAAGCATGCGAAGATAGATTTCCTTTGTTGTTATTTCACAGCCCACCAACTGGTGCTTTACGAACCGCAGTGGTCTGCAGACCAGTAAGCCTGGTATCATTTCTGCTTCCCTGCTGGATCACCCAATCTACTTCTGTCACAATTTAAGAAGTTACAGAGTTAACACGGAGATACAATCAATTTTCCCTGAAGAGTTTTGTTTTATGTTTCTATAAACATGAACAAAGTGACTGAAGAGGAAATCAAGTATGATAGAGATAAAACACTTCAGACTTCACAATCTGTGAATTTTGTTCACAAATCTACAATTAGTCACCCTAGCTCAATTATGGGGACTGGAGGAACAAATAAAGATGGAGGGCTCCTTCCTAGGATGTAGATAAAAAAGCACCACCTCTGCAGTTAGTGTGCTCATACTCCAGCAGCTCCAACAGCTGCTCCTGTTACAGAGAGAGTCAACTCAGTTTTCTTGCAGTGCAAGTGGCTTCTTGCCCTTGGGAAAACTTGCTGGATACATGTTGGCTTGTACCCACTTGAATGTGAAGGAAAGTGAACTCCTTCCATGCAACTATCTTGGGATCTCACTGCATGTCTCAAACAGCCTCTACTCTGTGATGGAGAAAGGGGCAGCCCTTTCCTGAAACCTGGACATTTGGGTTAGGACAGGAAAAAGCTGTCTTGCACAATGTATGAACCTATTAGAAGCACAAGGAGAGAGTCAAATTCGAAGTTACCAATTCAGCTTCCAAGGGTAGCATCTGCAGGGCCCTGGCTATCTGCTAAAAATCAGCAGAGGGCAAAGCTGATGTCAAAACCGGTTGATAGTTTTGAAAGCAGCCTCATATAATTTTCTGTCATTGCAGTCATCACAAACGCCTCATAACTAATAAAAATACTAGTCTGTCATACAAAAAGGTGGTTCATAAAATCCTCAGCATGTCATAAAATAAGAAAAAAAAGACCCACAGACAGTGGCTGATAAACAGATTCAAGAGTGATACTAGCTTTGCAAGTTCTGTGAACACAATTCCCTGTATTTCAAATGTGACTCATGGGTCAATTCATGCTGTTCAGTCTGGGCCTAATGCACACAAGAGCTCTGGTAATTACAGCCTTCCTTTCTTGAATTCAAATTTGGAGTTAGTGTTTTAGCTCTTCTTTTTTTAATTTTAGTGCTAGCCATCAACTGTGGGCAAAGAGACCCTCTGTCTTCAAAAAGTAGGCCTCCAGTTCTGAAACAAAGTCAACCACAGAAGCTCGTTGGTCCTCCTGCTTTATCTCCATAGGCAGGAATTACAAATAAGCACATTCAGCCAAGAAACTGTAGGAAGATGAGCATTCTGTAGTAGCCCTGGGTTGACCAGCAACTGCATCCAACTTGGACCATTTCTTGAAGGGTGATGTTTCCCATCATTGTCCAAGAAAAAGGAAAAAGAAAAAAAAAAGGAGGTGGACAAAGTAAAAGTCTCTCCAAGTCTTCTAGGGAAAAGCATAAGCACATCAGTAATTAGGACATTAAAGAACAAACAGTAGCAAGTGTCCCATAAGGCACTGGCTAGGAAATAAGCTAGGCAAGACAGTCATTGGTACTGGCCAATCTCCAGTGCCTCTGGGTTACAAAGTAATTCACAAGATTCTCCAAAAACTCCTTGCCAACTGTGGAGTCTCTTAAATCCACGAAGCACCTCTGGCAAGACAGTTTCCTGTGGAAGCAGCCAGCATCCAGAGAGCTTCTCTTTCTCCAGCACATTTTAAATTAAAACAGTGGATTAATCACATCAAGGAGAAATGGCAAGTTCTCCTTCCCAAACGGTCTCAAAGCATAGAGAAATTCTGTGCTCTAGTTGCAGGGTGAGAACTGAGGAAACCCTACAATCCAGCTCCAGATCAGATGCACCACACGTGCGTTGTTGGGTTGGTGTAAGTGTCAGGGTAAAGATCAAGGACAGTAGTAAAAATGGTGACTGTAAGACTTCTTCAGAGCCCTTTATCCCACCCCATGTATATGATACATGGCACAGAGAAGAAAGGGAGAATATAAAATGTATGGAAAAGAGTACATGGCTTAGGCAAGATATATTCACCAAAACCATGCTTCCTAGAGTTGAAGGAAATTCTGGTCCCATGTAAAGGACAGTAGTCATACTTTGCTCAATCCCTGTAGGGAAGGACAAACCTTGGTAAATTTAGCCCTTTAAGTTTACAAATAAATTCAAGTCTAGATGAAAGGCTAGAACAAATATCTTTTAAGGCACTGAGGTCTAAGCTCAAAGTAGAGCAGGTTGTTTCAGTCAGTAAAGAGCAGATAAGCTGGCAATTTGCAGACATGCTAGTGAGACCTTATTAAGGCAGTCAATGTTCTTCCAACACCGTGATCCTCCTGTTTGGGAGAGAGGCTTATTGGGGACAAAAGGAAGCAACTGTCCCAACTATGCTGGGCAGCCAGGCAGAAGCAACAAACATTACACATTCTGAAGCACAACAAAGGGCCTTAGAAAGATGTTGTGCCTCCCCCTAAAAGGCTCCCAGGGGACTGGATCAGATGACCTCCAGAGGCCTCTTCCAATCTAAATTATTCTACTGTCTTGTGACTTTACAACTCTGTGAACATTGGAACTTTTCTCTGGTAACTGGTGTGCAAAGCATTCTACAGACTGGGCTCCTTGCAGTGCCACAGCACTTAATAAAGAGAACAGGGAGCTCTCTTTAAAGACTGGGAATACATTATTTACTGAAAAATCTGCTGTTTCTTCTAGAATGTTTTCAACGAACCTTAGCCCATTAGAACTTAACCCAACCTAAGTTTCCAAATCACAGCAATAAAAATAGGTTATGTATGGCTTTCATGGCACTAGACATATATTCTTCAGAGTTGTAAGTCTAAGGGGAAGCTGCTTCATCTGTTTTACTGCTGTTTGTCTGTTCAATCAAAAGCAGCCATCCCAACCTAAGTAGTAGAAAAACTAGGAGGAGTCCAGTGGGAATCTTGGTTCTTCCAGTACTGACATTAAATGACTATGCTTCTTCCACTGTGGGAACTTCCTTTGTCCTGCAAGAGAAAATAAAAGATTCAGGAACAAGGAATGATGAATGAAAATCCCATGTCTTCCGACGTGCTCTGAGCACCATAACAAAAACCATTCATACATATACACATCCCAGCTGGAACTAGAACTGCACTTCCTTCCACAACACAGAAGGGAAAATGGTAATGTGCAACATAAGAGTCCCTCAGAATACTCCCACCTGGTAAAATTCTGCGTATGTGTGATAATGGACACTTAACACTTTTTGATTTAAAAGAATCTTCATTCTTTCAGGGGGAAATTCCGTCTAATTTGGAGATTAGCAATTGGATACGAAGCTTTTCACACTTAGGTTGCTACCTGAAGTCTAATCCCAGTGCAAACTGACAAGAAGAGCTGTGAACAGTAGCTGTTCGCTGTTCATATAATGTACGTTCAGTTCTCAGCAGTCCCAACAAGCTGGTCAACCTCTTCCACCTGGCCTGGAGAATGACATGTTTTTCATCCATGCCACCCATGACCGTAAAGACTACTTCATGTAGCTTTAGCCATCTTACCTGGATGTTTTCCCATATGAGCCATCTTAAAAATATCATGCACATTTTAAAAGAAATCAGAAGTAAACCAGCTCCAGATATGGTTACAGAGGATGCTGCTGCCTAGTCTGGAAGTGCTTTCTCCCCAGTCAGTACCAGAACAGCTATTTTAACACCAACATATACACAGAACCCCAAAAGCCTCTGGATGGGGACAGGAATATAACATGTCACCCTGTAGGGAACTGACTTACTTTATCTTGGAATCACAGAATCGCAGAATTGTTTGGGTTGGAAGGGACCTTAAAGCTCCCCTGGTTCCACCCCCCCTACCCCAGGCAGGGACACCTTCCACTATACCAGGTTGCTCAGGGCCCCATCCAACCTGGCATTGAACTCTTCCAGGAAGAGTTTGACTTTTTACTTTGCGCCTGAACACACTGCATCCAGGCAAAGCATGTCAAAAGGAGGGTACTCAGCAGCCTCTTCATAACCAGCTGTGCAGAGCACCCCTTGCTCCTTGGCCTCTGTTTGAAGGACAACAGACTACAGAAAGCAGCAAACACTCCCTCTCACTCCCAACCCCCCCCTTTTCCCTTAGATGGGAAAGCACAAAGGCAGCTGACTCACCGAGCGGGTCCCTGCGCTGCCTTTGGGCTTCTTGTCCTGGGCTGGGATGATTTCTAAGGAGCGATAACTGGGGGGTTTATCTTCTGGCCACTCCCGGGACCTGCGGTTCCTCCGCCTGCGGTTTGACACCGGCACACGGACTTGCTCTTCTGAGGAGCTCCACGAGCCCCTGCGAGAAGGGGGGGAGTAGCTGTGCCGTCGCTGGCCGGAGTAATTGCTCCTCCCAGCATGGTGCTCGTATTCTCGCCTCCCCCCGGGCTCCTGCCTCCCACCACGATGGTGGCTGGAGCGCTCCTTGGCCTCCTCCGGATAGAAACTGCTGTTGCTGCTCCTGCCCCTCTCAGCCTGCCGTGGGGGTGACACATCCCATCTGGAGTGCTGGGGCCTGCCATTGTAGCCACCTGTCCTCTGCCTCTGAGGATGATCCTCTCGCCGCCCGTCCCAGGGCTCCTGACTGTAGCTGGAATGAGAATCCCCACTGGAAGGCAAGGGCCACCTCCGGTTTTCCCTTCTGTCCTCTGCTGCAGAGTCCCAGGGCCTGGGGGTGCGGGCAGCTCTTTGGGGCCGTGAGGAGTTGCTGCTCCCGTGGATGGAGGAGACGTGGTCGGCGAGAGGAAGCGGCACAATGTCGGAGCCCAGCGAGGACAGCAAGCTGGGCTGCACAGCCTGCCGCTGGTGCGAGGGCGGCCGCAGCTGGGCCATGTTCAGGTTTTGGATTTCAGACTCCAGGTAGTCCAAAACACCGTTGTTATGGGAAAGCTGAGCTTGTGGCTGCACCAGTGGAAGACTGTTCTGAAGAGATACATCTGAGGATAAAAGCACAGAATGCAGCAAGTCAAGAGAAAACACTCAAGACAGGGCTCTTCTCCAGTCATGATCCTGGCTAAGTTCCTTCTCTTCTCCTGGTCCACCTCACTGCAAGAGCTGCACAAGTCTTAGGCACCACAACCAGCACATCCAAACTAAACGAGGTATGGCGCAAAGAGTAGCAACTAATAAGCTGCAGCATGATCTAACATGGTTTAGGCAGTGCAGAGGTAAGAAGTCCAGCACACCTGGAAATACAGTCTGTGTATTTAGAGGAACACTTTTTCCCTACAGCACTGATACCATATTTTATTTACAAATAATCAGAGAAAAATCATAGTGTTTCCTTTTATATTTCATTGAACTGGAAGAAATACTGCAAAAGAAAAAGAAAATAAAAAAAGAAATTTTTTTATATGCAGGCGCACATATGCACACATGTACGTACAGAGATAAGTAGCAAATGGAGAAGAAAATTCTTCCTGATTCATTAAAGAGTCCTTCATTTTTTGCTGCATGCAGGCTAGATCTGTTGCACAGGAGGCAGTTTGCCCTTAATCATCTGAAGACTAGACATTTGATAAGAACTCAAACAAACTGCACCTCACTTGTCATGTCAGCTTTGGCTATAAGGAGTTGACCGTGACCAGCACAGCAGAACAAAGAGACAGTACCCTCCTCTGCCACACAAAGCAAGATAAGCTGGGTATATTTACCCTGCAGTTGCTGGGGTGTAGCACAGATACACCTTAGTTAGTGTTAAACTGCTTCACCCAGCACTGAGCCCAGAAAGACACTTAAGATAACAGGCTGTTTTTATGCACCCAGACAAGTCTATGGTGCGCTGCAGATGTGGCAGAGCTGTCCTTCCAGGACACGCAGTCATGCTAGGAACATCTTTCTCTCTTTTCTGGTGGAGAGGCTAAAGCCTCAATGCTGAACTTCCCAAAGAAGTTACCTGTTTCTCATCCTGATTTCCCTCTGAAATGATGCCCATGGTCTCACCTTGTTGCAGTAGAGGGTTCAGCTGGTAAGAGGAAAGCTTTGAGTTCCTGTCGCCAGCTCCATAGAACATGTTGGGTGATAACCAAGGTGCGAGTGCCTGAGCGCGCTTCATGAACTGGTGCCGTTCCAGTACTGGAAAAGAAAAAGAAAGCTTACAGCACCTGTCCAGGGGGCACAGCTTGCAGATCACACACCATTTTGCTTCACAGGCTGCAGCTTTTGGATACAGGAAGTTCACAAAATTACAATCTCTCTCCACCCTATGATAAAGGTAAAACAGAATTTCCACAGGAAATTCCAATACAAAGTTGTACATCTTCAAAAAAGTACCTAAAACAGAAGAAAAGCTTTACTGCCTAACATTCTGATTCCAGTCCCAGTAACTGGGAACAAATAACACTATGATTAAGTATGCAGCACATAACCAAGTTAAGACTTCTTCTTGCCCTGTCATTATGAGAACAGTTGCAGAAAGGTGGGAAATAATGTTTCATACAGCAAGACATGCAACAGTTTCTCTTTCTCAAAATTCTTTCAGCTCTACATTGGTCCTTTCCCCTTTTAGCTTTGACTTCCCCCTAAATGAGACCTTTCCTTGCCACCATTATGTGGGTTCTGTCCAGATCATATTTTCCAGTCTATACTCCATCATTTTCTCTCTGTTTCACAAATAGGGCACTCAGAGGTGCACTGTCCAGCTCTTCCCTCTCTAGTCTTTTGACCACTCTTCTTGTCACTCCATAATTTACCCCAGAATGACTGCTAAAATTAAATCCCCTAAGACAGTGTGGTCAAACTGGTGAACAAACTAAATTTCCTGTTCTCAACAGCAATGTCCAGTGTGCCAAAGGAGCAAACAGCAGAAATTTCTCTCTTTCACAGGGTTCCCACCACTGCTAACTCCAGACCCCTCTTTGTGGGGTCAGACTCCAATTTCACTTCCCTTTTTTCAGCATTTCTATCTCTCCTCATCTACACAGACAAGCTCACTATAGTTGCCTTCGAAACCATAGCTCATTGCTGCTTCTTTTGGGGGAATACCTAAAAACATCTTACAGAAACTTACTTCTTCTACCACAAACAACCAAAACTTAAGTTTACAAGCAAGTAAATTCTGCAAGTCCCTGACCTTACAAAGCCTGGTTTGTCTGTCATTACTGGGTGAAGCTTTTCAGCAACAGCGCCTTTGCAAAATTTCTCTTTTATGGCTTTCCTGGAGTTTCAGAAGTGACAGACTTTTACTGCAGCCTCTTGTCTGGTCAGGCATGAACAGAACATTACAGTTCAAAAACCAGATAGGAACATAATTGCCTTTGAGACTTTTACCCCTCTGATAAATCTGGCTGAAGTTGGCTGATGAAATTAAAAGCTATTGGAGGGAAAGAGACAAGGGATAGACAGACAAGTTGACTGCGTAAGATTTGCTTCTTTAAGAAACCAGGCTACAGCTAAGCTCCAATTAATTCTGTCCCCTGGGTTCACTGCAGCAGGCAGCATTTAGACTGCACGCTCTTTGGGACTGAGCTCTCCACTTTAGGTAGCACTCCAGTTATTAAACATGTCCTCCTTCAGCTGTTTCATTGGATTTATCCAGAGCACCACTTGCAGCAAAACAGGGACTGACCATGCCTCTCAACACATCCTTCCTTTTCTCCACAGCTCATGCAGCTCCACTTCATTCTCCACTGCAAACTCCCTCCCCCTCCCCAGTCTGCTTCAACCAGAGGGAACTACAAAGCTGGAAATTTCAGGGGTTTTAATCCTAATAATCTGATATCTTCAAAGCTGTGTGGTCTGAGGTAGCAGCTTCCAAGAACTTTATGTCAAACTTGCTTCTTTTTTTTTTTGTCCCAAGGGATTTCCTTCCAGTTTATGTTCAGACTTAGAGGATGAGAGAAAGAATACAAAGAAAAGGGATAAACAGAAGGGGAAGGCCTTGTCTCTCCCTCTCCCATTCCTCCAGTTATTTCCTTGAGAATATCCTAGAGCCTGCTGAGTGCATGAGGAGTAAGAGGTCCAGCATCTGTGGGCATACCTGCTTACTGTTCTGCCTCTTAAGGTAGGAAGACTGTCACTAGGACCAAAGTCATCCTGTCCCTGTCATTTTCTGATCTCTCCCTACAGCTGAACAAATCCAGAATTAGCCCTGGTCTTCCTTCACTACCATCAGCCCTTCTTTCTTCCCCAGATACTTTGCCTTCCAGTTTGAATCCGTTATAGTCTGATTCCCCATCTGCAAAATGGAAGTTACAGATCTTTGTAAAGTGAACATATTTATCTGAGAAAGGTCAGATTCACCCTAATTCCAAAACTCCTACGTGCTTTGCCAGAATGTTGTGTTGTTCCCTCCACTTACTCTCTGTTGGAAAAATCTGTTCTTCACCTTTGACAGACTTTAACAGCTGCTGGGCCAATTATAAAAGTAAAGTATTTTCCAACGTAGTGAGACCCGGGTGCAAGCATATCCTATTTTTTCCTGATTCATTATTGGAAGAAGTCCACAGTAGAAAAGGAGCTAATAGGACCAGAAGGAGGTCATACGTATATTTACCCTGATGGGCTTTTCACAGAGCTTTCCGTGGGGAATGTAATTGGCTTGCTCCTGGGGCATGTCTAATATTTCTGCACTTCAATCCTGAATTACTCAAACAATGCACTTCCTTTATTGCTCGGTTCAAACCCATGTTAGTTAATGGCGTGATTCACAGCACCCAGGATTATCCTCCCTCACCGGCACCTCTGACTGTTCAGCAGATCCACGCTGTCCTCTAGTGGCCAACAACGGGGAAGGAAGCACCCACAATCACACTGTGATCGTACAGCAGGTGAGGATTTCTGCCTTCTCTTCAGCTGTGTGGAATGTTATTCCTCAGCACTGTTTTTAAGATGTCCCCTGAATCTATCCTCTCATGTTTTTTAAGGCCTCCAGTTCATTTCTTGGAATGCAAAAAAAGTAAGTCAGAGGCAGGATGAAGTAAAGGTGTGTATTAAAGGAGAGGAGCAAGCACATGGATCCCTTGTAAGGTGGATAAAGAGGGCAGGCAGCTTGGATGGAAATTACAGACACAGAATCCAGCATCCAGTCAAGGAGGCTGGACTTGCCTGTACCTTCTCTCATGAAAACGGAGTGGTTTAGAGAACCCTGCAAGAATCCCTCCTCTTTAGCAGAAGGCAGGAAATACCAGCAGCAGTCTGGAGTGAGCTATAATCTGCAGCACAGAAAAACAGAAAGGAGCTCACACAAACTCTGAATGCCTTTTTTTCTGATAACTAGGAATTCTGGAGGTGTGAGTCTCTCATCTCCATCACCTCTCTCCCCCTTCTCAGAAACTAATTTTTCAGCCAAATTTCCATAGCCTCCTCAACACTACACATTTTACATGACAACCTGTAAAGCCTCCAATGTTTTGTTTTTAGCAATAAAAGGGATGTTCTGTTCACTCTTTGCAAGGGCTAAGCAAATTAAGCTTATATCTAAAACTCTCACAGCTTACTAACACCAAAGGCATACTAATAGCTGCTCTGAAGGTAAAGGTAAACCTCAAACAGAGCTCCTTGTTCATAAATCCTCTCCTTGTAGCATCTGGGGAAGAATCTGGTGATTTCAATGATAAACTTATTTGTTGTATTTTGTTACTGCCAGACTGTGTAAGCTTCAGGGGGACTAGTCTACTTGTTGCTAACCAAGTTTTAGTTACAGGAATGCAGAGGTTATAAGAACTCAACAGCCAAAATTCAAACAGTAGCCTCATTAAAATAACAGGGTCTGTCTGCAGAAACTTTATTACCGCTAAAAGCAAACGCAACGAAATTTCTTTTGACCCTCAAAACTTCAAAATGCACTTGCAAGGCTGACCAGCAAGAGACCAGAAGGAGACCATCTTTCTCTACTTTCTTCTCACTTCCTTCCCCAAAGAAAACCAAACAAAACCTTTTTCTTGTAGAAGGAACAGCTCTGAAGAAAACATGCAGATAAAAAATTTCCAATTTTTATGTAATTCCTCTCAGAGCAACACACTTGAAAGTAAGGCTAGTTTAGAGAGTAGTACCAAGGCATTTGCTTGCCTTTCTCACATGCACAGGCATATGAACCACAAGACAGGAAAGAAAAGTCCTGAGTCACTCAGACAAGGGAACTGATTGTGCCCTGGACGGTGTGAGAGAAGCTGGTAACAAGGTGTGAGTGAGGAGAAACTTCTGAAAGTTGAACACAGAGGAGCAAGATAGATTCCATGTATCTGAGATCCTCTCCTCCAGTTTCAGATTAGCTGGTCATGGAGGTCACATTGGCCAAAGAAATGACTCAGTTTATATGGGTGCTGAGCAGAAGGGAGAAAGTGGAGCTCAGCATGCTCCCAGCCAAGCTTTTGTCTTGACAGAAGCCATAAATGGATGCACATTTGCTTGAACCTCACCTTTCTGATTACAGCAGCACCGTGTTGGACAGCAGCCACACTGGAGGTGGCAGCAGCAATACTGGGGGCAGCACTGGCACCAGCATATCCCAATCAGCAGAAGGAGGAGGAGGCCACCGAGAATGATGAGGAGTACTGTGAGCCAGTCTGTGGGAAAAAAGGAGAGAGAAAAAGGATTGACCCTGATGTATCTGGCCATGGTGAGTTACTGAGCACCTCTCCACTGCTGGAGATGTCTTGGGGTAGAGAAGAAGAGAAGGGGAGGAGATATCTTGGCAACAAAGCACAGGCACTTACGGAGAACAATCAGCTTAACTTCTTTGTCCGCATCACCTGAGGTGTCTCCTGGTGCTTCCACCGTGCAGTAGTACATGCCATGGTCCCACCACATGACCTCACTGATGACAAGGTCTGCTCCTGTGGGAGAGGGACTGAGAGGTCAGTGGGCTATTTGTGACTGATAGACACTACTTTCAGGCTCCACCTGAAAAGAGCCCTCTGCCTGCAGGTGACACAGAGTACTGCATCTCCCCTCTTCCCAAGCATAACCATCACCTTCAAACAATCCCACCTGAGTCCACTGAGAACTCCTATTCACTGCCAGCCCATCTTTTCTGTCTTGCTGGTAGCCAACCCTACTGGTTTTGGAACACAGATCACTGTCCCTGTTAGGTCAGCAATCCCAGTAGCTCTTCTGGCAGGAGCAATATCTATTGCTCCATGGACAGCAGGGAGCATATAAAACACCTGGACAATTATGCAGTACTTGGAAGAATGAACTGTTTTCTAGCCGCTGAGCTCCTCAGCTGTTGTGCTCTTCAGCAAAATGCTCTGGCATCCTCAGCTCAGCCTTAGTTTGTAGTGCCTCCAACACCCTCAGGCCAACTGGGGCTAGGGCCCTTCCCTGCTCTTATTCCATTTCCATATGGACTATGTAAGCTACAGATGACATTAGCCATGTTTATGCTTCTATTCACTCAGCAGACCCAGATATTGGATATTTCCTGAGCTCACTGCCTGCCTGGGAGGTCACTCACGGTTCTGAATGGTGATCTTTCGCTGCTGGTAGTCGATGCCCAGCACAGGGTCCTTCTGCCCGAATTTCTGGATGACAATGCGCACCTTCCGCTGGCTGTCATTGCAGTCGTTAGAGGGGTCCTGGCCAAGGGCTAAACCAGCCTGGTATGCTACAAACACACATCATCAGAGATGCCAAAAGTTATTCCAAAAGACCAATTTCTATCTCCTGCGAGCAGCAGAGAAACTGTTGAGTACATGTGTGCAATTGCTTTGGTTTAGCAATACAAACCATGGCTTCAAACCAGTAAGTTGCTTTGGAATACTCGAAAACAAACAGAGGTAGAGCCACAGGAATGGCAGAGATTCTGAGAACGCAGGAGCTGCAGAGGAGATGCCTCCTGTACTCACAACTGAAAGAACAGCAGTAGAAAGAAGCTAATGGTGGTAGGCTGGAAGGCAGCTCCCAGTACGAAGCTGAAAGGAAAAAAGTCATAAAACACCCAGGAGTACTAGAACTAAAACAAAAGGGTGTTTTTATCTAACAAACATAATCTTCAGACATACATGAACTGCTCTATGGATTGTCTCCCTTTCCCTCCTGTATCCCATTACATGTTGTGGAGCTCATACAGACAGAAAATAATCCGTCATCCGATTCCAGCTAAGGATTAAGTGCAAAGACACACAACAGAATTAATGGAGGACTAGAGGCAACTTCTGTACAATACTCTCCTGACAGACTCACATCATAAACCAACATTGAATTTCCAAGTATTTGGGAGCTGAGATTTGGAGAGACAGCTGATTCAGTCAGCATCTTCTCTAAAGGGCTTGCAGTGAAGAGAGATGAGGACAAAGCTTGCCAAAGGCTCTTCCACTGCTGTACCTAAAACGGAGCACAAAGTCCCTTTTGGGGACTATTAGCTTGAGCCTGGGCTGAAAGCACTCACATTATGCTGGGATCAGCTCAGCCAAGGACCCACCTGCTTGGGGACTAGGCTGTAGAACACTTGGTAACATGCCTACCCAACCCATCCAGACTGCATAAAGGAGAGTTTGGGCACCAAACACCCACTGTGAGCTCAGTTCTGAGTGTACAGTTATGCTATGGCTGGCCACTTAAACATTCTGCAGGGTTTACAAAGAATAGAACAGAACAGAATAGTTCAGTTGGCAGGGACCTACAAAGCTTATCTAGTCCAACTGATCACTTCAGGACTGACTAAAATGTAAAGTATCTTTTTTTGTATATGGCACTGTCCAAATGCCTCTTAAACACCAACAGGCTTGGGGCCTCCACCACCAGCCTAAGAAGCCTGTTCCAGTGCTTGACCACTCTCTCAAAGAAAAGCTCACTAGCATCCAGTCTGAACTTCCTCTGATGTAGTTTTGAGCCATTCCCACACATCCTATCACTGGATACCAGGGAGAAGAGATCAGTACCTCCCTCTTTACTTCCCCTTCTCAAGAAGCTGTAAAGAGCAATGAGATCACCACTCAGTCTCCTTTTTTCCTGAACTAGACAAGCCCAAAGTTCTTAGCTGCTCCTCACAGGATGTGTCTTCCAGGCCTTTTATCAGCTTTGTTGTCTTCCTCTGGATGTATTCAAGTACCTTAATATCCTTAAATCCTGGGACCCAGAGCCACACACAATACTGCAGGTGAGGCCACACCAACACTAAACATAGTGGGATCATCACCTTTTTTGACCAAGTGGTTATCCTGGGATGCAGTTTGTGTATATTAAACACCCGTGAATTAAGGCTGCCTGCACCAGAATCTCTGCACATGGAGTGTTCCCACCACTACTAAATGTCATTACTTAGAAGTCTTCATGCTCTCCAAAATGCATGTGTTTTTTCTACTCCCTAAAATCAGTAACATCTGGTCACAGGCATCCAGCTCTAACCACAGGTCCCCCATGGAATCCTAAAGCCCACTTGTTGCAGGGCCCTTGCTTTCAAGCATGCTGAAGCTTAAGATGGGGCTGCCAAGATTGACTTGTGTCAGCCATGGCTGAACTGCCCTGCATTCTGAGTCGATGACAAGGAGGACAAAAGAGCTGCTTTGGACGGGATTTCTACCACCTCATAAGGCCTTGACACTTCAAAGGAAATCATAGACATGACCAACATTTCCTTGGAGTGCAGGGAAATGCCACCACTTGGTTTTTGCATAGGAAGGCATCAAAAGCCCGCACAACGCCAGAGAGTCTGCCTTCCCCTTTCTTCCCATTTGAAGGGGGATTCTTTGGAAAATGAGCCTGACACTTACAGGCTGAGTAGTAGTCAAAGATGGGGTCCTTGCAGAAGGATTTGAAGCGCCAGGTCACCACCACGTCCTGCAGCTGCGCTGAGGTGCTGTAGTCACACTTGAGGATGACAGTGGCAAATAAGGTGGTGTAGCGCTCAACATCTTGCACTGTCACCAGGAGGGAGAGGCAACCTGCAAACAAGAACACAGGAGGCCATCAGCCCACAGACTTCTCAGGCCTCCCATCACACCACGGTATGCAGCAGACCAACGATCCAAGTACATCTCCTTTGGCCCCATCAAGGACCTGCACCTATACACCTCCCAGGCCCTACAGTGAAGTCATCCAGGGTTACAAACCCTGGTTAGAACATGAGTCCCATCTTTCCCTGACAGAAGAAAGCTTCACTGGCCTGCCTTATGGACTGAATTATTTTCTCCAAAGCATGAGTAGCCATCATGCAGCGTATCACTCTGTGTACTCCTTCTACATGGGAAAACTGTCCCAGAAGCACATGGGATGGGACCCCCTTGGCTTTTAATCCCAACCAGAAAAGTTCTGCAGCGCCATACGTTCGTATAAACACCAAATGAATTTTATCAAGGTCTTGCTAAGACACTCATCAGAATGTTATCTAATGGTGACCAGGATTAAGACAATAAAACTTTCAGGCTGTAGCACTGTAGTTAATTGTTTATCACCACTTCAGAACAGCACACATCAATTACACCCTTTTTTCCTTTAATTAAGCTATCGTTATGTATTTGTTATGTACTCATCCTAACAACCTCCACAGCACTTTCTATCCAAGCAGCTGCACACACTCAGGGAGGTTTTACAGAGTTTCTCATAAGCCATAGTTCAGCTGTACTCCAGAAACATCTCTATCTTATTTAAACTTTGATAGTACAGTAAGTTGTGCTTGTCATTAACAATAGCAAAGTTATCACCAGTTGCCTTTGATAAGGGAATACAAACAGTGCAGGGCAAGTGTGGGATGCCCTGTTTGGAGTACATGCCAGAGAACCAGGCAGGGATTGCAGTGCTGTGCTAGTTGCTTCTTAACTGGGGAGCATGACAGCAGGAAAGGCAGGAAGGAAAGTGGGAGGCTTGAAGGTACCAACTGAACAGGTCTCCATGAACCAACACTCGATTTTTATCATATATTCAAAGATTTTCCCTCTACTCCATGTTTTCAGGATGAGAGCAAGAGAACAAGTTGCTACTGCTATGTAGTAACTGGACCACAACTGCAAACATCATTCTTTGTCAAGCGTCATTCAGTGTCCTCTTAAGCTGCACCTCTACACTACATTCCAGGCAAATACGAGCTCATACAGTTTCCACACTGTGGAAAAGATGCTGCAGAGGTGCAATGCTGCCTCAACAAGTCATTCTGCAGTAGGGTATTGTCAATGCGGCACTTGCTCAGTTTCTGCTTTGAAATGGGACACCCTGTCAGCCAACTGAAAGCACAGGCAGAGCAAACTCATTTGCCTTAAGAATACCACACAAACATAGAGAGGGCCAGGGCAAACCCTGAATCCAAGGCTTTTCTCAAAAAGAAGATATACATACATGCACTTAAACACAGAAACACCAGCAGTACTGCAAACCTCTAGATAAAACAACTTTTTACAATGCTGTAGCACAGCAAGGTCCAGACTGCTGATAGGTAGTTACAGTTGCTCATATTTAAAAGCACTGTAGTTCAACACATCTTGTTTCAGCTTTCATTGTGAAATAGACGACTCTGGGATCTTAATGCAGAAAATCACAAGAAACCAATTCAAATTCTCAAGATTGGCAAAACCTTGATCTCAGTGTCAATTAAATGAAACCCCATATGAATTCTGACTTGTCAAGGCTCATGGGAACAGATCATTTTCCATGGATTTCCTACAAGTATCTCTCTGGCAAGAATAAAACACTCAAAATCACTATGTGCTTTTTACTAACAAAACGCACATCTCTTTACGGAAGGGATGCTTTCTCATTATCTCTGTTCTGCAAAACAGCCAGAGTTGAAGGATAAGTTCTTTATTTTCTAAAGAGGTTGAAAACCTACTGTTCCTCCCAGAGAACAGTCAGATATTGCTGCATGTCCAATGTTTCTTATTAACCTCCTCCAAGAAAACTGAAAAGTTGTTCCTAAAAACTGAAAAGTTCCTAAACTCGGACTGCATTACTCCACTGCACTACGCTATCTTTCTTATCCTGGTTGGAAAAAACAAATATGGACACTACCAATCTAGTAAGTTTTGGCTACATCTATGGCTTTGCAGTGAAGACACGAACCTCTGGAGCCAGTGTAGCCAAGTTTTGGCTAGAGCATCTCCCAGGAATACGGCTGTCAAGCAAGACAATAAACAAGCATACCCTCCATACTTTTTGCTTCCTTCACTGGTTCTCTGTGAAAAACCAAACTTCACTATTTAAAGCCAGATCATCAGCCAAGATCCAGGCACCCAAGCAGCGAAACGATCACTTTATTTCCAAGAGGAGGTTAGAAGCTGTCAGGCAACCCGCAAAGCTTGGCAGAGAGAACTCTGCTGGCTGAAGGCCGCCCGTGGGCACGGAGGCGAGCTCCTGCTCCCCACACGAGCAGGTGCCCAGCAGGTGCAGCAGCACTGCAGCCACCCCAGATCCCCAAGAGGTCGGGGCTGCTGAGCCGGCAGCAAAAGCTCGGGTGGGCGCTGGCGAGAGGCCAAAGGGGATCCCCCCGTGTCCGTGCCCAGCGCCCAGGTCCCAGCCGAGCTGGCCGCACGCGACCGATACTGGAGGCTGCCAGGAAGCAGGAGGCCACTTCCTCCTAGACGAGAGGTTAGCCGCACCTTTGGGGAGCGAAACTCGTCTCCGCACGGCTTTGTACCGAGCTCGGGAGAGCCCCGCGGGGGGGGGAAGGGCACCAGGGGGGGCCAGCGCCCGCCCGGACCGGGCCGCCCCTTCCCCTCCCCGCGGG